>CP125976.1:127900034-128333016 GCA_030063025.1 Avena longiglumis
GATCTAAGTTCTTATTGAACCAAGTGGGTCGGTTAAACAATCAAATGCTAAGATTTGAGAGTAAATCATTATTGTCTGACAATGATGAACCGACTACATGCAAAGAAGCGATGATGGTGTAGGGGTTCGTAGCATGGAAAACAAAAATTTTCTATCGCATACAAACAAACAAGCCAAGATCTATCTACTAGATTGTAGCAACGAGTCGATGGAATAACTTACCCTCGAAGATTCCAAAGCGGTTAATGAGAGATTCTCGTGGGTGATGTCGTACTCTTTCCGATCTCAAGATCGTGAGACGATCCTTCCGCTGCGTTCGGCAGCGCTCCAATCGGTCACACGTTCGCATTTTCGTGAAGACCTTCCTCTCCCTTGTTCCAGAAAATGGAGGTTGTAGCACTCTCTCGCGATTCCAAGAAAGACAACTGCAGGGTACCTAAGTAGAGGGAGATCCCAAGCAGGCTTCAGCCGAGCGAGCGGTATGGTGGAGTATGAGAGAGCTATTAGTGGTCTAGAGATTAGACACACCAATTAGAAGGCTCTAAACCAAGTCTAGGGCAATTAGAAGCTCTAAACCAAAACGGCTCTAAACCGGAGGCTGGCTTTGGCTAGGGTTGGAATTAGAGGATAGGAACTTGTGTGTCTAGAGGAGGAGGCCCCGCCCTCCTTTTATAGGTGGGAGGCGGCCAAGGGAGGAGTCCCTCCCAAGTCGCCCTTGGTTGGCGCGCTTGGAGGACTCCTCCCCAAGTCGGTTCCAACCACCTCTTGCTTGTTTCCCAAGGTGTCTGTTTTAGCCGTTTGACTTTCAAACCGCCGTTTGACTTTTCATTTGGGATTCAATTTAATCCTTTATTTGGAACAGCGAGAACACTTAGTACATGATGCAATCATTCCAATATGCAATGACACATTCATGTACCCTCCCGAGTCTTGGGACAATCCGAACCTTCTAGAACATTCCCGATGAAAACACCGGAATCATTCCGAACTCAAACGGGACTTTCCTTATATGAATCTTATTCTCCGGACCATTCGGATCACCACGTGATATCCGGATCCCATCCGAGACTCGAACAACATTCGGTCTCTTTCTCATAATACCATAACTACTCAAACAACGTCGAATCCTTAAGTGTGTCTCCCTACGGTTCGTGAATTATGCGGACATGATCGAGACACTTCTCGAACAATAACCAATAGAGGAATCTGGAAATTCATATGGCTCCACATATTTCTACGATTACTGCGATCGAATGAACCACTTACATACGATACCAATTTCCCTTTGTCTCACGATAGTTTACTTATCAGGGGTTATGATCGGTATCTCTGCATACCTAGTTCAACCTCGCTACCGATAAGTACTCTTTTCTCGTTCCGTGATATGTGATCCCTTGTGAGTCACATGCTTGCAAGCTAATTGGATGACATTCCACCGAGAGGGCCAGTATATCTATCCGTCATATGGATGGACAAATCCCACTTGATCCATGTGTTTCAATACTTTCCGAACACTCAATGCCACCTTTATAACCACCTTACGATTGTGGTGTTTGATGTCATCAAAGCATCCATCCGGTAAAGGTGATATGCATGATCTCATGGTCGAAGGAATTAGGTTACTATGTATCAGAAAGCATATAGCAATTGAACTATTGAAATGACTTGATCTTTATGCTACGCTTAGCTATAGGAGTATGTACATCACATCATTCTCCTAATGATATGATCCTGTTATTAATAACATCTCTATGTTCATGATCAGGAAACCATGATCATATATTAACCAACAAGCTAGTTTAACAAGAGGCTTTACTAGGGACTCTTATTTTAGTTTACAAATCACACAAGTATTAATGTTTCCGGTTAATACAATTATAGCATGGTATGTAAACATTTATCATAAGTGTGAAGATATGATAATAACCACTTTATTATTGCCTCTTGGGCATATCTCCAACAGTCTCCCACTTGCACTAGAGTCAATAATCTAGTTTCAAACCTTTGTGTATATAACACCTATGGCTTTCCGGTGTTGTATGTACACGATTGCTAGTGGTCAATCGATCTCGGATCGACACTTCGAGCCCGTGTGTAATTGCATGTCTTTGCGTCTCTCGCATCACTCATTCTCTAATGAGATGGCTTTGTATAAATTTGGTCTTTCGGTGTGACCTTTAGTTCTTTGGGGTTAAAACATGTTGATAATATTGTCGCAATATATATTCATAGTATCCTCGTGAACTACACCTAGTTTGATAACAAACTACTTGACACAAATGCCCTCTTCGCTGCTATAATAGCGGTCATATACTTAACCTTTTGTTGTAGTATCTGTCACAATGTCTTAACTTTGGAACTCATCCAAATTCATTATGGAACTCACTTTCCATTATATTGTGCCACCCTTAGTTTAGATTGAGATAAACTTAATTTGTACTTTGTGACAAAGCTAGTATCAATGTAGTACTTTTACAATGAACTAACCATCTATTTGTCACTTCTACAAATAATATACTCTTAGTTCTTCCAAAAGATCATAAGAATATCCTTACTATTGTCCAATGATCATCTTACGAATCATTACGGTATATGCTCACAACATTTAGAGCATAGGACATATATGGATTTGTACATATCACAGTATGATTGATATAAATACTCTTTGTGATTTCATACATCAAGTATCAATCTATACTTGATTATTTGTTTCACTTTACCAAATGTCAATACACTTGAATATATCATCAACATTGAACTCTTTCAATCCTTTCTATGCGACAAGAACCTTTTCTTGTAGTTTCTATATTGAACTCATTCAATATCTCGTCTATGTACTTCTGGCACAACCATATTAGCGTCTATTGATGCCAAATATTTGGGTTTTGCCTAAGTCTTTCATCGAGATGAAATTCTTATCCTGTGTTAAAAAAGATACATCACTTCCAATCAACAATATGTCTTCTACACAATGTATTAGAAATATGTCTTAGCCTCCCACTTAATTTCTTGCAAATGCAAGCATCTTCATTGTCTCTGATGAAATTAAACTCTTTTAACAGTTTCATCATAGTGAAGATTCCAACTCCGCGATGCTCACTTCAACCATTGAAGTTTGCATATGCTTTTAGCATCCTATGAATTAACAAAACCCTATGGACCGTGTTATGCACATGTCCTAGGTAACAATTCTATTAGAAGAACTTGTTTTGTTTATTCAACTACCATATAACAAAATTATATGTAGTGGTTGCTACACTAATCCGTCTAGACTAAATATCACTATGAAAGATCAAATCATATCATAGTCAACCTTTGAACATTGTTGTGAACTCTTTCCCAACATGTCGACTATTTCATAGATGTGCAACATCCATGTCTATTTCTTTATAGATCCAGACACAACTGTAAGGTCTTACACCTTTCTCGAGGGTCCTTTAAGTTCAAAACTTGATTTCTCGTGTATGGGACTATCACGGATTTTATGGCTTCAATCCATTTGACGGAGTCAGGGCTCATCATCGCTTCTTTGCACGTAGTCGGATCATTATTGTCAAATAATGATTAAACTCTCAAATCTTGGTATTTGATTGTTTACGATCTACTTGTTTCAATAGGAACTTAGATCTCGTGACCACAACCTTTGAGGCACGTGAGCCATGAGCATTGTTCGCCTCCGGAACACTTTTCGGCGCTGCGCAACTTTGCACATATAGCTAAGGTTCCTTTAACCTTATCAAAGTTCTATTGTCCTCCCACTTTTCTTTTCACGAAAAATTCCTTCCCAAAGAAACTTGACGTTCTAAGTGACAAACACTTTTGTCTCTCGTGTTATGGAGGAATACTCCATGATTATACAAAGACAAAGTTCATCCGACTTTGGTTGCAAACATCTTTCTTATGCATAGCAAACCAATGTTTAAGAAAGGACAACTTGGGTTTTATCCCAAACCATAACTTTATATGGTGTCATTTCAACGGATTATGATGGAGCTCTTTTCAGTGGAAAAACGGTAATCTCTAAAGCTTTTAATCTTTAAAATATAATGGCAGTTTATGAATTATACCTTTGATCTTACCATGTCAAACAAGGTTTAATTACATATCTCGACGCTCCATACCCTTATGGTGTTTGGAAATGCAAATCACGAACGATTCCTTAAATCTTAGGTATTTATGCTAAACTCTGTAACTCAAATATCTTCCTTTATGATCTTTATCATAAACTGTTTATATTATTGTTACAATGATTTTGCACTTCATCTTGAAAGTCTTTGAACTTTTCAAATGTTTCATACTTCATCCTTATTAAGTAAATATTCATATATTCACTCAAAATTTCGGAAAAAGCAAATGAAGTTAAAATCCATCGCTCTTGACTACACATAATGGACTTCGTACAACAATATGTACAAATTCCAATAAGCTAGTCTTTCGTTCCCTTTTGGCCTATGAACGAAGTTTCAATTATCTCTAGGAAAGTTTCACAATTGTCATTTGATCAAAAATCAAAAGACTCCAAAATTCCATCCACATGGAGTTTCTTCATGTTTTCTTTTCAGTATAATTTAAACGACGATGTCACTACCTAAGTGATCTTTCAATCAATTTGTCTTTCGACATCTTTAGCACTAGTTTTATGGATGTGATGTCTCCAACGAGATTTGCGAATCCATATTTTATGGATTACGGCAATTATTTTAACAACCCTTTTGTTCTCATAATACCTGATAAAACAAATCTTTGAAGGCAAGCTTTGATGTTTAACGATCAACACAATAACCTTTTATTTGTTCTCGATGAACATCATCACATATTCTTTTGCTAGTTACTTAGGCCATTGTAGTTCATGAATTGTGTTGTTTCGTATGACGATTCACACCAACAAATTCAGTATCAAATACTTGAGAACCACATTGTTTAATAAGCAAAGAATATAGCCATAACATGTATATCATCTATATACTTAAGCTGAACAATTCTAGTTTTTTCCTTTCTGCCATATATTTATGAGATTCTCTTTCAATATTTCCTTTTCTGTTTGAAAGAATCTATCAATATCAATAGTGGAGTCATACATATGACACATAATCCAAAGCGTGTATAATTAAATACCAATGTCTTTGGACTTGCACTTTGAAGTAGATCACCTATCATCAAATGTTTGGTGTTCTTTAAAATTCCTTTCTTTAGTAATCTCTTGGTGTAGTAAACATTTTACCTACATCAAATATTCACCCTCATCATGGATTTATCCATGATCTAGCTACTTTTAGCTTGTAACGGTGAATCGCGAGTATAATGTTGCTCTCCAAAACCTTTTGGAAGTTTAGGACAACTAGTGTCTCCAACCTTTTGCAAATTCTCATCAAATATGAGAACATGAATTTTGCCATATTATACTCTATCCTGTTGCAACAAAAACATTGTTTCAGATATCACATTATCTACCACAAAGATGGTTTCGAAACAACTCTTTGGATCCTAGATAACTTTGATATTAAGACAATCCTTTGAATATCAAGAATCATCGAAACAAACATGATACTTATACACTAACACTTGGAATTGTTACTCTTGATTTAATACTAATTATTAAACTTCATGGAGTCCTGAACTTCTTGAAAGTTTGCAATAGGACTTTTAAACTTTAGATTAACACTTCAAAACAATACGATACCAGTTCTTAAAGTAACTAACCAGAATTCTATAGTTCTATTATCTCAATTATAACTAAGCGCAAGGTGGTAGCGGATGCCAATGACTACAACAACTATGCAATTTCACTTTGATTTAGTTTATGATAAATTGAGTTCTAATTAATAATTAAATTAATCTAGGTGAACTCCCACTCAAAACAATATCCCTCACATTGTTTTAGTGATCACGAACCAAATCCACCACATCAAAACCGATCATCACGAGAGTTGATATAGCTTCAATGGCGAACAATCAACATGTTCATCATATCTACTATATGACTCATGCTCTACCTTTCGTAATCCGTGTTCACGAGGCCATGTCCGTACATGCTAGGCTCGTCAAGATAAAACCTTAGTTTCGCATGAGCAAATCTGGCTTGCTCACGTTGTATACACTTGCGTAATCTAACACACCCGATCATCACGTGGTGCTTGAAACAACAAGCTTTAGCGGTGCTAACTAAGGGTGAACACTTTATGACTTGAAATTCATGTGCATGAGGGATCATCTTATAATGCTACCGTCGTCTACTAAGCAATACAAGATGCATAAAGGATTAACATCACATGCAATTCAATAATATGTGATATGATATGGCCTTTCTTCTTTGTGCTTCCGATCTCCATCTTCAAGCACGAACATGATCTCCATCATCATCGGCATTGCATCAAGGTCAATGACGCTTCTCCATGGTTGTCGTCCGGCTTCAACTATTACAACTACATTGAATAGACACGCTGGTCTTAACATAAATTAAAGACAACCATATGGCTCACGCGGTTGCCAACTTACAATAAGGAACATTGCATACATCATATATAATCACAATCATGGCCATATCACATCACACACCCGCAAAACAAAGTTAGACGCCTCTACTTTCTTTGCATATTTTACGTGGTTTGGGGCTTTCAATAAGTGTCGTTCTAACTACGAACAAGAACCACAACATTGATACTAGTATTGTTAATCACCCGTTGTAAATTGGATCTTAACTATGCTAGGAGAAAGCACCCACAAAGCCACTTATGCAATACAAGTTGCATGTCAAGCGTGGAGCAAGTCTCATGAACGATGTCATGTAAGGTTAGCCCGGCCGCTTCATCCCAACATACCGCAAGATGCAAAGTACACAGAAGCAATCGACAATAAAAGCATCAACGCCCACAATGACCATTGTGTTCTACTCGTGCAACAGATCTACATATCGACACGGCTCTGATACCCCGGTAGGGATTCGTAGCATGGAAAACAAAGATTTTCTATCGCATACAAACAAACAAGCCAAGATCTATCTACTAGATTGTAGCAACGAGTCGATGGAATAACACACCCTCGCAGATTCCAAAGCGGTTAACGAGAGCAGATTCTCGTGGGTGATGTAGTCGTACTCTTTCCGTTCTCAAGATCGTGAGACGATCCTTCCCAAGGCTGCGTTCGGCGGCGCTCAATCGGTCACACGTTCGGTACTCTAAGACCTTCCTATCCTTGTTCCAAAGGTGACGGAGGTTGTAGCACTCTCCTCGCGATTCAAGACAACGGGCGTGGTACCTAAGTAGAGGGAGATCCCAGGCAGGTTTAAGCGAGCGAGTATGGTGGAGTATGAGAGAGCTATTAGTGGTCTAGAGATTTGACACACCAATTAGAAGGCTCTAAACCAAGGCTAGGCAATTAGAAGCTCTAAACCAAAACGGCTCTAAACGGAGGCTTTGGCTAGGGTTTAGATTAGAGGATAGGAACTTGTGTGTCTAGAGGAGGCCCTGCCCTCCTTTTATAGGTGGGAGGCGGCCAAGGGAGTCCTCCCAAGTCGGCCTTGGTTGGCCTGCTTGGAGGACTCCTCCCCAAGTCGGTTCCAACCACCTCTTGCTTGTTTCCACAGTTTCTGTTTAGTTTGACTTTCAAATCGGCGTTTGACTTTCAAACCGCCGTTTGACTTTTCTCTTGGGATTCAATTTAATCCTTTATTTGGAACAGCGAACACTTAGTACATGATGCAATCATTCCAATATGCAATGACACATTCATGTACCCTCCCCGAGTCTTGGGACAATCCAGAACCTTCTAGAACATTCCCGATGAAAACACGGAATCATTCCCGAACTCGAAATGGGACTTTCCTTATATGAATCTTATTCTCCGGACCATTCCGGATCACCTCGTGATATCCGGATCCCATCCGAGACCAACAACATTCGGTCTCTTTCTCATAATACCATAACTACTCAAACAACGTCGAATCCTTAAGTGTGTCTCCCTACGGTTCGTGAATTATGCGGACATGATCGAGACACTTCTCGAACAATAACCAATAGAGGAATCTGGAAATTCATATGGCTCCCATATTTCTCGATTACTTTGCGATCGAATGAACCACTTACATACGATACCAATTTCCCTTTGTCTCACGATAGTTTACTTATCCGAGGTTATGATCGTCAGTATCTCTGCATACCTAGTTCAACCTCGTTCTGATAAGTACTCTTTTCGTTCGTGATATGTGATCCCTTGTGAGCCAGTCACATGCTTGCAAGCTAATTGGATGACATTCCACGAGAGGGCCCAGAGTATATCTATCCGTCATATGGATGGACAAATCCCACTCTTGATCCATGTGTTTCAACCAATACTTTCCGAACACTCAATGCCACCTTTATAACCACCCAGTTATAGTGTGGTGTTTGATGTCATCAAAGCATCCATCCGGTAAAGGTGATATGCATGATCTCATGGTCGAAGGAATTAGGTTACTATGTATCAGAAAGCATATAGCAATTGAACTATTGAAATGACTTGATCTTTATGCTACGCTTATCTATAGGAGTATGTCCATCACATCATTCTCCTAATGATATGATCCTGTTGTTAATAACATCTCTATGTTCATGATCAGGAAACCATGATCATATATTAACCAACAAGCTAGTTTAACAAGAGGCTTTACTAGGGACTCTTATTTTAGTTTACAAATCACACAAGTATTAATGTTTCCGGTTAATACAATTATAGCATGGTATGTAAACATTTATCATAAGTGTGAAGATATGATAATAACCACTTTATTATTCCCTCTTGGGCATATCTCCAACAGATGGGCCCTGACCCCGTCAAATGGCTTGAAGCCATAAAATCCGTGATAGTTCCATACACGAGAAATCAAGTTTTGAACTTGGAAGACCCTCCGGAAAGGTGTAAAAACCTATCGGTCGTATTTGGATCTATAAAGAAACAGACATGGATGTTTCACATCTATGAAATAGTCGACATGTCATAAAGTATTTTATGACAATGTTCAAGGAGTTGACTATGACAAGATTTGATCTTTCATAACGATATTTAGTCTAGACGGATTAAAGTAGCAACCATTGCATATAATTTGGTATATGATAGATGAATAAACAAAACAAAGTTCTTCTAATAGAATGGCTACCTAGGACGTGTACATGACACGGTCCAAAGGGTTTTGTTAAATTCAAAGGATGCTAAAAAGGGCATGCAAACTTCAATGGTTGAAGTAAGCATCGCGGAGTTGGAATCTTCCCGTGATGAAAAAGAGTTTTCATCAGGAAACGATGAAGATGCTTGCATTTGCAAGAAATTAAGTGGGAGCGCTAAGACATATTTCTAATACATTATGTGGAGGACATCTTGTTGATTAGAAATGATGTATATTTTATTGACAAAGGTTAAGAATTTTATTTCGATGAAATACTTAGGCAAAACCCGAATATTTAGCATGAATGTCTATAGTGGATAGACTGTGACGCTAATATGGTTGTGCCAAACATACATATATGAGATATTGAAGGAGTTCAATATAGAAACGACAAGAAATGGTTCTTGTCGCATGGAAAGGGATTAAATCAAGATTCAAGTGTATCGACACTTGATAAGTGAAACAAGATTCAAGTGCGTTGACACTTGATGAGTGAAATCACGAGAATGTTTTGATCAATCATACCATGATATGTACACATCCAGATATGTCCTATGCTCTAAGTGTTATGAGCATATACCAGAATGAATCATAAAATGATCATTGGACGATAGTAAGGATATTCTTATGATCTTTTGGAAGAACTAAGAATATATTTGTGTAGAGGTGACAAACAATTACAAATAGTTCATTGTAAAGCGTTACATTGATACTAGTTTTGTTGCAAGATACAAATTAATTTTATCTCAATTTAAACTATGAGTGGCACAATGAAATGGAAAGGAGTTTTCATGATGGATTTGGATGTATTCCAAAGTTAAGACATTGTGACGAATACTACAACAAAAGGCTAAGTATATGACTGCTAGTAGCAACAAAGGAGGGAATTTGTGTCAAGTAGTTTGTTATCAAACTAAGGTGTGGTTCACAACGGGCTAACACTAAAGATATATTGTATGACAATAGTATCGACGTGTTTTAAACCCCAAGGAACTAAAGGTCTCACCGAAAGACCAAATTTATACAATGCCATCTCATTGGAGAATGAGTGATGCGTGAAGACGCAAAGACATGCAAATACACCGGACTGAAAGTGTCGGATCCAGTGAATTATGTTAACCACTTGCAATTGCGTATTTGGAACACCGTAAAGCCATAGGTGTTCAATACACAAAGTTTTCGAACTAGATTATTGTCTCTAGTGCAAGTGGGAGATCAAGGAATATGCCCGAGAGGCAATAATAAAGTGGTTATTATCGTATTCCTTATTTATGATAAATGTTTATTTTACATGCTATAATTGTATTAATACGGAAACATTAATACATGTGTGTTTAATAAACAAAAAGGAAGTTCCTAGTTATGCCTCTCTTATAGACTAGATCGTTGATTAACATGATGATCAAAGTTTCCTGATCATGGACATTGGATGTTGTTCATAACGAGGTCACAACATTAGTGTAATGATGTGATGAACATTCATCCGAAGTATAGCATTACGGTCAAAGTCATTGAGTTTATATTGCTATAACAACTTACGAAGTGATCCTAATCCTTAGACCATGAGATCATGTCAATCACTAACACCGGAAGAGTTTCTCGATGACATCAAACGTCACACCATAACTGGGTGATTATAAAGATGGCGAGTACTAAAGTGTTATGTTGAGACCCATGGATCGAGAGTGGAATTTGTTCATCCGATGAGATAGATATGCTTGGCCCTCTCGGTGATATCACATTGATTAGCTTGCAAGCAAGTGATTTGATCACTAGAATGTTATATCATGGGAGCGAGAAAAGAGTGCATGTCGATCTAGATCAAACTAGGTATGGAGATACCGATGATCGAATCTCGGACATGTAATATATAGTGAAACAAAGGGATTAAGATACTAGCGTAAAAGGTTCACACGATCATAGAAGTCATCGTTGAATGTGTGGGAGTCGGTATGGATCTCTAGGTCCCGCTACTGATTATTGATCGGAGAAGGGTCTCGATCATGTCCGCATTATTCGCGAACCGTGGGGTGACACACTTAAGGGATGCTGACACCATTCGGAGCAAATGATATGCCAGAGAAAGAAAAAGGAAACCACATGAATTTATTTCACTAGACACCAAAACTGTTTCGGTTGAAATTGCTGAAACTGGTTTTGCATGTGAAATTGAAATGTTGTAAGGGGTTTTATGTGAATGTTTGTTAATTAAAGTAATTAACAAAATTCTGAATAAATAAATAAATAAATAAATAAAAGAGTTTTATTTAAATGAGATCTTGCATTAAATTTGGTGGAAATTTAATGCATGTGAGTGGATTTTTGAGTGGAGGCTTTTTAATGGGAGTGGAGGCTTTTCATTTTGAGTGGGAGCTCCACCCACATGAATGTGGAAGAGGTGGGGGCAGCCCCCATGGCTGGGCGCCATGCCCCTTGGTTGCCCCACTCCCCTATAAAGGCCCCTCTCTCCTCTCAAAGCACACCTCCTCATGAAGGATCTCTCTCCCCTTTAGAATTTCCCAGTCTCGGATCGCGAGATACATGTTCGGTGGCTTTTATGGAAGGATTTGTTGCTTCCGCTGCCATTGAGCGAGGCGAGGTTGTCGAGCACCCGTGCGTGTGTGCAATCACGGATGCACCACTACTTTGAGGTCTGGACTTGATCGTGATGGACATTTGGACGGATGGACTTCATCACGATCTTGAGATCGACAAGCGTTCGTCACATCATCCACAGTACAACCTCGTTAACGCTATTCGGTCTTCGAGGGTATGTATTCTATGGATGTATATCCACCCGTTGCTTGTATCTAGTAGATAGATCTTGGTACATAGATGTTCCCATCGTAGGAAAATTTTTGTTTTCTATGCTGCGAACCATACAGTAGCTTGATGTGCTTCAGCTTTGTAACACCCTCAGAATCGGCCCTATGCAAGTTTTAGCGAAATCCGCCAAACCCGCATAGAAACGATTCAAAGGTGCCCACCAGGCACTTTCGTGCGGGTGGAAAACGAAGTAATAACATTACACAACAGTCCTCGATGGGACCCACAGAACAGATATATATTCAACAGCGACTCAAAGAGTCAAGAATACAAATATAATATACAAAGATCCAAATCACCTTGAAAATGATCGAGCGTCTGACTACGGACAAGATGCAAATGGGGCTAAGAGCCCTGAAGAATAACCAATGGCGTCCATAACCCTGCCCAGGCCAAGCCGGAAGGGTAACCCTGCTAACGGCGTCGATCTCAAAACCTGCTTAAACAAAAGGGGTGCCGACAAAGGGCAAAGGAAAAAGAGGCGTCGATCGAGGCCATACAGCGAGACTAGAATTCAAGGTCCTCGCCTACATAGGTATGGTGGATGAGCGGCGTGACAAGCACTAAACAACCTATAGAGACTCGATACAACTGGCGACTATCAGAGAGGGGTGAGAAAGACCTATTCGGTTCCAACCTGATACTATCATCAAGCAAACCCATCCTGGCGTTTCCCCCTCGAAACCAAACGAGGAAGTCAACCGAGGAACTCACACAGTTGGCAGTTTTACTTATTTAGTTATAGTTGCGGCACTTTACTAGTCAGGTTTAGGTAATCGTCCTGATAAAGTAAGCAGTGGGCACTTTTAGTTAACCATTCCGTTATAGTTACAACACTTACTAATCAGATACAATTAGCATGAGACAACCCCAAAACCCAGCAGTTGTTGGTACTTTTATTCAGCCATTCCGTTGTAGTGAAGCTGATTACTAGTCAAATCGGAAACAAGTCATTTTATAACAGTAAACTTTAGTTATAGTTGTCTATGATCAAGCACTGTGCTCCAAGTCGTCCATAACCGCGGACACGGCTTCTCGAAAAGATTTAACCGCAGGGTGCACCAAAGTATCCACGCACTTGACCCTTTTGCGGATCGGTTAACATACACCCATCGGTATGTCGGCGGGCCTAAGTCACGACGTTCCCGGACCCAAAGCAAACGCGTGGGGCCACCCCAAGTCGACACCATAGCGAAGTCGGCGGTCTCGAGACGGACTTGGGGTTGGGTGGGCGATGGTGAAACGGCAAATCCCCAAGCGGGACTGTCGACACCGCAAAACGTGTCCCGATCCTAAGCGATGCAGTGTGCTCCTCGCACAAACGTAAATAAAGCAGTAGCATGGCATAAGTACAGGATAGTAAAAACACCTCAAACTAGTTGTGGCCCCCAGTACAATACTTTGAAATCAGGTAATAATCAATGGGGGGCCCATATCTCCCCACCTGTGGTTAGCGCTCGATCTCGAGCAGTGTCTAGAACTCGGGTCCTACGGGACACAAGTGGGCGGTCGGAAACCAAATATTACCTATCACCCACCGATGCCTCTGCTTAATTCAATTTTAGTTGTTAAACAGGAATTAAAGTGAACAATAAGTAAACCATGATCATCTCCAACGTCAACATGCGGCAAACCTCCAACAATTGTGGTACTTGACGACAAGCAAAACACTTGAGCAAGCGACTACGACACGCGGGTCCAACTATCTACCAAACAACAGGTAATAGGATGTGTCCAAGGCTATTTATGGCTGCAAGGGTTATCACGGTTACGAAAACTAGAGCATCGCAACACAGATAGCAAAGATCAACAGGAGGGAATAAATACTAGAAAAGTAAGATAGGTAGAAAGGGGGAGATGCTCGCCTGAAAACATTGCCGAAGGTTTAACCGAAGATCGGGGCGAAGCTCACATCAACTCATCGGCCTTATCCGCGAAGAAGCAAAACACTGGAATGAACACCGGATGCAATATTTAACACAACGGCAGAAGATCGGCATGATGCATGTGTGATGCATGACATGGCAAGGTGCGATGCAGTTAGGTCATCTTAAGCGGAACCGGGGTCCCGACATTAATTAGATGGTGCAAGTTATTTAGATCCCCCGCAATTTAAATGTGGTATTAACAAGGCAAAAGAGTTACCGGTTCGCTACACAGATTTAAATAAGGCCGATATGAGACTAGATTTGCCTGCATATGGCCCCATATTGAATTATTAGGTGAATCGGCATAAGGCCCCCAAACCAATGATATGCATGCGAGGTGACAATTAAATATGCAACAAGTTGATATCATTTATGAAAATAGGGTATCGAGGGAAAAGGGTCACACATTTAGGGTTCGGCAGATCTTGGGTTACGGGGTTGAGGTTCGGCGGTCCGGGTCGTCTCGAGTTCAGTGCGACGGTTCGGTCTCGTGAGCGGGGCGTTCTAAGATTCTTAGGTAGAACTTGGCAGCGTCAGTGCGTACGGTCGGTGTCGGGGCATCGACTACGCCACGATGTCGTTAATGTCTTCGCCGAAGGTCTTGTCGGGTCCCACGGGGTCGGTCTTGCCGTTGCGAGGGTCTTGTCGGTACCGC
The DNA here is from genome assembly GCA_030063025.1 of Avena longiglumis. NCBI lineage: Eukaryota > Viridiplantae > Streptophyta > Magnoliopsida > Poales > Poaceae > Avena > Avena longiglumis. Next base: position 127,914,580 of record CP125976.1, read on the forward strand.
GCCATCGAGTCGGTCTTGGCGTCCGGGGGAGTCTTGTCGTTCTCGTGGCGATCTTTGCGTCCTTCCGGTTCGGGTCTTGGCGTCCGAGGGTAGATCTTGGCGTGTCGAGGGTTCGGTCTCCGGTCCATGTAGGAGATCACCGGGTGTCGATGAAGATCTTGGCGAGGGGTGAACTTGGGGTTTCGGGGTTTGATTGCCGGCGTCGAGCTTGGTTCCGCGTTGGTGGTCTTGGCTACCGTGTAGAAGACATTCGGTCATCGGATCCGTGTCGGCGCACCCGGGGTCTCGACGGCACTTGTCGTCTTGCGAGTACATCCGTCACGCCCCGACCTTGAAGGAGATCTTGGCGGTTGCTAGACAAATCCTCGCATGCATCCCAAACGTTTTGTGCATCACCGTCTCAATTTTGTTGTCTTGGGCTCTGCGTGCCAGGAGGTGAGCGAGGCGGGCATTGGCGAGGTCGCGCTCGGTGGAGACGCTGGCGGCGGCGGACGGAGGTCGACGAGGCGTGAGGAGCTCGGCGGCGGAGGGCTCGCTTCGGGCAGCGCCAGCGGGCGATGACAGCACAGGCGGAGGCCGCAGAATGGGCAAGCGGTAGCGGCAAGCTGGCGAGGAACACGGGCGGAGAGAAGCAGCGGCGTGGCAGCGAGACGCCGGGTTCGTCTGGCGGGCACGGCCGGCATGGCGCAGCAGCGACAGGCGAGCGGTTGGCGGCGAAGTGCTCAGGCGGCGGAGAGGAGGCCCGGAGGCTGGCAGCGGTCGGCCGAAGGCTCGAGGAGCCCAGCCTTGTGGGGAGGCGGGCCTGTGAGGCCAGGCGGGCCCAGGAGGCGACTGTGGCCGGGCTTAGCGGCGTCGGCAGCGAGGCTTGGCGAGGAAAGCGGGGCGGCTTGAGGCTCACGGTGCTGTGAGCGGCGATGAGGAGAGAGGCTCGGGAGGTGGGGTGGCAGCCGGAGGGGAGGAGGCCGGCCGGGCAGGCTACTGAGAGAGAGAGGAGGCGCAAGGTTGGGGAGGCAGGCGCTGGGAGGCAGCGGTGGGGAGGAGCGTGGAGGAGCGTGGAGGTGGGATCCGGTGGGGGGGCTGTGTGGTGTGTGTTGTGTGGTGTGTGTCTAGGTGGCAGGATAGGATTGGGTGAGGGAGAGGGAGGGGTGAGGTGGCGCGACGGGGTTGGTCGGGGTGATGTGGCCAGAGGGGTGGGTAGGTTAGCTGGGTAGCTATAGGATTTAGAGGTTGGACCGATTTTAAAATCCTGGGGGTGGTCGTTCGGGTCGATCTGGCCCGTTCGACTGCCCCCAATAAAAATAATATAATTTTTATTTGTTTTATTAACACCGTTCGCAAACCGATAGCATTCGAACAAAAATAATCCGGAGACCGGGCTTTGCATTTGAATTAAGATGGGGCGTTTGGAAAACAAATCGGGCTTTGCGGAAAATAGTTTTATGCGAACAGATGCAAGACGTTGACTATGCTCAAATGCAATGCGGAATGATGACATGAGCATGTGGTCATGATGATGCAATGCACAAAAACAACGCGATTTTCTAGTAGTGGTTTTGCGGGATGCCACAAGCTTCTTGTGTGACCTTGGTTCTTGCGCATTGGCTATGGCGCCCATGTTATCACAGTAGATAGACATTGGGTCCAACGCACTAAGAACCACACCAAGCTCTGTAATGAACTCCTCCATCCATATCGCTTCTTGTGAAGCCTCCGAAATATATATGTATTCCAATTCAGTTGAAGATCTCCCCACAATGCTTTGATTAGCACTCCTCTAGATCACTGCTGCACCATTCAAAGTAAATACGTATCCAGATTGTGATTTAGAATCATCCGGATCGGTGTTCCAACTAGCATCGGTGTAACCATTAACAACGAGCTGTTCATCACCTCCATAAGAAAGAACCATATCCTTTGTTATTCTCAAGTACTTAAGGATGTTTTTGACCGCTGTCCAATGATCCACTCCTGGATCACTTTGATATCTGCTAGTTAAACTAACAGCATATGCAATGTCGGGTCTAGTACATAGCATGGCATACATTAGAGATCCTATGTCCGAGGCATAGGGAGTTTTACTCATCCTTTCTCTACCTTCTGCCGTTGTCGGACTTTGAGTTTTACTCAAGGTCGTATTGGGCAACATGGGCAAGAACCCTTTCTTGTTATCTTCCATTCCAAACCTCTTTAGAACTTTGTCCAAATATGTACTTTGTGACAATGATATTAGGCGTCTCGATCTATCTCTATAAATCTTTATGCCTAATATGTAAGCTGCTTCGCCAAGATCCTTCATTGAAAAACTATTATTCAAATATTCCTTGACACTATTAAGAAGGTATACATCATTCCCAATCAACAATATGTCATCTACATATAGTATTAAGAATGCTACAGAGCTCCCACTCACTTTCTTGTAAATACAAGCTTCTCCATAAGTTTGTATAAAACAAAAACTTTCGATTACCTTATCAAAACGTTGATTCCAACTTCGGGATGCTTGCTTCAATCCATAGATGGACCGTTGAAGTTTGCATACCTTGTTAGCATCTTTAGAATCGACAAAACCTTTGGGTTGCATCATATACAACTCTTCATCAATGTCTCCATTGAGGAATGCTGTTTTGACATCCATCTGCCATATCTCATAATCATAATATGCAGCGATTGCTAACATAATCCTCACAGACTTTAGCTTCTGGTGAGAAAGTCTCATCGTAGTCAACTCCTTGAATTTGTCGAAACCCTTTTGCGACAAGTCGAGATTTATAGACAGTAACATTACCATCAACATATGTTTTCTTCTTGAAAATCCATTTGTTCTCGACAGCCTTCCGGCCATCCGGTAAGTCCACCAAAGTCCATACTTGGTTTTCGTACATGGATCCAATCTCGGATTTCATGGCTTCTTGCCATTTATTGGAATCTGGGATCATCATCGCTTCCTCATACGTCACAGGGTCATCGGTGTTGTCCACCAACATGACATTCATAACGGGATCATACCAATCAGGAGTGGTACGAGTTCTTGTTGACCTGCGAGGTTCTGTAGCAACTACAACCAAAGTTTCATGATCATCATCATTAGCTTCCTCTCTTACCGGTGTAGGCGCCACAGGAACTACTTCCGGTGCTGCGCTACTCGCAAGTTCGAGAGAAGGTTCGACAACCTCGTTGAGTTCTACTTTCCTTCCAGTCACTTCTTTCGAGAGATATTCCTTCTCTAGAAAGGATCCATTCTTGGCAACGAAGATTTTGCCTTCGGAACTATGATAGAAGGTATACCCAATAGTTTCCTTCGGGTATCCTATGAAGACACATTTTTCCGCTTTGGGTTCAAGCTTGTCCGGCTGTAAATTCTTTACATAGGCTTCGCAACCCCAAACTTTTAGGAACGACAATTTAGGTTTCTTCCCAAACCATAATTCATACGGTGTCGTTTCAATGGAATTATATGGTGCCCTATTTAAAGTGAATGCGGTTGTTTCTAATGCATAACCCCAAAATGATAGCGGTAAATCTGTAAGTGACATCATAGAACGAACCATATCTAAGAGAGTTCAATTACGATGTTCGGACACACCATTACGCTGTGGTGTTCCCGGCGGTGTTAATTGTGAAAGTATTCCGCATTTCTTCAAATGCTCGCCAAACTCGTAACTTAGATATTCACCTCCACGATCAGAACGCAGAAATTTAATCTTCTTGTTACGTTGATTCTCAACCTCACTTTGAAATTCCTTAAACTTCTCGAAAGTTTCGGACTTATGTTTCATGAAATAGATATACCCATATCTACTCAAGTCATCCGTGAAGGTAAGAACATAACGATAACCACCGCGCGATGCTACACTCATTGGACCGCACACATCGGTATGTATGATTTCCAATAAGTCCGTAGCTCGCTCCATCATACCAGAAAATGGAGTCTTAGTCATTTTACCCATCAGACATGCTTCGCATCTTTCAAGTGATTCGAAATCAAGTGATTCAAGAAGTCCATAGGAATGGAGTTTCTTCATACGCTTCACTCCAATGTGACCAAGACGACAGTGCCACATATAGGTCGAGTTATCGCTCGATTTCAAACGTTTAGCCTCAATGTTATTAATATGTGTATTTCCACTATCGAGATTCAATAAGAATAGACCATCTATTAAAGGTGCATGTGCATAAAACATATTACTCATATAAATCGAACAACCATTATTCTCGGACTTAAACAAGTAACCGTCTACTTAATAAACAAGATCCCGATATAATGTTCATGCTTAACGCAGCACCAAATAGCAATTATTTAAATAGAAAACTAATCCCGATGGTAGATGAAGAGATAGCGTGCCGACCGCGATCACATCAACCTTTGATCCGTTTCCCACGCGCATCGTCACCTCGTTCTTCGCTAGCTTCCGTTTATTCTGCAGCACTGTTTGAGTTACAAATATGAGCAACGAACCAGTATCAAATACCGAGCACTACTACGAGTACTAGTGAGATACACATCAATAACATGTATATCGATATACCTTTCTTCTTGATGTTGTCGTTCTTCAAATCCGCCAAGTACTTTGGGCAATTCCGCTTCGATGACCTTCTCCCTTGGTAAAGCACTCGATGTCGTGCTTAGGTCCAGCCTTGGTCTTCTTCGTCGGCGCGGTAACTTTCTTACCACCCTTCTTGAAGTGTCCCTTTTGCTTAGACTTGCCTTTCTTGAATTTGGTGGTCTTATTGACCATCAACACTTGGTGCTCTTTCTTGATCTCCACTTCTGCATATTTTAACATGGCGAAGAGTTCTGGCAACTGCTTGTTCATGTTTTGCATATTGTAGTTCATGTCGGGGTTCGTAGCATGGAAAACAAAAAATTTCTATCGCATACAAACAAACAAGCCAAGATCTATCTACTAGATTGTAGCAACGAGTCGATGGAATAACTTACCCTCGAAGATTCCAAAGTGTTTAACGAGAGCGGATTCTCGTGGGTGATGTAGTCGTACTCTTTCCGATCTCAAGATCGTGTAGACGATCCTTCGTAGCTGCCAGGCCGGCAGCGCTCATGATCGGTCACACGTTCGACTTGGCGAAGACCTTCCTCTCCCTTGTTCCAGCGGTGGAGGTTGTAGCACTCTCCTCGCGATTCCGGCAAAGCTGTGGCCTAAGTAGAGGGGAAATCCTGAGGCTTTGCCTTAAGCCGGGCGAGTATGGTGGAGTATGAGAGGGCTATTAGTGGTCTAGAGATTAGACACACCAATTAGAAGGCTCTAAACCGCAGGCTAAAGCAATTAGAAGCTCTAAACCAAACGGCTCTAAACCGGAGATTAGAGGATAGGAACTTGTGTCTAGAGGAGGAGGCCCCGCCCTCCTTTTATAGGTGGAGGGCTGGCTGGCCAGGAAGGGAGGAGTCCCTCCCAACTCGCCCTAGGCTGGTCCCGGCTTGGAGGAGAGGACTCCTCCTCCAAGTTGGTTTCAACCTCCTCTTGCTTGTTTCCCAGTTTCCTTCCCACGGTTTTGTTTTCCAGTTCTGTTTTAGCCGTTTGACTTTCAAACTCGCAGTTTGACTTTTCAGTTTTGGAACATCAAGAACACTTAGTACATGATGCAATCATTCAATGACACATTCATGTACCCTCCCCCCCCCCCAGAGTGTCGGACAATCCAGAACCTTCCAGAACATTCCCGATGAAAACACCGGAATTATTCCCGAACTCAAAGCGGGACTTTCCTTATATGAATCTTATTCTCGGACCATTCCGGATCACCTCGTGATATCCGGATCCCATCCGAGACTCAACAACATTCGGTCTCTTTCTCATAATACCATAACTACTCAAAACAACGTCGAATCCTTAAGTGTGTCTCCCTACGGTTCGTGAATTATGCGGACATGATCGAGACACTTCTCGAACAATAACCAATAGAGGAATCTGGAAATTCATATGGCTCCCACATATTTCTCGATTACTTTGCGATCGAATGAACCACTTACATACGATACCAATTTCCCTTTGTCTCACGATAGTTTACTTATCCGAGGTTATGATCGTCGGTATCTGCATACCTAGTTCAACCTCGTTCGATAAGTACTCTTTATCGTTCGTGATATGTGATCCCTTGTGACCTAGTCACATGCTTGCAAGCTAATTGGATGACATTCCACCGAGAGGGCCCAGTATATCTATCCGTCATATGGATGGACAAATCCCACTCTTGATCCATGTGTTTCAACCAATACTTTCCGAACACTCAATGCCACCTTTATAGCCACCCAGTTACGGTGTGGTGTTTTATGTCATCAAAGCATCCATCCGGTAAAGGTGATATGCATGATCTCATGGTCGAAGGAATTAGGTTACTATGTATCAGAAAGCATATAGCAATTGAACTATTGAAATGACTTGATCTTTATGCTACGCTTATCTATAGGAGTATGTCCACCATATCATTCTCCTAACGATATGATCTTGTTGTTGATAACATCTCAATGTTCATGATAGGGAAACCACAATCATTAATCAACCAACAAGCTAGTGAAGTATACAGGCTATACTAGGGACTTCAAATTAAGTTTACAAATCACACAAGTATTAATGTTTCCTTGTTTAATACTATTATAGCATGGATGTAAACATTTATCATAAACACAAAGATATAATAATAACTATATTTATTATTGCCTCTAGGGCATATCTCCAACAGTCTCCCACTTGCACTAGAGTCATCTAATCTAGATTACATGGTAATATACCGAACACCCATGGCAGTTTGGTGTTGGTCATGTTTTGCCCTCGGGAGAGGTTTAGTCAACGGAGTCCGCCACATTCAGATCTGTGTGTACTTTGCAAATCTTTATATCCCCATCCTGGATATGTTCTCGAATAGCGTGAAAACGCAGCTTGATGTGCTTCAGCTTCTTGTGTGACCTTGGTTCTTGCGCATTGGCTATGGCGCCCATGTTATCACAGTAGATAGACATTGGGTCCAGCACTAGGAACCACACCCAACTGTAATGAACTCTTTCATCCATATCGCTTCTTGTGAAGCCTCCGGCAACCATGTATTCCGATTCAGTTGAAGATCTCGCCACAACGCTTTGCTTTGCACTCCTCCACTAATCTTGCACCATTCAAAATAAATACTTATCCAGATTGTGATTTAGAATCATCCGGATCGGTGTTCCAACTAGCATCGGTGTAACCATTAACAACGAGTTGTTCATCACCTCCATAAGAAAGAACCATATCCTTAGTTCTTCTCAAGTACTTAAGGATGTTTTTGACCGCTGTCCAATGATCCACTCCTGGATCACTTTGATATCTGCTAGTTAAACTAACAGCATATGCAATGTCGGGTCTAGTACATAGCATGGCATACATTAGAGATCCTATGGCTGAGGCATAGGGAGTCTTACTCATCCTTTCTCTATCTTCTGCCGATGTCGGACTTTGAGTTTTACTCAAGGTCGATTAGCAACATGGGCAAGAACCCTTTCTTTCTTCCATTCCAAACCTCTTTAGAACTTTGTCCAAATATGTACTGTGACAATGATATTTGGCGTTCGATCTCTCTCTATAAATCTTTATGCCTAATATGTAAGCTGCTTCGCCAAGATCCTTCATTGAAAAACTATTATTCAAATATTCCTTGACACTATTAAGAAGGTCTACATCATTCCCAATCAACAATATGTCATCCACATATAGTATTAAGAATGCTACAGATCTCCCACTCACTTTCTTGTAAATACAATCTTCTCCATAAGTTTGTATAAAACCAAAACTTTTGATCACCTTATCAAAACGTCGATTCCAACTTCGGGATGCTTGCTTCAATCCATAGATGGACCGTTGAAGTTTGCATACCTTGTTAGCATCTTTAGGATCGACAAAACCTTTGGGTTGCATCATATACAACTCTTCATCAATATCTCCATTGAGGAATGCTGTTTTGACATCCATCTGCCATATCTCATAATCATAATATGCAGCGATTGCTAACATAATCCTCACAGACTTTAGCTTCGCTCTTGAGAAAGTCTCATCGTAGTCAACTCCTTGAATTTGTCGAAACCCTTTTGCGACAAGTCGAGCTTTATAGATAACATTACCATCAGATTCTGCTTTCTTCTTGAAAATCCATTTGTTCTCGACACCTTCGGCCATCCGGTAAGTCCACCAAAGTCCATACTTGGTTTTCGTACATGGATCCAATCTCGGATTTCATGGCTTCTTGCCATTTATTGAATCTGGGCTCATCATCGCTTCCTCATATGTCTCGGGGTCATCGGTGTTGTCCACCAACATGACACTCATAACGGATCATACCAATGGAGGTGGTACGAGTTCTCGTTGACCTCCGAGGCTCTGTAGCAACTTCAGAAGTTTCATGATCATCATTATTAGCTTCCTCTCTAATTGGTGCGCACCACAGGAACTTCTTCCGGTGTTGCGCTACTCGCAATTCGAGAGAAGGTTGACAACCTCGTCGAGTTCTACTTTCCTTCAGTCACTTCTTTCGAGAGAAATTCCTTCTAGAAAGGATCCATTCTTAACAGAAGATTTTGCCTTGGATCTATGATAGAAGGTATACCCAATAGTTTCCTTGGGTATCCTATGAAGACGATTTTCCGCTTTGGGTTCAAGCTTGTCCTGTAACTTCTTTACATAGGCTTCGCATCCCCAAACATTAAGGAACGACAATTTAGGTTTCTTGCCAAACCATAATTCATACGGTGTCGTTTCAACGGATTTAGACGGTGCCCTATTTAAAGTGAATGCGGCTGTTTCTAATGCATAACCCCAAAATGATAGGGTAAATCTGTAAGTGACATCATAGAACGAACCATATCTAAAAGAGTTCGATTACGACGTTCGGGCACACCATTACGCTGTGGTGTTCCCGGCGGTGTCAACTGTGAAAGTATTCCGCATTTCTTCAAATGCTCGCCAAACTCGTAACTTAGATATTCACCTCCACGATCAGAACGTAGAAATTTAATCTTCTTGTTACGTTGATTCTCTACCTCACTTTGAAACTCCTTAAACTTCTCGAAAGTTTCGGACTTATGTTTCATGAAATAGATATACCCATATCTACTCAAGTCATCCGTGAAGGTAAGAATATAACGATAACCACTGCGATGCTACACTCATTGGACCACACACATCGGTATGTATGATTTCCAATAAGTCCGTAGCTCGCTCCATCATACCGTAAAATGGAGTCTTAGTCATTTTACCCATCGACATGCTTCACATCTTTCAAGTGATTCAAAATCAAGTGATTCAAGAAGTCCATCGGAATGGAGTTTCTTCATACGCTTCACTCCAATGTGACCAAGACGACAGTGCCACATATAGGTCGAATTATCGCTTGATTTCAAACGTTTAGCCTCAATGTTGTTGATATGTGTATTTCCACTATCGAGATTCAATAAGAATAGACCATCTATCAAAGGTGCATGTGCATAAAACATATTACTCATATAAATCGAACAACCATTATTCTCTGATTTAAACAAGTAACCGTCTCGCAATAAACAAGATCCCAATATAATGTTCATGCTCAACACAGGCACTAAATAACAATTATTTAAGTATAAAACTAATCCCGATGGTAGATGAAGGGGTAGCGTGCCGACCGCGATCACATCAACCTTTGATCCGTTTCCCACGCGCATCGTCACCTCGTTCTTCGCTAGCTTCCGTTTATTCTGCAAAGACTGTTTCGAGTTACAAATATGAGCAACCGAACCAAGATTAAATACCCAGCACTACTACGAGTACTAGTGAGATACACATCAATAACATGTATATCGATATACCTTTCTTCTTGATGTTGCCGTTCTTGATCCGCCAAGTACTTTGGGCAATTCCGCTTCGGACCTTCTCCCTTGCAGTAAAAGCACTGGGCCAGGCTTGGGTCCAGCCTTGGTCTTCTTCACGGCGTGGTAACTTTCTTACCACCCTTCTTGAAGTGTCCCTTTGCTTAGACTTGCCTTTCTTGAGTTTGGTGGTCTTATTGACCAACAACACTTGGTGCTCTTTCTTGATCTCCACTTCTGCGGATTTTAACATAGCAAACAGTTACGGCAATTCTTTGTTCATGTTACGCATGTTGTAGTTCATCACAAAGTTCTCAGAACTTGGTGGCGTGATCGGAGGAACCAGTAAATCCCCAAAGCATTAGGAATCACTATACCCAAGCTTTGAAGTTTGTTTGTGTGCCTGGACATCTTAAGCACATGCTCACCGACGAGCTGCCCTCTTCCATCTTGCGCTTAAAGAACTTTTGAAGCCTCATAGCTTTCAATTGCATGAGTCTCAAAAATCAATTTGAGATCCTCGACAATATCATATGGGTCGACTCTTCAAACCTTTTCAAGCTCCGATTCTAAACCATACAAGATAGCACATCGAACTATGGAGTCTTGATTCTTCCGAGCGAGGTAAACATTCTTTACTTCATCGGAAGCATCACCGTAGGTGGGTCACCAGCGTGCATCCAGACATAGGTCAAATTACCGGTGTGAGGACAATCCTCAAATTTCGGAACCAATCCGTGAAGTTGCTTCCATTGTTTTTCAACTTTTCTTTCTCTAGGAACGCATTAAAATTGATGGTAGGGGCTGCCATTGATCTACAACATATTTGCAATAGTTTAGACTAAGTTTATGACAAATTGAGTTCAAATTAATTAATGAAATTAAACTAGGTGAACTCCCACTCAAAACAACATCCCTCACATTGTTTTAGTGATCACATGAACCAAATCCACTACATCAACACCGATCATCACAAGAGTTGATATAGTTTCAATGGCGAACAATCGTCATGTTCATCATATCTACTATATGATTCATGCTTTACCTTTCGGTGATGCGTGTTCCGAGACCATGTCTGTACATGCTAGGCTCGTCAAGATCAAACCTTAGTTTCGCATGAGCAAATGGCTTGCTCACGTTGTATACACTTGTAGAATCTAACACCCGATCATCACGTGGTGCTTCGAAACAACAAGCTTTAGCAACGGTGCTAACTAAGGGTGAACACTTTATGACTTGAAATTGATGTGCATGAGGGATCATCTTATAATGCTACCGTCGTCTACCAAGCAATACAAGATGCATAAAGGATTAACATCACATGCAATTCAATAATATGTGATATGATATGGCCTTTCTTCTTTGTGCTTCCGATCTCCATCTTCAAGCACGAACATGATCTCCATCATCACCGCATTGCATCAAGGTCAATGACGCTTCACCATGGTTGTCGCCCACGGCTTCAACTATTACAACTACTTTGAATAGACACGCGGGTCTTAACCCACATCTACGACAACCACCTGGCTCCAGCCGCTTGCCAACTTACAATAAGGAACATTGCATACATCAAATATAATCACAATCATGGCCATATCACATCATCAAGACCCTGCAAAACAAAGTTAGGCCTCTACTTTCTTTGCATATTTTACGTGGTTTGGGGCTTTCAATAAGTGTCGTTCTAACTTACGAACAAGAACCACAACATTGATACTAGCATTGTTGATCACCCGTTGTAAATTGGATCTTAACTATGCTAGGAGAAACAGGCACCCGCAAAGCCACTTATGCAATACAAGTTGCATGTTAAGCGTGGAGCAAGTCTCATGAACGATGTCATGTAAGGTTAGCCCGGGCCGCTTCATCCCAACATACCGCAAGATGCAAAGTACACAAAAAGCAATCGACAATAAAAGCATCAACGCCCACAATGACCATTGTGTTCTACTCGTGCAATAGATCTACATATAGACACGGCTCTGATACCACTGTAGGGGTTCGTAGCATGGAAAACAAAAAATTTCTATCGCATACAAACAAACAAGCCAAGATCTATCTACTAGATTGTAGCAACGAGTCGATGGAATAACTTACCCTCGAAGATTCCAAAGTGTTTAACGAGAGCGGATTCTCGTGGGTGATGTAGTCGTACTCTTTCCGATCTCAAGATCGTGTAGACGATCCTTCCGGCGCTGCGTTCCGGCAGCGCTTCCATAGTCGGTCACGCTCGGTACTGACGAAGACCTTCCTCTCCCTTGTTCCAAAGAGGCGGAGGTTGTAGCACTTCTCGCGATTCCGCAAGACAACGGGCGTGGTACCTAAGTAGAGGGAAATCCTTGAGGCTTCGCCTTAAGCCGAGCGAGTATGGTGGAGTATGATAGAGGCTATTAGTGGTCTAGAGATTAGACACACCAATTAGAAGGCTCTAAACCGCAGGCTAAAGCAATTAGAATCTCTAAACCAACGGCTCTAAAGGAGATTAGAGGATAGGAACTTGTGTCTAGGAGGAGGCCCCGCCTCCTTTTATAGGTGGAGGGTCAAGGCCAGAGGAGGAGTCCCTCCCAACTCGGCCTAGGCTGGCCGCCGCTTGGAGGAGACTCCTCCTCCAAGTTGGTTTCAACCTCCTCTTGCTTGTTTCCCGTTTCCAGCTTCCACAATTTCTTGTTTTCATTTCTGTTTTAGCTGTTTGACTTTCAAACCGCAGTTTGACTTTTCAGTTTTGGAACAGCAAGAACACTTAGTACATGATGCAATCATTCAATGACACATTCATGTACCCTCCCGGAGTCTTGGACAATCCGAACCTTCTAGAACATTCATGAAAACAGGAATCATTCCCGAACTCAAACAGGACTTTCCTTATATGAATCTTATTCTCGGACCATTCGGATCACCTCGTGATATCCCGGATCCCATCCGAGACTCAACAACATTCGGTCTCTTTCTCATAATACCATAACTACTCAAAACAACGTCGAATCCTTAAGTGTGTCCCTACGGCTCGTGAATTATGCGGACATGATCGAGACACTTCTCCTAACAATAACCAATAGAGGAATCGGAAATTCATATGGCTCCACATATTTCTACGATTACTTTGCGATCGAATGAACCACTTACATACGATACCAATTTCCCTTTGTCTCACGATAGTTTACTTATCCGAGGTTATGATCGTCGGTATCTGCATACCTAGTTCAACCTCGTACCGATAAGTACTCTTTTCTCGCTCGTGATATGTGATCCTGTGACCTAGTCACATGCTTGCAAGCTAATTGGATGACATTCCAAGGAGGGCCCAGTATATCTATCTCATATGGATGGACAAATCCCACTCTTGATCCATGTGTTTCAACCAATACTTTCCGAACACTCAATGCCACCTTTATAGCCACCCGATTACGGTGTGGTGTTTGATGTCATCAAAGCATCCATCCGGTAAGGTGATATGCATGATCTCATGGTCGAAGGAATTAGGTTACTATGTATCAGAAAGCATATAGCAATTGAACTATTGAAATGACTTGATCTTTATGCTACGCTTATCTATAGGAGTATGTCCACCATATCATTCTCCTAACGATATGATCTTGTTGTTGATAACATCTCAATGTTCATGATAGGGAAACTACAATCATTAATCAACCAACAAGCTAGTGAAGTATAGAGGCTATACTAGGGACTTCAAATTAAGTTTACAAATCACACAAGTATTAATGTTTCCTTGTTTAATACTATTATAGCATGAATGTAAACATTTATCATAAACACAAAGATATAATAATAACTATATTTATTATTGCCTCTAGGGCATATCTCCAACAGTTCATCACAAAGTTCTTGTAACTTGGTGGTAGTGATTGGAGGACACGATAAATCCCCAAAGCATTAGGAATCACTATACCCAAGCTTTGAAGTTTGTTTGCGTGCCCAGACATCTTAAGCACATGCTCACTGACGGAGCTGCCCTCTTCCATCTTGCAGTTAAAGAACTTTTCAGAAGCCTCATAGCTCTCAATTGTCGCGTGAGTCTCAAAGATCAATTTGAGATAACGGACAATATCATGTGGGTATGAATTCTCAAACCTTTTCTGAAGCTCCGATTCTAAACCATACAAGATAGCACACTGAACTGGAGTCTCGAGTCTTCCGAGCGAGGTAAACATTCTTTACTTCATCGGTAGCGATGGCTGCAGGTGGGTCACCAGTGCATCCAAAGACATAGGTCAAATTACCAAAGTGAGGACAATCCTCAAATTGCAGAACCAATCCGTGAAGTTGCTTCCATTGTTTTTCAACTTTTCTTTCTCTAGGAACGCATTAAAATTGATGGTAGGGGCCGCCATTGATCTACAACATATTTGCAATAGTTTAGACTAAGTTTATGACAAATTGAGTTTGAATTAATAGTTAAATTAATCTAGGTGAACTCCCACTCAAAACAATATCCCTCACATTGTTTTAGTGATCACACGAACCAAATCCACCACATCAACACCGATCATCACGAGAGTTGATGTAGCTTCAATGGCGAACAATCGACATGTTCATCATATCTACTATATGATTCATGCTTTACCTTTTGGTGATCCGTGTTCCGATACCATGTCTGTACATGCTAGGCTCGTCAAGATCAAACCTTAGCTTCCGCATGAGCAAATCTGGCTTGCTCATGTTGTATACACTTGCAGAATCTAACACACCCGATCATCACGTGGTGCTTCGAAACAACAAGCTTTAGCAACGTTGCTTACTAAGGGTGAACACTTTAGAACTTGATATTCATGTGCATGAGGGATCATCTTATAATGCTACCGTCGTTAACTAAGCAATACAAGATGCATAAAGGATTAACATCACATGCAATTCATAATATGTGATATGATATGGCCTTTCTTCTTTGTGCTTCCGATCTCCATCTTCAAGCACAAACATGATCTCCATCATCACCGGCATTGCATCAAGGTCAATGATGCTGCTCCATGGTTGTCGTCCACCAGCTTCAACTATTACAACTACTTTGAATAGACACGCGGGTCTTAACAGAAATTAAAGACAACCACATGGCTCCTGCCGGTTGCCAACTTACAATAAGGATCATTGCATACATCAAATATAATCACAATCATGGCCATATCACATCACAGCACACCCCTGCAAAACAAAGTTTGACGCCTCTACTTTCTTTGCATGTTTTACGTGGTTTGGGGCTTTCAATAATTGTCGTTCTAACTTACGAACAAGAACCACAACATTGATATTAGTATTGTCAATCACCCGTTGTAAATTGGATCTTAACTATGTTGGGAGAAACAGGCACCCGCAAAGCCATTTATGCAATACAAGTTGCATGTCAAGCGTGGGGAAAGTCTCATGAACGATGTCATGTAAGGTTAGCCCGGGCCGCTTCATCCCACCATCCCGCAAGATGCAAAGTACACAAGAAGCAATCGACAACAAAAGCATCAACGCCCACAATGACCATTGTGTTCTACTCGTGCAACAGATCTACATATAGACACGGCTCTGATACCACTGTAGGGTTTCATAGCATGGAAAACAAAAAAATTCTACCGCATACAAACAAACAAGCCAAGATATATCTACTAGTTGTAGCAATGAGTCGATGGAATAACTCACCCACGAAGATTCCAAAGTGTTTAAGGAGAGCGGATTCTCGTGGGTGATGTAGTCGTACTCTTCCTGATCTCAAGATCGCGTAGACGATCCTTCCGGCTGCACAAGGTTCGGCGCTTCCAATCGGTCACCGTTCGACTTGACGAAGACCTTCCTCTCCCTTGTTCCAGCAATGGAGGTTGTAGCACTCTCCTCGCGATTCCTGTGGCGTACCTAAGTAGAGGGAGATCTCGCAGGCCTTAAGCCGAGGCAGTATGGTGGACTATGAGAGAGCCTCGACGATCTAGGGTTTAGATGCACCAAGGAGGGGCAAGGCCGGCTAGGGTTAGCCTAGGCGGGCGAGTTGCCCTAGGCGGGGCTATGGAGGGCGGCTAGGGTTAGGGTTTAGAGGCGTGGTGTTGTGTCCTTGGAGGCAGCCCTGCCCCTTATATAGGTGGAGGGCGCCAAGGGAGGTAGTCCCTCCCAACTCGGTCTCAAGTGGGCCGGCGGTGGAGGGAGGGAACTCCTCCCCAAGTAGGTTTCCTACTCTCCCTCCACCTCACAAAATAGCCGTTTGACTTTTCAAATTGGCGTTTGACTTTTCAAACTAGGATTTGATTAAACCCTTTATTTTGTTCAGCGATGAAACTTAGTACATGATGCAATAATTCCAACTTGTCATGACACATTCATGTACCCTTCCCTTCCGGAGTGCCGAACATTCCTGAACCTTCTAGAACATTCCCGATGAAAACACCGGAACCATTCTCCAACCCCAAAACATGACTTTCCTTATATGAATCTTATTCTCCGGACCATTCCGGATCTCCTCGTGATATCCCGGATCCCATACAAGACTCCGAACAACATTCGGTCTCTTACTCATCATTCCATAACTACTCAAACAACGTCGAATCCTTAAGTGTGTCTCCCTACGGTTCGTGAATTATGCGGACATGATCGAGACACTTCTCCGAACAATAACCAATAGAGGAATCTGGAAATTCATATGGCTCCCACATACTTCTACGATTACTTTGCGATCGAATGAACCACTTACATATGATACCAATTTCCCTTTGTCTCACGATAGTTTACTTATCTGAGGTTATGATCGTCGGTATCTCTGCATACCTAGTTCAACCTCGCATCGATAAGTACTCTTTTCTCGTTCCCGTGATATGTGATCCCTTGTGAGCCAGTCACATGCTTGCAAGCTAATTGGATGACATTCCACCGAGAGGGCCCAGAGTATATCTATCCGTCATATGGATGGACAAATCCCACTCTTGATCGGTGTGGTGTTTGATGTCATCAAAGCATACTTCCGGTGAAGGTGATACGCATGATCTCATGGTCGAAGGAATTAGGTTACTATGTATCAGAAAGCATATAGCAATTGAACTATTAAAATGACTTGATCTTTATGCTACGCTTATCTATAGGAGTATGTCCACCATATAATTCTCCTAACGATATGATCGTGTTGTTAATAACATCTCAATGTTCATGATTGGGAAACCACAATCATTTATTAACCAACAAGCTAGTATTTATAAAGAGGCTTTTACTAGGGACTCTATTTTAGTTTACAAATCACACAAGTATTAATGTTTCCTTGTTAATACTATTATAGCATGAATGTAAACATTTATCATAAACACATATAATAATAACTATATTTATTATTGCCTCTGGGGCATATCTCCAACAATATGCTCAACCAAATCTAGTTAAGGTCGTTTATGGGTTTGTCTGTGACGCAAATTTTCATGCACTTGCATGAAATATTCCCACGATGCTAGACCTGGCTCTGACTCAACCAACTGACCTTGAAAATCTCAGCCTTGGTCCAAGATGTCGTCATCACGCTCATGTTATGCATGATGACACAAACATTCATCACATCCCACATCCACTCTGTGCTCCATGTTCTAGAAGGGTACCGAACAATAGCCCACCTTGACTGAAGCACACCAAATGCTCGCTCCACATCCTTCCTAGCGGCCTCTTGCTCTTTCGCAAACCTCTTGCACTTCTCATCTCCAGGATTGCGGATTGTCTTCACAAAGGTGACACGGGAGGGGTAGATACCGTCAGCAAGATAGTAACCCATATCATATGGATTGCCATTGACCTGATAAGAAATCTGTCGGGCATTGCCTTCTTCCAGCCTAGCAAACACCGGAGACCGCTGCAGCACATTGATGTCATTGTTTGATCCAGCCATGCCAAAAAAGGAGTGACAAATCCAGAGATCATGTGATGCAACGGCCTCTAGTATGACAGTGCACCTCTCTGCATGCCCTTTGAACTGCCCTTGCCAACCAAAGGGACAGTTCTTCCACTGCCAATGCATTGCAGTCGATGTTGCCAAACATATCAGGAAGCCCCCTTCTCTCGTTGATGGAAAAAAGACGGGCAGTGTCTTTGATGTTTGGCTCTCTCAGGTAAACTTTGCCAAACACCGCAATAACCGCGCTGCAAAACCGGTACATAGCCTCATGACATGTGTACTCGCTCATGCGCATGTAGTCGTCGAGGAGGTCACCGGGGACTCCATATGCAAGCTGTTGAATGGCAGCATAACATTTATGGTAAGAGGAGAAGTCAATCTTAGCAGTGCAATCGTACTTGGCCTCGAAGTAGTTATCGTACTCCGCCACCCCATTGAGAATTTGCAAGAACAGGTCCCTCGACATCCGATAGCGGCGACGGAATGCCTTCTCTTTAAAGACTGGATTAATTGGATAGAAGTAGTCCTTGTAAAGGCGTATGTGGCCATCTTCTCGGTCGCGCTCCTGGTTGGCTTGGCGCCGCTTGGACGAGCCACCTCTGTGCGGCGGCAAAAGGTAGTGGCCGTGCACCATCTGTGCAGCCACCAGCACAATCTCGGTCTCACCGTCGGACTCCTCCTCGGAGGATGAATCCACAAAATTCTTGTAGAAGAACTTCATTGCCCTTTGGCTGCTGCCCATCTGCAAAGTATGTGGCCGTCAATGGCGATGGAAACTCCTGCAGCGGCTGGACAAAACCTAGAAAGGACCGGCGAACGTACCTCGGCAATTGATCAAGCGGGTTGTGCGCCACGCAGAGGGTGTCGCGTGCCCAGTCCAATGGTGGAGACCGAGAGCGGTGTGATTGCCTGTGGCGCGGCCAGACAACTCCGGCAACGCGCGTGGCCTGCGATAGGGCTCGATATCGCGGGGGGTGTTGGCGGCAGCGAGCGGTGGCGGCGACAAAAACTGTGCCTGCTCGAGACCGAGGGATATGGAGTGCGCAAGGGTTTGGGAGAGGAGAGCGTCTGATGTGCCACTAACGGAAGGGCTCATGCGAATTATTGGGAGGACACCCCGTGTTGTTCGCGTTGTCCGGGCCGACGCAACCGAGCCCCAGATTAGATGCATGGATGGGTTGGGCCGGACGCGTTTCGCCGGATGGGTTGGCTCGGTAGGATGCCGCAAGACGCCTCACGTCTGCTAGGACAGTTTCGGACACGCGCAAACAGTTTTGGTCAGCCCGGTGGAGATGCCTAAGTATAGAGGGAATAACACTTAAATCTGACCATTCATGTAAAAGGGTAGTTTAGCCTTTTCCTCTCGGTCTAATCTGATTGCCGACCAAATTATGCATCGATGTAGTGTCACAACTGATCGGCTTCGCCGTTGACTACTAGGTACCAGCAAGCCGCCATCGCCGCCGTCCTATTCGAGAGGTCATGCACACCGCCCATCGACGCCATCCATTCAGGGGCGAAGGACCTCTTTGGACAAGGTATGGCAGCTGTCCTACCTTGATTTTTTGCGAAAAAATTGCATATATATAAGCTTCTATTCAACCTACATACAGTTCTCTGCAAAGTACGTGAGTTCTGAAAAAAAACTACTATTCCCTCTGACCCATATTAATTGACTCACATTGTCTAGATTTGGGTAAATTTTGACAATTTTAAGTTAATTAATATGGGCCGGAGGGAGTACCGAAAATAGAAAATGGGCTATGTTGGAGGGGATTCGGCCGTACTGGTCGTTTGCTGGGCCGCGCACTAGGGAGCAGTAGGCCCCCTGATCGTGTGTGCGTATGTGGCCGGAGCCCCTTCATGTCTTCACCCCGGAGAGATCGAAGCCTACGAGTCTTGGACTCGAGCGACGAGCAGGAGGAACGCCGCCGTCTTCTACTAATCTACTCCCTGCCGGAGAAACTGCCCGCCGATCAGGCCGCCCTTCCCATAATCCTCCTCCAACCTTCTTATTTTCTTAAATTTTAAATTCTTACAATGACACGGTTCACCCGGCTAGGGATCCTTCTCATCTCAGTTATAATTTATGACACTGCTTCAAAATATAGGGTTATGCTCCTTCCTATTAGTGGCCTCTAGGCCTCGCAAATTTGTGGTAGAGATAGACAAGAAGGGGAAGAAACCTGCAGCTTCAAAGGGAACAGCTATAATTTATGATTTTGTGGTCAATTGAACTATTAAAGCAAGTTTGAATTTCTGGTCAACTAATTATGCTATTACCATTGTATTGATACAATTTTGATTTTTTGCATCGTATTTTTATACCTTAGAGTTTGCCCGACCTTAATTTTTTCTCGCCTTCGCCACTGCATCCATTCGCAGCAACGCACGGAGACTCACGCATTTTTCGATATGTGCTCAACTGCACCGTGGTCTGTCTCGTAGGCACATCTAAATCCCTCGCCCATTCTGATTCCATGGATGATGTGTTTGATGTTTCTCAATTCAAAACGAGAGGTCGGAGTCAAAAAATACACTAATGAATATGAGACTTCGGCAAATGCATGGGGAGTGTGATACTAGATGTGGTTGCAAGAAAGGATCAAACCGGTGGAAACTATTGGAATTGAACCGAAGAAGATTTGTAGTACTCCCTCCGTTTCAGAATAGATGTCTTAGACTTTTTAAATTTTGGATGAATCTATATACTAAATAGTGTTTAGATTTATCTAAAATTTCTATTTTGGGACGGAGGGGGTAACTTTTTGTGATGGAACCATTGAACCTCGCACTCATGTCACCCAATAGCCGGTGGTATTTTTGTTTGGAGCAAGTGAAGAATGCACCTACTAGTCGCGCCATAGTGGATGACTATGTGAGTGCTCACCTTTTTCTATTTATGTCCATGTGTATCACCGGTTAAAATTTCTTCTACTTGAATATTGTCAGACGATATTTCTTAAGAGAGGTACATGCACATCGCCAAGTTAGAAAGCAAACAATATGTCTTCCAACAATGTTTACAATTTCTCAAGCACAATGAGAAGTGGAAGAAGAGAAATGATCAGGCTCTACCGAAGAGACCAAGACCAAGGCAAGTACCTCGTCCTCCCTGTGAATTAAGATGAAGACGTGTGTGGGTGTGTGTGTGTGTGGGGGGGAGGGGGGTGTGTGCAAGCAAGGGTCACTTGGAAGAGAGAAAGAAGGCAGAGGAGATGCTAAAGAGATGTGTGGAGCCCGCGAGCATGAGAATAAGCTTGATGAGTTGATGAATGCAAGAATGGAAATGTCTGGTTTGAGCTATGCAAATGAAGTTGGAATTTTCTGAGAAGAGACAGCAAGAAAGTTGTCGAGGTGGCAACAAGTGAAAGAGAACAAGGACAAGAAGCTAGAGACATAAAAGTGGAAGGCCGACTTCAAGGGGCATACGCCTCTTCTCAAGGAGAACAGGATGAAACAAGAAACCTAGGCCAAGACGAACCACTCATGATGATGGATCCAAGTGAAATGGATGCGAAGGCATGATCATACTGGGAGATTTGGAGAGCGGAGATGTTGGCATCAAGAATGACATGGTATGACACAAACATGGGAGGAGGAGGTTGGGCTGACGGCAAGGCATGGTGATCTTGGGATGCCGGCTATGTTGTTTTTGTTGCTCTATGCATTTGGACCTCAACTTATGTTTGAATTTAAACATTTGAAACTATGCATTCTAAATGTTATTATATTATGTGATGCTGAGTAGTGAAAAGTTTGAATATATTAATGCCAAGATAGAGTTGTAATTATAGTTTATATGCACGCCTATGTGAGAACTAGGGTTTTTGGAAGACGACACGGTTTTAGAGGACCTCGAAAGATTGAAAGCTCAATCGATTGGGCAGAAAGGCATATTCCCGAGCGTCTGGCTGGTCAAGCAAGTATTCACAACGTCCGGTCCATACGTGCGCACTCTGACTGAAGCAGGCCAAATTCCCAGTACAACACTGGACCTAAACTTCAGTACTTCACCCTCTAACAACATCACAGTGTATTTTTTATAAACACGAAGACACAATATGATCAAACTAAATGAGTTAGCTAATTATGAATACATACAAAATAAAAGTTATGAAATATTCTACAGTAGCACAAAGCAGGAAGAGAAAAGATGGTGGTTCAGATTAGATCCATGGCATTCAGTTGCTAAAAATCATCAACAATGCCGAAGACGGTTTCGTTACATCACAATTTCACATCAACAGTATACTGAAAGGAATGCAGAAGCTAACCCTGACTGGATACATAAATAACGACAAATGAAGTATTTTAACTTTCTGGAAAATGAGCACTACTGCGATTAAAAGGAAAACAAGGCAATCAACACTCTTCTGAAAATACCATACAATTATCTCCGTGACTGAAGGGTAGAAAGGTAAACAACAATCCCTTCCCAGCACTAGGCATAGGTAAGCAACACTCTTGTGATTGAAAGATCGAAGAAGTATTCACAACACTGATACTTGTGCACTCAGATCCCCAGTAGAATAGAGGATGAAGTGTACACATTATATATTACTCTGGACCTAAATTTCAGTACTTGACCCCCTCTAACAACATCACAATGTACTGCCATATATATAAAGTTTAATGCATAACTGACAGGTAAATTGCTTACAAATTTGTAGCCCTGGCCTCCAAATCTGATGCACAAAATGAACTCTGGTCCTCAGAATGGCAATGCATGTGATTGAGCAATAAGCACTAACTCTGTTTTATAGGTTGACCTTATTCTATCCGGGAAAACACACAAAGAAAGGAAAAACTTAATGCAATGGTGCTGCAGAAAAAAAATCCAAATCATCTTGTACTCTTAAGTACTTCCCAATCTTCACAAAAAAGCAGGGTCATGAATTATAATGAAACAAAAGTAAAATGTTTATCCTGTCACTCATGTCATTCTTTCGTGCTGACACACAAATTGAACATTGGAGCTCATCACATTTCATGACCTTCTAGCCAACATTTATATTGACAGCCAGTCCCAGGATCTACTCCCTCCGTTTGGAAATATAAGATGTTTTAAGTTTGTGAAAGAGATGTATCTAGACACATTTTAGTGTCTAGATTACCTAAAACATCTTATATTTCTAAATGGAGGGAGTACAAATTCTGAAATCACAAAGAATAGTACAATTGGTGAAGTACTGAAACTACAAAAATCCTAATCCTGATAAATCAATTGAAATCCATCAAGATTTCTACCAGGAAACTCCACTGGCTGCTCAAAGCATATCACTTTTACAGATAAAAGGAACACCTACACTACAAAGAAAATAAATCACGCTAAATATCACATGAACAATTAGAAACATAAATAAACTAGTTCCAAGCTCTAATTCTGTTAACAATATT
Source organism: Avena longiglumis (assembly GCA_030063025.1). NCBI lineage: Eukaryota > Viridiplantae > Streptophyta > Magnoliopsida > Poales > Poaceae > Avena > Avena longiglumis. The sequence goes on from CP125976.1 coordinate 127,937,655, forward strand.
CTTTTATGAACGAAAATCTGAAAAAAAAAGAGAGAACGAAACCTAAACATCTACCCTCAGAACTGTAGCAAGAATTCTAAAACAAGAGTCACCTTATCAGTTCCTAACTTAAATGCCTCAAGTCTCAGGTGTGGAAGACTTGAGCTCCTCAAGGGCCGCCTTCACTTGGTCCTGCAGCAGTTCGATCCGCTTCAGGTACACCTCCAGCTCCAAAATTCTTTGATTTCTCCATTTCTCCCCTTCCAAGGGCAACCCGAGCGGCGGCTCGGGCAGTTTCATACCAAATGGATTGGATCCAACATGTATGACCGCATGAATCATCTCCTTAAACAGAGGCGTCAGACAATTCTTCTCAACATTAACGACTTCTGCCTGGGGTGAAATGACTGGAAATCCGAGAGGCTCTGATCCCTCCATGGTCACCGTTACAGGCATTGGAGTCTGGGGCAGTGCTGGCAGCGAATCATCCATCTTGACAGGGACTGACACAGGTACCTGCACTGGGTGAGGGGGTTGCACCAAAACGGTGGCAGGGACAGGGGCAGTTGCAGTGGTGGACTCTGACGAACGTCTTCGGCGGCGCTGCCGCCCCGAGCCTGAGGGGGATTTGACTTCCCCATTGGGGCTGGTGCTCGCAGGGACGGCTGTGGCTGCAACTGCGGCGGCGGCGGCAACAACAGCTTCTTCGTCGTCAGAGTCTGCCGAGGGGTCCTTGCCGTGCTTATTCGCGGGGCGCCAGATGTTGCGCGCGATCTCGAAAATTGCCTGCTCGTGCGGGGAGCGGAAGGCGAAGGTGGCGCCGGAGCCGCGGAGGCGGGAGACGCAGTTGCGGTACTTGCGCTTGAGGCGGCGGAGCTTCTCGACGAGCTGGCTCTTGGAGAAGTCGAGCTGCAGGCGGCGGCGCATGTCCTCGTAGAACGGGTCCGTGTCGTACTGGTGCGACGCGAACGCCGTGCCGCGGGCGGCGGTGAACTCTGCGAACCCGCGGAGGATCACGATCTCGTCCTCCTCCGTCCAGAGGCGCTGGAAGAGGGGCCGCCGCTCGCCGCCGGACGAGGCCTGGCCGCCGCTTCCACCCGCGGGGAGCAGGGCGGTGGCGGAGGAGAAGATGGGACCAGGGAGCCCCGGATCGGGCGGCTCCAGGAACGGGGCGTCGGTGAAGTCTCCGTCTTCGGAGTAGTCGTCGCCGTCCGCGTCGGGGAAAGACAGAGCGGCGACGGCGCCCGACGGGCCGGCGACGGCAGGAAGCATGGGGCCGGAGATGGGATTTGGGGGGAGAGTGATTAGGCTTCCGAACGCGGAATTTCCGGGAACTGGGATCGACTGGGGGATGGATTTGGCTGGGTTTCGCCCCCAGTTTTGGGCGGCGGTCGTCCTAAACATAAAACGCAGAGGAATTCCTCAGTTCAGTGTGAGTTGTTGTGTTCATGAGCCTCCAAATTTGCCCCTTCTTTCAGTGTCAAAGTTGTATTTTCTCCTTTTCTTTGTGTTAGTTTATTATAAACTTATCACTTCGCTAGACTCACTCTACCATGTTACTATATTGTCACATTTTAATTTTTCTGAGTTGAAAAAGAGAATAGAGAAAATACAAGTTGTCTTTCCCGCTGGTCTTTTAAAATAGTCAAGAGAATGTTATTTTCTCCATTGTAGTATCTGTTTTTCTTTTACAACACGTCGTCCGGAAAATGATGTCATAGATTCAAAAAAAAATTGGTCGGAGGGAGTATTAAAAAGTAATAGATTCTCGTTAATTGTTAGGGTGACAATAAGAGACAATGCATTACACAGAGTATATCTCTAGCCTTCTTTAGATGAACCGAAGGGTTACGAAAATACACGCTTTCTCAATCATTGTACATGCTCTAGAATTTACACTCCCTCGGTTTCAAAATATTTGAAGTTTTAAACTTGTCCTAAGTTAACTTCTTTAACTTTGACCAAGTCTATAAAAAATATTGATATTTTCAATACTAATATATTTTTATTAGATTAGTTATACTATATAATATACTTCCGTGTTATATAGATTTGATGTTGTACATATTAACATGTTTTTCTACAAAAGTAGGTGAAATTTGACTTAAGATAAACTTAGAACTTCATTTTTTTTTGCATCTGAGTATAGTTAACCATGCAATATCACGTCAATCACACGAGCCCATTATCCATGATCCTTTTGAGCATGTTTGATTCCGGTGCGAGTTTTTTCCGGCACGTGCAACTTGTACGCGTGGGGATTGCACGCTAGGATCAGGCTTTGGACCAAATTCTTCTCCTTATTTGGTTCTCCGCAGTGACACTGTTTAACACTTGGGCCGAATTGAGGCCCTGCTGTTTAGAGGGCTGTATTAGACCCAGGAGAAAGAAATTCACGTGTTTGGTTTCAGCTATGTCATGTGCTCTGGTAACCTCTTCTCCAGATTGTGAGCTTACCACACACCACGTGTGTATCTTAACCACAATTATCACACACCAAGTAGGCAACATAAACATTATAGCAAGACATAAGTTCACAGCAATCGAACAGACAACAAAGTAGGCAGCAAAGATCACAGGTCGATCATGGCAAGGGCTGGATCAATGTTGTGGGCACTTCTTCATGACTTCAGTCATGGTGTAGTCGAAGATGGCGGCCTTGAACATGTCACCCTTTAGCATCTTGAAGGTCACGAAGAATCCGATCTTCACCTGGTGTGCAATGGCGAAGCCAGCCAACCCCTGGTCAAGGCAAATCCTGCCGCTAACATCCCGTAGCTTCACCATCCAGCTGCATCCATTGTTCTTCTTCAGCACGATCATCCTTGGCACATTGCTGAGGAAAGGCCTAAAGCCATTGATGGCTCATATGATGTAGAGCTCGTTGGGAACCCCAAGTGGAAGGTATGATGAGCACAACAACAAGTTTTTCTCAATTGTGAAACCAAGGTTATCGAACCAGTAGGATAAAGAAACAGCTCTCAAGGTGTTGCTAGCAACGTGGAACCTGCATAACACAACCAAAATACTTTGCCCCAACTTACAGTGAGGTTGTCAAGCTCACTGGTTTTGCTGAAAATAAAGGATTAAATGTATAGTGTAGAATATAGTAATTGCTTGAAAGTAAACAGTAGATAGTAGATGGAATTTCAATAGGAAGAAATGGACCGGGGTCCACAGTTCACTAGAAATATTTCTCCATAAGATAAATGGCATGCTGGGTGAATAAATTACAATTGGGCAAATGACAGATAGAGAATGCATACAATGCATGTACATGACATGATGATCACTATGAGAATCGTTTGGGCATTACAACATAATACATAGACCGTAATCCAACTACATCTATGACTAATAATCCACCTCCGGGATATCATCCGGACAACCCTCAGGTATTAAGTTGCAAGCAAGAGATAATTGCATTAAGCAAAGTGTGTAAAGTAAACAATATAATTGCCCTTGGACAAAGGATTGTTGTTTTCTCCCTAGTAGCAACGGCACATCTACAACCTTAGAGGCTTCTTTCACTCCCCCAGATTACTTGAGGCGTGAACTTACTATCGAGCATAAATACTCCCTTTTGGAGTCACAAGCAAATACTTGGCTAGAGTAACTACTAGCAACAGAGAACACGCGAGATCACAAATAACATAGACATGATAGAATAAATAATCAATCTTGACGTAGTACTCAATATCCATCAGATCCCAACAAACACAACATGTAGGATTACAAATAGATGTTCTTGATCATGATAGGCAGCTCACAAGATCTAAACATGATAGCACAAAGAGGAGAAACAACCATCTAGCTACTGCTATGGACCCATAGTCCAAGGATGAACTACTCACGCATCACTTCGGAGGCTAGCATGGTGATGAAGAAGGCCTCCGGGATGATCTCCCCTCTTCGGCAGGGTGCCGGGAAGAGCTTTAGATCCCTCCCGATCTAGGGACGATGGTGGCGGCGGCTATGGACTTTTTCTTGGATTTCTGATTGGGCACTTAGGGTTTTCTCCTCGGAGGGTTTATATAGGCGAAGGGGCAAGGTCGGTGGATGCCCGAGGGGGCCACACCATATGGTGGTGCGGCTAGGGGAGCCTGCACGGCCACCTGGTGCGGTTGCCTCGTGGCACCTCTTCGTCTCTCCTTCGGACCTCGTGTCGTGTCGGTAAAAATAGGAACTTTGGCTTTCGTTTCGTCCAATTCCGATAATATTCCTTTACTAGCTTTTCTGAAAAAAAAAATAGAAAAAACGTGAACTCACACTGTGCCATCTTGTTAATATGTTAGTTTCAGAAAATGTATAAAAATGCCTCAAAGTGTAGACAAAACATAAGATAGTTGGTACAAAACAAGCATGGAGCATAAAAAATTATAGATACGTTTACGACGTGTCAAGCATCCCCAAGGTTAACTCCTGCTCGTCCTTGATAGGTAAATGATAATTTTTTTAAGGTGACATGCACCATCACAATCTTGATCAAAGTATTGTAAAACATTGATAGCTGGGATCAAAGTACTCTAACATAAGCATGAAAGATATATTTCTAACAATAAGACATAGCAACTATGTTGCAACATGAAAGGCTACACAAACAAAAGATCATGAATAATGCTTTGAAAGACATTTGTTTGTTTCACATACAAAAAACATAGCAAAAGTGGTATTCAACTTGTCCTTCATGGAAAAGCAAAACATAAATGCATAGGACACCTCCAAAGTTCATCAGGGTGACTAGATACAAATAATTTAAGAACAAGCAATACCAAAATTATGAATCAATCAACAAGTTTTAGGACAATGAACATTGAACTAAGAATGAAAACCATGCTCTCTTAGCTGGTGCATAAAGATAGAAGATGGAGACTCAACACAAAAGTAAAAAGAAAGACCCTTCACAGATGGAAGTAGGGATTAAATGGTTTTATAAATCTTTCAAAAATTATGGTACTTATTAGCTTTAAGCTCTCATTGCCCCTATCATAAGCATCTTGAAGTAATTAAGGTTAAAGTGAGTGCAAATATGAGTATATGCTTGACAAATCACAAGTTGAAAATCTCATGCCCCTTGCGTATGAGTACCGAACCTCATGCTACTCAACTTTGATCACAAGCAAGTTTTTATCATTATAAGTATATGTGTATCATAGAGAACCGCCAACGGTATACCCCTTGCCCCATGACATAGGAGCTATCCCATATCAAAATGACAAGGCAACAGACAGTGAGCATCGCAACGATCTTTTTATTTGATATTTGCGTAGGTTTTTATTGAGGATGCTTCATAGAATGCCACTATGGTTTCGCTGTAAGTTTCCACCATGATTAGGCATTACTTAGGCTAGCTGCCCAGGCGTTTCTCTAACACATATACATACTTCATGATCTTACAAGCTTCCATTTTATTTCACACCGCCAGGATCCATAAACAAAAGAACATGATATCAACTTAATAGAATAAGTGCAATGTCGAAAGCGTTCCCTATGACAACATGGTTCTGCTAACTCCCAACTTATAACTTGCAAGCATATAAGCATCATAAGATAGTCACAATAGTTCAAGTTTATTAATTGCAAGAAATAAAATGTGCCTTCAAGTTTGTGAGAGATTTAATCACTAATTTTCACATAACAAAAATTTAATTTGGAATATAAATAAACACATTATACTTGGAATGGTGTAACACACCATGCATAGGAATTTATAGTGGACTCATTGGAATAACTTGGTTTATTGGGAGTTGGATGCACGAGTAGAGCTCATACTCAGTACAGGTGGAGGCTAGCAAAAGACTAGGAGCAACCAACTAAGAGAGCAATAATGGCCACAATCATGCAGAGCGACAAAACATTATTGATCAAAGCATAAAGTGATATCACAAGTCAAAACTAAATGATCATAGAGGCTAGGGTGACTGGTTCATAATCATAACATGGTGTAAGCATGTGCCAAGTCAATCCGAATAAAGCATCAAAAGAGAATACCGCAATATTATGCTTTTGTATGCTAAAAATATGCATGATTCTTTCATGGCACATTAAGCAATCTCAATTTTTTGAAAAAAGTCATGCTACAACAATAATTACTAAGCATAAGGTCAAAGCAACATGTATCATGACATGATAAAGTCTAAGTTACAGTCAAAATAAGCTTCCTTTTTGTACCACTATAAGCATGAAACATTCTACTCTTTCCCAACACCAATCAACTTATTTGAAACAACTCACAAAGATAATGATTAATAAAGACCAGTGAGCTTGTCTAACAAATCTATAAAGAAGAACTAGAAATTTCTAAGAACAAAGCAGAAGAAAACTAAAGCTAAACTTAGTGCTAGCAAAAGAGAACACTTAGAGAGCATTAAGAGTGAAAACTAGAGTGTTCTAGGCAATGAAGAACTAGGTGTGACTTCTGCAAAATGGGTGTGTTGGGGTCCAACTAACTTATTGCAGCAAACAAAGCAAAAAAACTAAAACGAAAACAAAAACGCTCCAAGAACAACACATAGTGCATAAAGTAATAAAAATAAAGTGTCCAAGAAGAAGACCTGAGATTTTTATTGATGAAGAAGGGGATGCTTTGGGCATCCCCAAGCTTTGACGCGTGTACCTCTTGAATATTTCTTGGGGTGATACGGGTGACATCCCCAAGCTTGAGCTTTTTTCCATACTTCATCTCATCATATCATTCTGTCCCTACACTTGAAAACTTCTTTCATACAAAACTTCACACAATCTTCATTAGCAACATTAGTGTATTCATGATAATAAGCCTTTGGTTCAGTTTCAACTCAAGTAGATGTAGGGTTCGCAGCATAGAAAACAAAAAATTTCCTATGATGTGAACTATATACCAAGATCTATCTAGTAGATACAAACAACGGGCGGATGTATATCCGTAGAGAACATACCCTTGAAGACCGACAAAGCTTAACGAGTTCAACTCGTGGTTGATGTAGACGATCTCTTGCCGATCTCAAGATCGAGAGGAAGTCCTAGCGCCGCAAATCAGCAGCGCATTCGTGCTCGCACACATGTTCGAGGCACCGAGAAACCTCCGCCTCCTCGCTCCAGCGATGCAGCGGAAGCACAACTCTTTCTTGCTGAATAGCCACCGGGAACATGTATCTCGCTAGTCCGAGACCATGGGGGATAAATTCTAGAGGCGGAGAGAGATCCTTCACGAGGAGGTGTGTGAGACAAGTGAGGAGGGGGGCTCCTTTTATAGGAGGTGGGGGGGCACCCAAGGGGGTGGCCGCCATGGGGCTGCCCTCCCTCCTTCATTCATGTGGGTGGACACTCCACTCACAAAATGCCATTTAAATTCCCTCCACTCAAAAGTCCACTCAAATTCCCATTAAATTTCCACCAAATTTAATGCAAACTCTCATTAAATAAAACTCTTTTATTTTATTCAGAATTTTGTCAATTACTTTAATGACAAACATTCACAAATAACCTTGCTAGAATTCTATTTCACATGCATAACCACTTTATGCAATTTCACGAAAACTGTTTGTATCTAGTGTAATAAATTCCTGCGCTTGTTCATTCTTTCGGCATGAAACATTTGCTCCAATTGGATGTCGGTGTCTCTTAAGTGTGTCACCCTACGGTTCGTGAATAATGCGGACATGATCGAGACCCCTCTCGGATCAATAATCAGAAGCGGGATCTGGAGACCCATATTGACTCCCACACATTCAACGATGACTTTCTTGTGATCGTCGGAACCTTTTACGCTAGTATCTTAATCCCTTTGTTTCACGATATATTACATGTCCGAGATTGGATCATCGGTATCTCCATACCTAGTTTGATCTAGTTACCATGCACTCTTTCTCGTTCTGTGATATAACATTCTAGTGATCAAATCACTTGCTTGCAAGCTAATCAATGTGATATCACCGAGAGGGCCAGTATATCTATCCGTCATCGGGATGAACAAATTCCACTCTCGATCCATGAGCCTCAACATAACACTTTATTAGTTCGAATCCATCTTTATAATCACCACATTACGGTGTGACGTTTGATGTTATCAAGAAACTCTTCCGGTGTTAGTGATTGACATGATCTCATGGTCTAAGGATTAGAATCACTTCGTAAGTTGTTATAGCAATATAAACTCAATGACTTTGATCGTAATGCTATACTTCGGATGAATGTTCATCACACAATTACACTAATGTTGTGATCCCGTTATTAACAACATCCAATGTCCATGATAAGGAAACCTTGATCACTTGTTAATCAACGAGCTAGTTTATGAGAGAGGCATAACTAGGAACTTTCTGTTTGTTTATTAAACACACATGTATTAAAGTTTCCGTATTAATACAATTATAGCATGCAAAATAAACATCTATCATATACTTGGAATACACATAATAAACACTTTATTATTGCCTCTCGGGCATATTCCTTGATCTCCCACTTGCACTAGAGACAATAATCTAGTTACAAAGTGATAAATCTAACACCCATTGAGTTACGGTGTTGATCATGTTTTTCTCTAGGAGAGTTTTAGTCAGCGGATCTGCTACATTGAGATCCGTATGTACTTACAAATCTTTATATCTCCATCCTTGACATGCTCGCGGATGGAGTGAAACGGCTTAATATGCTTGGAATGCTTGTGAGACCTTGGCTCTTTGGCATTGGAAATGGCACCATTGTTGTCACAATAGATCACCATTGGGTCCAACGTTTGCCACCACTCCTAGTTGATATGAACTCCTTCATCAAAGCGCTTCACGACCGCTGAAGCGACAACATATTCGCCTCGTTGTTGATCCGCAACCACGGTTGTTTGGAGCTCCTCCAACTAACGCTCCATTCATGAGAAATACGTATCGGATTGAGACTTAGAGTCATCTGGATCGGTGTCAAAGCTAAGCGTCGACATAACACTTAGCGACGAGCTCTTCTTCACCTCAGTATACAAAACATATCCTTAGTTCTTCGTAAGTACTTAAGGATATTCTTGACCGCTATCGATGTTAGAACACGGATCCGATTGGTACCTACTAGTCAAACTAATAGCATGTGCCACATCCGGTCTTGTACATAGCATGGCGTACATTATAGAGCCTATGGCTGAAGCATAGGGACTTTGTCCATTATCTCTCTTTCTTCCATGAAATTTGGACTTTGAGTCTTACTCAATGTCTTGCCTTGCATAGGTAAGAACCCTTCTTACTTCCGTCCATTTAAACTTCTTTAAAATCTTATCAAGGTATGTACTTTGTGATAGCCCTATTAGGCGCCTAGATCTATCTCTATAGATCTTTATGCCTAATATGTATGGCCTTCACCTAGGTCCTTCATTGAAAATTTCTTTAGATAACTTTTAACACTGTTTAAAAGATCTATATCATTTCCAATCAATATGTCATCCACATATAATATTAGAAATGCCACATTGCTCCCACTCACTTTCTTGTAAATACAAGCTTCTCCATAAATTTGGACAAATCCAAACTCTTTGATCGCCTCATCAAAGCGGAGATTCCAACCGTGATGCTTGCTTCAATCCATAGATGGATCTGAAGCTTGCACACCTTGTTAGCATCCTTAGGATCGACAAAACCCTTTGGTTGTATCATATACAACTCTTCTTCAATATTACCATTGAGAAGCGGTTTTGACATCCATCGCCATATCTCATAATCGAAATATGCAGCAATTGCTAACATAATCCTAATCGACTTTAGCATCCCTACGGGAAGAAAGTCTCATCGTAGTCAACTCCTTGAATTTGTGAAACCCCTTTGCGACAAGTCGAGCTTTATAGACGGTCACATTACCATCGACATCGGTTTTTCCTTTTGAAAATCCATTTGTTCTCCACGGCCTTTGTGGTGAGGTAATTCCACCAAGTTCCAAACTTGATTTTCATACATGGATTCCATCTCGGTTCATGGCTTCTAACCATTTGTTGGAATCCGGGCTCATCATCGCTTCTTCATACGTCGCGGGGTCATCATTTTCATCAACCATGAAATTCATGACGATTTCCATACATCTCGGGGCTGCCGCGTCTGTTTGACTGCGAGGTTGGTAGTACTCTCTTCGGAGTTTCATGATCATTATCATTAGTTCCCTCTTCAACAGTGGAGCCAACTCGGAACAACTTCGGACTGCGCTACTCCATACTTTGAAGAAGGTTCCACAACCTCTTGAGTTCTACCTTGACTACTCACACCTTTTGAGAAACTCTTTCTCTAGAAAGGATCCATTCTTAACAAAAACCTTGCCCTCGGATGCGTGATAGAAGGAATACCCAATAGTTTCTTTAGGGTATCCTATGAAGGCGCATTTTTCGCTCTGGGTTCGAGGTTATCCGGTTGAAGTTTCTTCACATAAACATCGCATCCCCAAACTTTAAGAAATGACAGCTTAGGTTTGTTTCCAAACCATAATTCATCTGGTGTCTTTTCAGCGGTTTAGATGGTACCGATTTAAAGTGAATGCAGCGGTTTCTAGTGCATAACCCCAAATGACAATGACAAAGAAGTCCATCGGAGACATCATAGATCGAACCATATCTAATAAAATGCGATTACGATGTTGACACACCATTTATTTGTGGTGTTCGGTAGGTGTGAGTTGTGAAACAATTCCACACTCTTTCATGTGAGTGCTAAACTCGTAACTTAGATACTCACCTCCACGGTCGGACCGTAGAAATTTGATCTTTCTATTACGATGATTTTCCACTTCATTACGAAATTCCTTGAACTTTTCAAAGGTTTCGGACTTGTGTTTCATCAAGTAGATATAACCGTATCTACTCAAATCATCCGTAAGTAACAAAATAACGATATCCACCTCGGCACACTCATTGGACCACATACATCGAATGTATGATTTCCAATAAATCATCGCCGTTCCATTGAACCAGGAAAGCGGCGTTCTAGTCATCTTGCCCATAATGCATGGCTCACATGTATCAAATGATTCATAATCAAGTGATTCCAAAAGTCCATCCGAATGGAGCTTCTTCATCGTTTAACGCCAATATGACCTAGGCAGTGCCACATATATGCGGATATACCATCATTAAGTTTAATCCTTTTAGCATCAACATTATGAATATGTGTAACATTATCGCCGAGATCTAATAGAAATAAACCATTCATCATCGGTGCATGACCATAAAGATTTCATTCATATAAATGGAACAACCATTGTTCTCGATTTAAATGAATAACCACCGCATCAAACACGATCCGGATACAATGTTCATGCTTAGTGCACCGGATAACATTTATTCAAGTTTATAACTAATCCCGGCAAGTGGAGAGTCGGCGTTCGGCAATCACATCAACGCTTGATCCATTGCGAACACGCATCTTGACCTCACCCCTTGCTAGCGGTCGCTTGTTCTGACCCACGATTCGAGTTACAAATATTAGCAACTGAACCGGTATCAAATACCGGTGCTCTGCGAGCACTAGTCAAGTACACATCAATAACATGTATATCATATATACCTTTGTTTGCCTTGCGGCCTTCTTATGCGCGGATACTTGGGGCGATTCTTCGATGGATCCCTTACAATAGTAGCACTTTCGAATCGGACTTAGGTCCAACTCGGGGTTTCTTTTGGCGGCAGGCTTGCCGCCCTTACTTCCTCCGTTTTCCTTCTTGTCTTTCTTGAAACCGGTGTTCCTATTGATCATCAACACTTGATGTTCCTTTTGATCTCCATACTGCGGTTTTAAGCATTGTGAAGCTCGGGGAGACTTCTTCATGCCTTGCATATTATAGTTCATCACGAAGCTCTTATAGCTAGGTGGCGGCGCATATAACACGATGGATGCCTAAGTCAATGGGAATCTATATTCCCAAGGACACAAGCTTATCGGCGTAACTTGACATCTTGAGTACATGCTCACTAACAGATGTGCTCTTCCATCATCTTGACTAAAGAACTTTTACGAGCGTTGTAGCTCTCTGACAAAGATGTGTGTCGAAAATCATTTTCAACTCACCCATTGTATCAAATGCATTGCCATTTTGAAGCTTTGAAGTTAGGCTCTAGCCCATACAATATGCCGCAATGAACTAAGTTGTGGTCCTCCTGACGAGTCTGATAGACATTCTTCTCCTCGTCAGGGGCATCATCTAAAGGTGGGGGGCCTTCTAGCACATATTGCTTTTGTGCATCAGAGAGGAGAATCCTCAAATTCATGGCCCATTCGGTAAAGTTGCTACCGTTCGTTGCTAGTTTCTCTTTCTCCATGAACACATTGAAATTAAAAGCAGGTGGTGCCATCTACAACAGAATTTGTAAAGTTTAGACTAAGTGTATGATAGATTGAGTTCAACTAATCCATATTACGAATGAACTCCCACTCAAAAACGACATCCCTTGTGCCTTTTGGTGATTACATGAACCAAATCCACTACACCAAGTCCGATCATCACGTGAGTCGGTAGCTTCAAAGGCGAGCATCAAATGGGCATCATATCAACTATATGACTCATGCTTAACCTTTCGGTCCGTGTTAGAGGCCATGTATGTACATGCTAGGCTCGCCAAGTTAGAACCTTAGTATTGGCGTGTGTAACTGTTTTACACCGAAATATGGTCGTGGATCCAAGAACACCCGATCATCACGTGATGTCTTGGAGCGACGAAAACATAATCGGTGCATACTAAAGTAAGAACACATTCTTATCTTGATATTTAAATGAGGGATCATCTTATTATGCTAAAAAGCGCTAAACAAGCAATATAAGATGCTATCAAACATCATATGTTTATTAGTGAAATTATATGGTTCCATGATGATCTCTATCATGTGCATCATGGTATCATCACTATCATACCTATATGTGTAAATCCAAGGTCTATGGATTTTACACGCTATGTGTGTTGTAAGAGTATCATCTCATACTTCTACTTACAACACTACCATATCATAACACTAGCCCAGCAACAATCTAAACTAGGCCTCTAATTTATCCATTACAAGTTTTACGTGGCTTAGGGCTTTCGAGATAGAACCGTTCTTACCTCGAACATGAACCACAACGAGGATAATCAAATTGTTCACAACTCGCTTGCAAAATAGATATTGACTATAGTAGGAGAGAGGCAGACACCGCTAGCCACTTATGCAAACTAGTTGCATGTCAAGCGTGGAACAGGTCTCATGTGCGAGGACATGTAAAGTTTGTCCGGCCGCTTCATCCCACTATGCCACCAATATCCAAAATTACAACAAAGGATCAACAACATGATCATCGCCCACATACTCATATGTGTACTACCGTGTAAAGTATCTACGCATAGATCCGGCTCGATACCCTTTGTAGGGTTCGCATAGAAAACAAAAATTTTCCTACGATGTGAACTATATACCAAGATCTATCTACTAGATACAAACAGCGGGCGGATGTATATCCGTAGATAACATACCCTTGAAGACCGAAAAAACTTGAGTTCAACTCGTGGTTGATGTAGACGATCTCTTGCCGATCTCAAGGTCGAGAGGAAGTCCTAGCGCCGCAATCAGCAGCATCCGTGCTCGCACACACGTTCGAGGCATGAGAAACCTCCGCCTCCTCGCTCCAGCGATGCAGCGGAAGCACAACTCTTTCTTGCCGAATAGCCACGGGAACATGTATCTCGCTAGTCCGAGACCATGGGGATAAATTCTAGAGGGAGAGAGATCCTTCACGAGGAGGTGTGTGAGACAAGTGAGGAGGGGCTCCTTTTATAGGAGGAGGGGCACCCAAGGGGTGGCCGCCCGGCCATGGGGCTGCCCCCTCCCCTCCTTCATTCATGTGGGTGGACACTCCACTCACAAAATGCCCTTTAAAATCCCTCCACTCAAAAGTCCAATCAAATTCCCATTAAATTTCCACCAAATTTAATGCAAACTCTCATTAAATAAAACTCTTTTATTTTATTCAGAATTTTGTCAATTACTTTAATGACAAACATTCACAAATAACCCCTTGCTAGAATTCTATTTCACATGCATAACCAATTTATGCAATTTCACCCAAACCTGTTTGTATCTAGTGAAATAAATTCCTCGCTTATTCATTCTTCGGCATGAAACATTTGCTCCAATTGGATGTCGGTGTATCTTAAGTGTGTCACCCTACGGTTCGTGAATAATGCGGACATGATCGAGACCCTCTCGGATCAATAATCGAGCGGGATCGGAGACCCATCGACTCCCACACATTCAACGATGACTTTCTTGTGATCGTCGAAACCTTTACGCTAGTATCTTAATCCCTTTGTTTCACGATATATTACATGTCCGAGATTCGATCATCGGTATCTCCATACCTAGTTTGATCTAGATTCGACATGCACTCTTTTCTCGTTCTCGTGATATAACATTCTAGTGATCAAATCACTTGCTTGCAAGCTAATCAATGTGATATCACCGAGAGGGCCAGAGTATATCTATCCGTCATCGGGATGAAAAATTCCTCTCGATCCATGAGCCTCAACATAACACTTTATTAGTTACGAATCCATATTTATAATCACCACATTACGGTGACGTTTGATGTTATCAAGAAACTCTTAGGTGTTAGTGATTGACATGATCTCATGGTCTAAGGATTAGGATCACTTGAAGTTGTTATAGCAATATAAACTCAATGACTTTGATCGTAATGCTATACTTCGGATGAATGTTCATCACACCATTACACTAATGTTGTGATCCCGTTATTAACAACATCCAATGTCCATGATGAGGAAACCTTGATCATCTTGTTAATCAACGAGCTAGTTTATGAGAGAGGCATAACTAGGAACTTTCTGTTTGTTTACTAAACACACATGTATTAACGTTTCCGTATTAATACAATTATAGCATGCAAAATAAACATCTATCATATACTTGGAATACACATAATAAACACTTTATTATTGCCTCTCAGGGCATATTCCCTTCAGTAGAAACATCCATTAAAACGTAGGCTACTGTAGAAACTCCTTTTAAAAGGTCAAGTGATAAAAAAGAACTTAAAAAGAAACCGATTAAGAGGCAAATACACATAATGGCATAGGGCCGGTTCTTTTGCCAGCTTAAAAAATAAGCTGCCCCCTCCTCAACTTCTCTCATAAGCCACATGGCTTATTAATCGAAGCTTCTCAATTAGTTATGAGATAATTAGTTTGGAAGCTCCAACCAATAAGCTGAGCGGCGTATGAGAGAAGCTGGGGAAGGGGCAGCTTATTTTTTAAGCTGCCAAAAGAACTGGGTCATAAATCTGTCAAAACTAACCAGCAGGTAAAGACCAATTTTTTTCAAAATTATTATGTTGCTCAAATAAAAAATTGCAAAACTAAATAAAGTTGGTTAAATACGAGGGGCATGCACACAAGACATTTCAGCTCAATCTGACGTTCTGGGATTTTTCACGATATTTTACAGTGAAGCACAGAAATCTGTTTCGGGACAACAAGCAAATCTTACTTCCCTCTTATTAGAGGTTATTCTTGGAACAAAAACCACACAAAAAGGATAAGGAGAGTGAAAGTACAAAGGAAGTCGTCTAGAGGGGGGGTGAATAGGCTTTTAAAATTATTACGGTTTAGGCTCAAGTAAATGCGGAATAAAACTAACGTTTAATTTATTGAGCACAAAACCTAGCCACTAAGTTCACCTAGGTGCACCAACAACCTATGCTAAGCAATATAAGCAACAAGGTGATAGCAAGGTATAAATACTTCAAGCACGATGGCTATCACAATGTAAAGTGCATAAGTAAAGGGTTTAGTTGAGAGATAACCGATGGACGCGGAGACGAAGATTTGTTTCCCAAAGTTCACTTCCAAAGAAGCTACGTCTCCGTTGGAGAGGTGCGATGGCGCAATGCTATCACGCATACAAATGGCTCACCTCGAGGTGTGGTGGCTCGATGCACACCAACGCCACAAGGCCTCACCCGGATTGAAGCACGCAACTCACCGATGCCACAAAAAGGCTCACCCTATTCTCCCAAGTGCGCACCACAAAAGGCGGGCACTTGCTCCACTATGGGACGCTTGGCGGTCACCGAACCGTACAAGATTAGGGCTAACTCCACAACTCAATTGAGGCTCCCAACAACAAAGCCACAAAGGCCAACAATGCCACAAAAGGCCAACAACGCCATACAAAGGCCAACACATACAAAAGGCTACAAGACCACAAAAGGTCAACAAGACCACAAAAGGTCAACAATCCAACCACACAACCGTCTAGGGTTCCAAGGAACCCAAGAGAAACAAGCTCACAAGCTTGAACTCGCCGAATATCCGAGGAGAACTCAAACCTATGCACCAAATGCAAGGGCAAGTCCTTCTCCCTCAAATTCCAACAAAGCTACAAAAGCTATTGGGGGAATAAGGGAGGAAGAACACAAGAGGAGAACACAAAACTCTCCAAGATCTAGATCCCAATGATTCCTTCACAAAGAAGGGATTTGACTTGGGGGGATTGTAGATCTAGATCTCCTCTCTCAAATCCCTCAAAAAGATGCAAGAATCATAGGAGGGGAAAGGGAGAGGGAAAGCTTCTTCAAGGTTGACAATGGAGGAGAGAGAGAAAGCCAAGAACCAAGAAGAAAAGCTGGTACCCACGAAGGGGAAGAGGAGCCCCTTTTAAAGGGCTCCGGATCTGCGTTATGGGCATTCGCGACCTGGCGGAACTTCGGTGGGGCGGAAGTTCGGTGGCACCCAGCTAACGATTCATGGGCGAAGCGAAAAAAATGAATCATGGCGGAACTTCGGCTCGGGCGGAAGTTCAGCCCGGCTCAACGGTCATCGGACCGTTGGCGCCCGCTCGAGCATAGCCGGAAGTTCCGGTCAAAAAAGACGGAAGTTAGGTGAACTTCGATGCAAGTTCAACAAAGTTCCAAATAGAACGCTTCAAAGCGTAAGGTTCCGAGCATGAGCGGAAGAAGACCGGAACCACGGAACTTTCGGTGAAAAAAATGCCCTAGCGTAACTTCCGATGTGGCGGAACTTCGGTCAGAAATTCCAGAAACCAGAAACGCAATAACGTTTGCATCCGAACTCCAAACGGGATGAAACCAATTTTGTTGGAAAGATAACGACGAAATATTGGGTATCACCTTGGGAGAAAATATCATGAATATATATGTGAATTATCCCCCAAGGTGTGGAGCCGTAAAACTTGCAAGATCAAAAACCGCAATAAGATATGCAAGTGAAATCCTTAGATGATGAGCTAGAGCTTGTTATGATGGTGACCACAAGCTCTAGATCCTCTCATGGACAAGAACCAAATAACAACCAAGAAAGATGATGCTATGAATGCAAGGTTTGAGCTCTCTCGAACGATCGACGAGACACCCGCTTGAGAGCCCTCTTGATAGCGGCTATCTATCCTAAACCAGTCTCCCAACTAACAATACGAGACCGGCAAAGAGAAGCCCTATCAACATACCTTTGCCTTGGCGTCCCTTGAACTTGATGTAGACCGTCTTGTTCTTCTATAGTGGTAACACCTTTCTTGTTTGCTCTTGCTGCTCTTGCTTGATGAAGACTTGCAAAATGCTCCCCCATACTCCATGGGAAACCTCTTCTTTGAACTTGTCTTCATCATTCCATGAGCACGAGGATGGCAAGCTTCAAGCATGAGATCTTCTAGAGATGGCGCATCTTGAGCTCATCCTTCTTCTTCCTTACTTGAGGTTGATCCATCTTGATGCAACTCTTTGCACATGCCTTGATCGACCTTCAAGCTCCTTCTTTCTTCATGATTCCAATGGGCACAAAGCCCTTGGACATTTCTTCATCTTCCAACCTTGAGACCAACACATGGCCCAAGAGATGACAATGGACAAACCTACAAGTGAAACTCAATTTACACATTAGTCCATAGAGATTGTCATTAATTACAAAACCACATGGGGGCATACATGCCCTTTCAGAGAGGTTATTACAGAGGCAATAACTTCCAAGACTCAACAAAAGAAAAACTTACTAAAAAATTGGGTTATCTCCCAAGATTGCTTTTCTTTAGCACCTTTCAGCTAGGCATAGAAAGCAAGAATCAAGTATTTTTAAATGAAGAAGCATCAATATCAACTTTCTTGCCTCTACATTTCTTACCTTTACTCTTACCTTTAGGGAACGTATGATTTCTTGGTGGAGAAGTGAAATTCATGGTGCCTTTTCCCACATCTATTATTGCTCCAAGGAGTTTTAGCAAGGATCTTCCAAGTGTAATTTGACCTTCTCCTACACATTCAATAACAAGATAATCAGTAGACACCACTTTCCCTAGGATTTTTGTAAACACTCCTTCAGCTATTCCAGTGGGTAATATAGTGACATTATTGGTAAGAGATATGTCTTCTCCACCCTTAGAAAGTCCCCAAAGATTTAGAAATTCATAAATATCTTTAGGCATAAGACAGAACTCAGACATAATATCATAACGAGCATGAAAAGTTTCGTCATTTATAGCAACTTTTACTGTAGGGAACCATTTTGATGGTTCGGAATTTATTGAAACATAATCATGATGCTCTCGAAGCATATTATAGCATTCTTTTAAACGAGCTGTATTTGTCTCTAGAGTGTTTAATCTAGCATAGATGCTTGTAAAGGATGAATCAAATTTGTTAGGCAAGTTATATGTTGCAATCATTTTTTCTATGGCATTAAAAGCTTCATCCCCATCAAAATGAAGGAAATATCCTCCTACTATGGCATCCAAAGCATATCTATAAAAAAGAGCAAGACCAAAGTGGAAGCGCTGAAGCAAGCCTAGAGTCATTTTAAGTTCAGTTTTTTCATAAGAATCAGAAATTCTAGACCAAGCTTCTTTGAAACTCTCTTCACTTCCTTGTTTGAAAGTGAAGATCATTTCCTCAGGTGACATAGTGATTGGAGCAACACTAGACATAAAAGCAACTAAAGTAGGATTTTTTTGTGTTTTTTGATAAAAAGAAGCAAACCAAACAAAGCTAAAGAAATAAAGCAAAACAAAAACAAAGTCAAGAGATTGGTGGTGAGAGACTCCCCTTGTAGAAATCTTCTTTCTCCTAGAAAAGCTTTTTGATGGGGAGGAAGAGATTGAAGGCGTCATGTATCTCCCGACAATGGCGCTTGAAAATTGCTTGATGGCTCGATGATGTAGAGCGTTGGGAACCCCAAGTGGAAGGTATGATGAGCACTGACAAGTTTCCCTCGGTTGTAAACCGAGGTTATCGGACTAGTAGGAGAAAGAAACAGCTCCCAAGGTGTTCCTAGCAACGTGGAACCTGCACAACACAACCAAAATACTTTGCCCCAACTTACAGTGGGGTTGTCAAACTCACTGGTTTTGCTGAAAACAAAGGATTAAACGTATAGTGTGGAATATAGTAATTGATTGAAAGTAAACAGTAGATAGTATATGGAATATCAATGTGAAGGAATGCACCGGTGTCCAAAATTCACTAGAGGTGTTTCTCCATAAGATAAATGACATGTTGGGTGAACAAATTATAGTCGGGCAAATGACAGGTAGAGAATGCATAACAATGCATGTACATGACATGATGATCACTATGAGATTAGTTTGGGCATTACAACATAATACATAGACCATAATCCAACTTCATCTATGACTAATAATCCACCTCTAGGATATCATCCGAACAACCCTCGGGTATTAAGTTGGAAGCAACAGATAATTGCATTAAGAAAAGTGTGTAAAGTAAACAATACAATTGTCCTTGGACAAAGGATTGTTGTTTTATCCCCAGTAGAAACAACAAATCTACAACCTTAGAGGTTTCTGTCACTCCCCCAGATTACTAGAGGCGTGCACCTACTATTGAGCATAAATACTCCCTCTTGGAGTCACAAGCAAATACTTTGCCAGAGTAACTACTAGCAACAGAGAACATGCAAGATCACAAATAACATAGACATGATAGAATAAATAATCAATCTTGACGTAGTACTCAATATCCATCGGATCCCAACAAACACAACATGTAGGATTACAAATAGATGATCTTGATCATGATAGGCAGCTCACAAGATATAAACATGATAGCACAAAGAGGAGAAACAACCATCTAGCTACTGTTATGAACCCATAGTCCAAGGATGAACTACTCACGCATCACTCCGGAGGCTAGCATGGTGATGAAGAAGGCCTTCGGGATGATCTCCTCTCTCCGGTAGGGTGCCGGGAAGATCTTCAGATTCCTCCCGATATAGGGACGATGGTGGCGTCGGCTACGGACTTTTTCATGGATTTCTGATCGAGCACTTATGGTTTTCTCCTCTAGGGGTTTATATAGGCGAAGGGGCAAGGTCGGTGGACGCACGAGGGGTCCACATCATATGGTGGTGCAGCCAGGGGGCCCGTATGGCCACCTAGTGTGGTTGCCTCGTGGCACCTCTTCGTCTCTCCTTCGGACTTCGTGTCGTGTTGGTAAAAATAGGAACTTTGGATTTCGTTTCGTCCAATTCCGAGAATATTTCTTTACTAGATTTTCTGAAACCAAAAACAACAGAAAACAGGAACAGGAATGATGACCCACAAGTATGGGGAATCGCTACAGTTTTCGCGGGTAGTATTACCCAATTTATAGATTCGACACAAGGGAGATCATGGCACTCGGGCCCTAGTGATAAGCATTAAGCATAGCAAGTTGCAAGTCAAATAACACTAATAGAGATACTAGGAACTATGCCCTAACAATCTTATTTGATTACATGATAGAACTCATCCAATCCCTACCAACCCCAAGCCTACAGCGGGGGACTAATCACTCATGGATGAGGGAAACATTGATGGTCGATGGAGGTGCATTGGTGATGACGATGGCGATGATCCTCTCCAAATTCCCGTCCCGGAAGTGCCGAACGAGTTTACGGATCCGAATCTTAGTTTACATTGGCGGTGAGCGGAACTCTTTCTGGAAAACTATCGAAGCCCCCTCGTTTTTTAGGTCGAAAGGAAACTTATAAGCTCAAAGGGAGGCCGAGGGGGTGCTTGAGGTGGCTGCACCCCCTAGGCGCGGGCAGGGCCCACCCACGCCTGGAAGGGGTGTGGGACCCCAGGACCCTTCTCCGTCCTGTCTTCTGGCTCCGTGGATCTTCTAGTGAAATATAATTTTTGGCATATTTTCTGGGATTTTCACGATAGTTCATTTTCACAAAACAAGACACCAAGGTAATTCTTTGAAGCATGACATCCGTGTTAGTTGTATCCAAATCACACAAGTTTAGAGGAGAAACAATAGCAAAAGTGTTTGGGAAAGTAGATATGTTTTGGAC
This sequence comes from Avena longiglumis, assembly GCA_030063025.1. Lineage (NCBI taxonomy): Eukaryota > Viridiplantae > Streptophyta > Magnoliopsida > Poales > Poaceae > Avena > Avena longiglumis. Next base: position 127,958,917 of record CP125976.1, read on the forward strand.
GTATCAACTCCCCCCAAGCTTAGCTTATTGCTTGTCCTCAAGCAATTCAGTTGAAAACTGAGTGCGATAAAAGAACTTTCACGAACACATTTGCTTCATATGATGTAAATATTCTCAGCACAGTAGATGCTTAGACAATTCATAATAAAGAGTATGCGATTAAGTCTACTCAATAGTCATTGCAAGCTATGAAGAGAAACCAACTCAATAATAATAAGTAGCATGAAACATAAACATAAGCAACATTGCAATATATCTCGCTTGCCTTTTGTTTGAAGAGCACAATATAAATGACAAGGCACCTCTGAAGTTCAAGTGAAGACCAGAGATAGAGATGTTAGAGATACAAGCATCAAAATCATGATATAATTAACCAAGTTTTGGAACAAACACAAGAATGACAACTATGCTCTCAAGAAGGTGCTCATAGAATAAGTGGTGACTCAACAAAGTTGTGAAAACGGTTTTGGAAAGTTTGAAAGGCTTCCAAATCTTTGAAAGGAAGGTACTCATTTGACGAGGTTTAATCTCGTCAATGCCCATTGTTATGGACTTGGGTTTTGGAGAAGATGGGGATCTTTGGAGATCGTAGCACGGTTAACGGACAAGCAACCGAGGACACAAGATTTACCAGTTGAGCTCCGAGGAAAACCCTACTCTGCTTATGCGCTCTTTGATTCTGGAGCAACCGAAGGTTCTGAGTCTGTGATTCGATCTGGCGTGGATGCGTGTCTGAGTCGAGTTGCCCTAGGGCGTGCCCTCCGGCCTTTATAGACTTAGGCAGGTCCGGGCGTAGTCCTAGTCGGTTACAAGTTCTAGGGTTTTAACCCTTTGAATTTCCTATCTCCTCTAGTCTTGCTCTCCAAGGATCCGAAGGCGTCATGGGCCTTGTACCGAAAATCTTCATGGGCGTGTATATGCGTGGGCCTTCTTTGGGCTGGACTAGGTATCTTTGAGATACGTACCGTGAGGGTATAACCATGTCGATAGCCGGTGATCGGTCGAATAGATTGGGTGGGGACTCTTCCATCCTTCGGGCGACTATATGTTAATAGTATATGTGTAGGGATTGTTGATGCGTGCTTGACTCACCCGGATCGAGGTCGATTAAGCATCTTAGGGCGAAACAACACGATCTTCTTGAGTTCGGGTCCCTTAACCGGGCTGGAACATATCTTGGCGTAATTCAACTCGAGGCGGAGGACTTATAGGAGTGGAATTCGGTGATTTTAATTGGTGTACCCAACGCGTCCGTCGGGATTTTTCATCGCACTGCTGATGCAGTTCATACTAGCGGGCGCGATCAGTGCGTTGCGAGCCATCGGATGATATCTGTAGGTCTTATATTTGCATTGACGCGCAGCATCCGAACATTTATCACCTCGAGGTGCTTGGTGGCCAAGGAGATTGTTACTCACTTAGCGTTTTGTTGGGCGAGTTGCCAAAAAAGTTTTGCATGCGAATCCGGAAGATCGCGATCGAAGATTTCATAGGTGCGACGGTGCTCCTATGGGAGTATCGAGTGTCATTGAGTCGTGACTCGACTGAGACTTTAGTTCAAGCATTGTTTCAATCATTAGGTCGCAGATGCAAAATTTTCGGATGCTTAAATCCATCCTCCTATGGGAGTAGCCCCGAGTCCGTGGTGGAGTCGTAGACTCGACGTAGGACTCACAATAATTTGTCCTCATTTGTATGCAGCCGGGTGCGGCGGCTCGATAGGAGTAGCCCCAAGTATTTAGTCGAATCATAGATTCGGTGAGTACTCTTAATTTGTGGGCAGTGGTGCTAGTATAGCTTTGATGACATCGATGCTACGATCGATGACCTCAGCGCACCTTCACGCGAGATGACTTGAATGACGTGGGTCCCACTTGCGACTTTTGAATTGGTAGTCACGCGGCATGGAGATGATTCTGGCGTCTCCTCGATTTCAGCAGCGTAGTGGGCAACGTGGTAACGGGTTCGTTTTAGTCTTGACGCGTATGCGGCGGATCTACGTTGGCGTTAGGTCTTCTCGATGGGCGGCGGCGTGCGTCGTCTTCAATTATAATCCTGGTGAAATCGTGGTTTGTTTTTTCACGCGGCGGTTCATCTATTCACGCCTCTTCGTTCTTGAGCTATTCTTGCTCTGTGAGTTTCCTCCACATTTCCTTTGTCCTTCTTCGTTGCGCCACCACCGTGTAGCGCCATGGGAAGACAAAGAAATCCTCATCTATGTTGGGACCAGCGCCGGGAGGCAAGAAAACACCGCCTTTGCTCGCGTCACCGATGGTGGTGGCGGCGATCGAGACGCGGGAAGCGATCTCCATAAGCTTCTGTGGCGGCGATCCCGCGGATACGGCAAATCAAACTCCCGGCAATGAGGTAATCCCCGTCCCCCATCGGGTATCGGGTTATGTTTGTTGCCTTCATGATTCGCGGGTTTTCTTTTCGGTCCATGACTTCCCGTGGGCTCTTTTCTATGGGGTTCAACTCCATCATCATCTCCCAACTCCCTTCTCCACATTGCGTGTTTTATCACGCTGCAGTGTTGGCTTGGCATTGAGCCGCACTTTGGCCTCTTCCTAAGCTTTATTCCGTGAAGAGGCGATCTGGTTCGGATGGTGTGTATCCCATTGGGGTTTCATCATCTCCCTCGTCCCAATGTGTAATTCTTTTCCTTTTCCATGTCCGAATCTGTCCGATCTTGGCGGAGGAAATGGTTTTACATCCGTGACTCCGTGCCAGGAAAGATTTTGGTCGTTCCTTTGACCCATCCTATTGATTGAGAAGAAAAGATCCTGGAAAAACCAAATCTTAGGCGGTGAGGTGGCGAAGATAAAGGCCTGTCGTCGGTGGAGGATCTCAAGCGATTCACGAGAAGGTGAGCAGTGTCGACATCATCCGGACGTTTCTTGGCGTCGGTGCAGCCTCTCAAGCGCGCATCGATGTTTCTTTACTCTGGGCACCGTGATCCAGCGAGGTTTTCAGTGAGAAAATCTCCGAGGTGGAACTTGACAAGGCTCTTCGCCTTGTTGAAGTTCAAGGCCGGAAGAAATCCATGAAGTCGTGACTCCTCCCTTTTCTTGACGTTGGTCGTCTGCAAGGTGTAGATTTGTGCGTAGTGCTCCCCTTTTTTTTGTCGGTGTTGTGTACTTTTCCTTTGTTTGCTAACAAAGTTCCTTTTCCTTTGCGAGCTTCAAAGTGCGGGCATGGCACCGTTGCCGAAAGGTATCCGAATGCCGGATAATGAAGTGGTGAATTCCATGTCCGAGCTACCATCGTTGATCCCACGGAGGATGCCGAAATCGAGTGAGGACCATTCGCATAGCGATCACGGAACTCTAGCGAGTCGTCCGGATGCCTCGACTCCTCGACTCCCGAAATCCTCACGGGCCTTGGCGTCATGATGATGTTCATGGGGTTCTTCCTCTCCCCTTCCTGCCATTCCTGCGGGTTGTTGCTCGCACCCTTGGAAGAAGGAAGGAAGAAAGGAGGAGAAGAAGGAAGAAAAAGGAGGAGAAGGGCCGAAGGCTTCTCCTATCTTCGACTGGCGTTGGGCTCGTAAGTTTTCTTGTTGCCATTGTTGTCCTTTGTTCCCTTGTTATTTTTGCATCTGCGTTGATTGGTTCGTATGCAGGCAATCCTCCGATGGCTCTAGTGATGGTGCGCGGGAGATGATGGGGGAGTCGAACATTGCGTCGCCTCCTCCTCAGACTATGGTGACTTCGGGTGACGCTGCTCCAGTTCCTCCTGTGTAGGAGCGGCTGGTGGTTGCGCCTCAGAATTTTGAGGCGAACTGCAGGTTCCCCTTCGAACGTAAGTTTTTACGCTTTATGCTCTGGGAGCCCCGGGTGTCTTCGTATCTGATGTTGTTTTTGCTTCCTTGTGTTGGGCGTAGCCCCAAGTCCTTCTTCTGCTATTGCCTTTTCTTGCAGCCTTTTGTCCAAGAGGCCAAGCGGTGGTGGAGGAACGCCTTTGAGGCGAAGCTGCGACAACTTCAAGGTATTCGTGCCTTGTAGTACTTCTCTTGCTTATCCTGGTCCTGTTCTTTGACACTTGCTTGTTGTAAATCTGAGGAGCATAACGACTCTCTCCGTGAGGTCGGCCTGAAGAAGAGCCTTGTGTCAATGAGAAGGCGGCGCCTGGCGAAGGCGCCTTGAGCTGGAAGCCAGGCAGCGTAAAGCGAAGGGCGTCTGCGGAGGCCGCAGAATCGTGAGGAGAAGCCACCATTCTTGCTGCTTAGGAAAGAGGGTGGCGGATAAGCTCATGGTCTTGCCAAAGGCCATTTCGGGTGAGTACAAGCTTTTGTATTTGCTTCTTTCTCTGATCTTCTTCTATGTTGCCTTTCTTCATGTTTTCTTCTTTTTGTCTCGGATGCATGGCATCGAGTTCATGATGCTCTGGAGCAGGAGTGCTCTAGATGATGCCTGTGGCGGTGAAGACCGCTGCTACCGTCGTCAACTCCTTGCCAAGGAAAGAGGTCCTTGGTCGCTTCTACAGAGCTCTTCCCGAAGGCGCATCCCTTGAAGATGTGGATGCCTGGCGGAGGCTCTGTCGGAAAGCGCTGCGTGTATAAGCATAGCGAAGGGCATCGGCGCATCCGTCGGGCTGGCGATGGCCATGGCGGCTGGGGCGGAGCTGGACATGCCCCAGATTACTTCTCGGATGCCTACGGCTGCGGATGGATCCAAGGTAGCCTTCGCCGCCTACTCCGCTCGCTGTAGACGATATGGGCCCAAGCTCATTGACTTGCTGTCTGAGTATGCATTGCGGCAGGCGAGGCCAAAGCTAGCGATCAGTTACGGCGACTCGGTGTCCTCCGCCTTAGGCATAGTAGGGTAGTTTGTAGTCTACTTTTGTTGTAAATATCTTTGTAGTACCATCCTTATGCCACGTGGTATATATTAATGAATTCCTCCGGGTTGTGCTCTATCCTTGGTGAATGTCGGTGTGCCTTCTTTTTTTCACTTTGCTATAGGATCCTTGTGGTGTTGACCAGTTGACACTTCATCCGGAAGGCCCTTGCGACCATCATTGGATGATTCCTCGTGCTCGATTTTCTTGAGATCGCGTCACGCTGGAGAGAGATTTGCTTGGTTCTGTGATCGCGGCGTTTAAATCAAAGCGACCGTGGTGCGACGAGAGGAGTATTTGATGGCGGCTGGGTCGGTTGTCCGGCAGCAATGTAAGTTGATCCTTCTTTGGTAGCTCGGTTCTTGGTGAGCCTGGCCTTATTCTTGTTTTGTCTGCGGTTGTCGCGGTGCCAATCTTGCTCGAGGGAAAAGGCGTATCATTGTTCGAGTCAATTGCTTGACTCAACGGGACATGGAGGCAGCGGCTTCTTCTTGATGGATCGTGATCGCGCCATGGTTACGCGGCAGTGCGAGATCGTGTCTACCAGGTTTCGCGGGTGCTCCGCGGTGCGAACATCACTTTCCTCGGTGTTGCACGTCATGTTTCCGTTGGATGCCGTGCCGCGACCCTTGCAGTCTTCGGCGAAGTTTGAGTGCCGGCAATGTCAAGGAGCTGTGCGGCAGCTCATCGCGAGGTGAAGGCTGCCTTGTCTCTTGTGAGGTGCACACAGCGTAGATTTGGCTCTTTGTGGCGGCCACCTCCTCGACGGATGGTGGTGGCGAGTGGAACATGCGTCCGCATTCTGTATCAAGGCGATATGCGAACAAATTGTAGATTTGTTTGAGCGGCGTGCTCGTTATTCTTGAGAATAGGTAGGACACGAAAATAAGCAGATAGATGTAAAATTTGTATTTTGCGGCTGGGCGTTTATGTGCCCTTTGTTGTAAAGGTTTGCTTGTTTGTGAGCCGCGATGCTTTGATTAATCGTGCCCTTTTCGTTTGCGGCGTAGTCTTCTCGAGTGTACGTTTGGTCCTCGGTCGATGAAATCTGAGGTGGGAGCCCCAAGTGTGTATGTAGCATGTAGTAAAGTTAGAAAATGGTCAAGAAGGTTAGGCGAGACACTTAGCTTTATTTATATCGTGATGGAGGAGGTACATGGTTAATTTGGTAGCCTTGGTGAAAGCCTTATTGAAAGTAAAAAGGGGTAGGTTGCTACGGGTAGAATCATCGCGGTGCGAGGCGTTCCATGGGTTGGAGTATGCGACTCCGGACTCCGTGCTTGAGGCGATAGGCGCCACAGGATGACCGGTGATGACATAGGGTCCTTCCATGGTGAATCGAGTTTGTTCGTCGCTTTTGCTTGATCGCAAGGCGAGGTCTCCTTGAAGGACCTTGGCGGCCGGCTGTGATAGTTGCGGAGACTCTGCTGGTACACGGTCGAGCTTTGCTATATCCGTGCCGTCGAGTGTGTCGACGGCGTCTTGAGTGCAGCCGTGGACTCGGCTTATATGGCGGCGACTCGTGGAGCTTGGTGGCGTGCCGGTTTGGTAGCCTGACCTCGGCTCCGTGCACCATGAAGAGCGGTGTGTGGCCGGTGGGCTGTTTGGCGTGTCGTAAGCTCCACAGAGGCGGTAGCTCTTTCATCTAGTTTCGACTTTGTGCTCGAGTGAGCTCATGAGGCGCTTCTTGATGCGGCCAGTGATTAGGCGTTGGCCTTTTCCACTTGCCGTTTGTTTGGTGTGCCGCTGAGCATCGTGGTATTGATCCGAGGCCTTCGCGAAGTCACGGAATTCTTGGAGATGAAGTTTGATATGTTGTCGGTGATGATCTTTATGCGATCGCGGACACCTGACAATGGATTGAAGAACTTGGCGGTTTGCCCTTACGGTTGGTGGCGGCATGGCCTCGATCCACTTGGTGAATTTGTCATTGCGACCGGGAGGAAGATGTGTCCTCCTTTGAAGATTTTGGCGGTTGCCCGATCATGTCGAGGCCCCATTGGGCAAAAGGCGAGCTATGGGTATGGGTCGAAGTTCGGACCCGAGTGCGTGGTTTGTCGGAACCGTTGGCACCGTTGCATCTTCGGACGATGTCGCCGCGTCGCTCATGGCGTTGGCGATAGAATCCTTCGCGAGCTTTGGCGACGAGGGCGGCACGCATGGTGGCCGCAGATGCCTTCATGAATATCTTAGAGTATGGCCTTGCCGTCGTTGATGGTGACGCACCGTTGCAATACACCCGTAATGCTGCGTTTGTACAGCTCGCCGTTGATGATGGTGAAGGCTTTCGATCGACGAGATATGCGCCGGGCATCTGTCGGGTTGTCAGGCAATTATACGTTTATCAGGAACTTGAGGTATGGATGTGTCCAAGTTTATTCAACTGCCATGACCTGCATCAGGTTGACCATGGCAACCGGTATCAACACCGGATCCTTCATGACCTTGGTAAGCGTAGCCCTCGAGTGTTACGCTTCTTGGGTGATCCTTTGGGGAATTTTGCTTGATGGATGGCCAGATCTATTCGAGAACACACGGTGGCACCTTTGCACAAGTGGAGCCGATGTTGGCGAGTCTATCGGCCTCCTCGTTGCTCTCTCTTCCAACGTGCGAAGTTCGCGACCGTCGAATTCTCCTTTGAGTGTGTTGTATAGCCTTGTGACGCGATCATGTTTTCGGTGTGTGCGTCGCACTCATTCATCGTCGATGTCACGACAAGGTTGGAGTCACCGTAGATGACGGTAGCGTTGCGCCACATATTTGCCATCTTCATGCCATGGATGAGGGCTTGATTGACCTCATTGTTGGAGGCTCGAATTTCATCCGAAGAACGTACTTCATTTTGTCACCTTGCGGGAGGTCGATATGACTCGCCCTGCTCTGCCGTGCTTGGAGCCGTCAAAATGCATTGTCCGGGGCATGACATATACGGGGTGTCGGCTGCGCAGCTCCATCCGATGTACCGAAATGCGGAAGGACTTGAGATTTGATGTGTAAGCTTCGTGAAGCGATGTCCGGGGTGATAGTTCAATGCCCCACAGGCCCACAGCGTCCTGTGGCCTGCAGGTCTGGGGATCTTTGTTAGCGCCTCATTGGCGACCATCACCTGATGCTCACAGAGTAGTGGCTCGATCGTCGAGCCGTCATGAACACGCCGTAAAACCACAATAGTGGGTACATTGTTTTGTTGGAGTGAGAACCTCCGAGGTAGTAAATTAGGCGTTGGACCCGTGGGTCTTTCCTTCTTGGTCGTTAACCACAGTCTTATCTTGACCACACGTGTGGCTGCTATGTACAACAGGGTTCGCTCTTTTGGCGTGACCAAAGCAGGCGGTGGAAGGGCCGCAGGGCTTTCGAATCGTCGTTGGACCGGTGTCCACTCGAACATGCGCCCTTGTGTTGGTAAATGGTAGGGCCTTCTAGCCCATGCGGTGATGAACACCTTAGTGCCGCTACTCGCCTACTGATCTTTGAGCAGGAATTCCACAGGAACTCTGGCATGTCCATAGGACACGGCGAAGATTTCAAGCTCACGGAGGAATTGACCAGCGCCTTCCTATCTTGATCTTTGAGGTCGTTGGCGATCGGTAGCCGTCTTGAGCGTCTGTCGGATGGACCTGCACTTTCTTGGTGTTGACGGTGGAGTCGAAGGACATGTCGGTGTGTTACGCCTTTTTGGTTGGGGTTAGCCATTGTCCGTCATCTCGTGGAGCCTTACGAGCTCGTCTTGCATGCGAAGGGTGGGAGATTTTGTTGAAATCCTGTCGCATTGGTCCGTCGGGTGAAGCTCCGTGGTGTGATGGCGCCCTTGGTCTGGCATCTTGAGTAGTAGGTATGCGTAGTGTGGGAAGGCCAAGAACCTTGCGAATGCTACACGTCCCAGGATGGCATGGTATTGCGACGGCCAGTCCACCACTTGGAATTCTAGGCGCTCCTGCCGAAAGTTGTCCGGCTTCCCGAAGATGACGTCGAGCCCTATTTTCCCCAGGGGGAAGATGCCCTTCCCTGGGACAATGCTGGCTGCATTGCGGGATCCGTATAGCTGCTAGAGTGCTTGCGAACATTAGGTTGATGCCGCTGCCGCCGTCCATGAAGACGCGACTCATCTCGAAGCCTCCGATCTGCGCCTCCGGACCAGGCGGGATGACACGGGGAGGGATCAGCAAGGGTGATCAGCGAGTGAATGTGATCAGGACTCCGATCCGAGGTACTCGGATTGCGGCGGAGTTGCCACGGCCAAGTTGATTTGTCGGGTGATTTTCTTGCACCCTATTTATGGGCGTCCATACGTATCATATTGAGTGCTCCTTTTGGTGGGGGTATCGACCGGCGTTGTTTCTTGTTGATGCGATTGGTTGATTTGGGCCTCAATAGGCGGTGGAGGAGCTCCATGTGCTATTTCACTGGCCTTGTGCGTTTCGAGCGAGGATTGGAGCTTGTTGCCTCATCGCACCATGCCTTGCCCGAGTTCTGGAACTCGCGGCGATCCTTGAGCATGTGGCTAGCTTTCTTTTTGCCATCTTGTTTGTCGATGTAGAAGTGGATGGTGCATGGACCCGAAGTTTGTCGAATCTTTGAGGGTTCGTTGTCATGATCGCGGCATTGCCACGCATTGCGTAAATCCCGTTGTCGCGGAAGTTTCCGCTGTTGTTGTTGTCGTTCTGGCGGTCGGCGTGGCAAGCTGCGACCATGTCGGGTCCGTCGCGGTCCTTGTAAACGCGATCTCCTCTTCTGTGGCGTTGCGTCTTGACGGCCGTAGTCGTCCTCTTCATCGATTGCGCCATTGGATGCAATCTTCGCCGTCTGCCAACTGTTGGCGATTTCCATGAGCTGGTCGAGTGTCTTGGGCTTTACACGTCCAAGTTTCTCCTTGAAGTCTGGGCGTTTGCCGCCGTCCCTGAAGGCGTCGATGGCCTGCTCTTCGGAGATGTGTCTTTGCGAGTTCTTGGTTGTAGACCCGGCGTAGTATGTCTGGCGAATAGATTCACCGTTCTCGAGTGCGGCTCGCAATTCTTGATTGGCGGGCCTCTTCTGGTGCCTTTGAAGTTTCGGATGAAGCTATGCGAGCTCCTCCAAGCTTTGGATGGATCTTGATGATAGGTGCTAAGCGGACCACTCCTTTAGCTGCGGTGAAGGCATTGCATGGCGGTTTCTTTGTTGCCTCCGTGAAGCTTGCGGATGTGAGATGGTCCTTGAGCCAGGACTTTGGATCTTGCGTGCGTTGAACTTGAGTATCCGAAGGAAGCTTGAAGTTCGTGGCATCTGTGTTTGCCGGACGGATCTGCTGAAGCATCGAGCCCGAGTTCTCCCGTCTTCATCCATCTCGATTAGACGAGCATGCGGCGTTTAGCGCGTGCTTTATCGATCTTGGCATGTAAGCTTGTCTCCGGCGTCGTGGTCGCTTTTATGGCGTGAGCTCTTCTTCCTTCGAGGAAGATCGTGCTCCTCTTCCTCTTCGGATGAGGGGTGGGACTCGGTCGCGCTGGCGGAGCTTTCTTCTTGTTCCTTGATGGCGTCTTCGTGGGCGCAGCTCAATTAGTCCTAGTCCGGTGAGTGCGGACCTATGCATGGCACCCTTTGGGTCCCTCCGGAGGTGGGTGAGCCGCGAATCTGCGATGGCTGCCATGATCGCAGCTTGTGGCGTCTTCGGGATGATGTTGCCGTCAGCGTCCATATCCATGAACGATGTATGGAGAGTTCGGGTCATGTCACGCCGCTCCTTGGGGTCCATGTTTTCCACCCGAGAGCGGTGCTTGTTTCCCTAATTTCCGTTTGTGCTAGAGCCGGGTCCCATGACGGAGAGCGCAGCTCGTCGCGCACTGGACTCAGAGGCTGCTTGCTTGCGTTTGTCGAGCGTCTCCTACATCTTGACTTGCTTCTTGTGCTCCTCGATGAGGAGGTAGTGGTATGCCCTCAGCAGATCACGTGGGGAGTCCAGAGGTAGGACTATTTCGCCTGCGACGGCGCAGCGTGCTTCGACCCATCCTTGTTTGCTAAGTTGGATGAGGTGGCCACTGTTTTCCCCGTTTTCGCCATTTCCGTCCTGCGGGTTGGGGTTGGGCGGCGGGTTAGGCGTTTCCTCGTCGGTTTGGATGGCTGGCGCACGATAGCGCTGCGATTGGTTGGGCTTGCCGCGGCTTCGAATCCGGAACCGTAGGTCCTTCGTCCGAAGGTGGATCGCCTGAGATCGGAGTTGCATTGCTGCTGTAGAACTCATCTGTTGATGGTGACGTCGTATGCGTGTGGAGCCATAAGCGGGCCTGATTGGAAGCGGGCACCCGCTTCGAGGCGCGAGGTGCGGTTGTCCCACAGGCGAAGCTCCCGAACAAGATTTCGAGTCCGTCGCCTCACGGGCTCGAAATCCTTCATGGTATCCGGAGTGGGCGGTGAAGTCAGCGCGAAGAGGAGGTGATTCTCCGTCGCCAGCGGAGTTGTAGATCGATCGGGTCGGAACCGTCCACGACCGCTGATCAGCCCCAATTCCCACAGACGGCGCCAATTGACAAGGTTTAATCTCAATGCCCATTGTTATGGACTTGGGTTTTGGAGAAGATGGGGATCTTTGGAGATCGTGGCATGGTTAACGACAAGCAACCGGGGGACACGAGATTTACAGAGTTCGGGCCGGAAAACCCTACTCCTGTATGCTCTTTGATTACGGCGAACCGAAGGTTCTGGTCGTGGTCGATCTGGCGTGGATGCGTGTCGAAGTATGAGTCGAGTTGCCCTAGGGCGTGCCCTCCTGGGCTTTATATAGACTTAGGTCCCGGGCGTGGTCCTAGTCGATTACAAGTTCTAGGGTTTTACCCTTTGAATTTCCTATCTCCTCTAGTCTTGCTCTCCAAGGATCCGAAGCGTCATGGGCCTTGGCACAAAAAATCTTCATGGGCGGTGTATGTGCGTGGGCCTTCTTTGGGCTGGACTAGGTATCTTTGATTACCATTACCGTAGGGTATAACCATGTCAGCATTAGCTTTCAGCTCTCATTGCCCCTATCATAGGCATCTTCATATGGTTAAGGTGAAAGTGAGGTCCACTCTGAATCATATGCTTGACAGACCATAAACTGAAAATCCCAAGTCCCTTGAGTACGAGGGTCGCTCCGCATGCTACTTAACTTTGGTTAACTGAAAGTTCTTGTCATTGTAAATACATGCATATCATAGAGAACCACTAACAGGGTAGCCCTTGCACATGATACAGGAGTGACCCCGTGATCAAAATGATAAGGCAAGCAGACAATGATCATCTCAGTGATCTTTTTATTTACTATGTGTATAGATTTTTATTGAGGATGCTTCATATATGATCGTTATGGTGATGTTGCAAGTTTCCACCATGATTAGGCATGTCTTAGGCTAGCGGCCCAGGCTTTCCACTAACACAATGTATAGACTCCATGAACTCACAATCTCCCCTTTCATTTCACATCATCGACATCCGCAAACAAAAGAGCAAGGTATCAACTGGATGAGATATCCAAAAAGTGTTGAAAGCGTTCCCCATGACAGCACGGTTCTGCTGACTCCCAGCATATAATTTGCAAGCATATAACTTTCATGGACAAGTCACAATGGTTTAGGATTATTAAGTGTAAGGAATAAAGTGTGCCATCAAGTTCGTGAGAGCTTTACTAACTAACTTTCTCAAAACAGACAAACATTTTATTTTGGAACAAAACACAACATATAGAATATGCGCTGAAGTGGCAAATGATGCTAATAGGTAGGTATGGTGGACACAGCTGGCAATATTGGTTTTGGGAGTTGGAATCACAGGTAGAGCTCATACTCAGTGCAAGTGAAGGCTAGCAATAGAGAGGGAGCGACAAACAAGAGAGCAATAATTGTCATAATCATGCTTGCAATAAAACATGACTAATTATGGCATGAAAGTGATACAAGAACTTTGAGGCAAAATAAATCACCAAGGCTTATTGACTATTGTTTAGTCATATGCATGCGTGAGCATGTGCCAAGTCGATTCACATAAACAGTCAGAGGAGGATACCACAATATCATACCAAAATATGAATAGAACAATGCAAGCAAACATTTATGTGACATGCTACAAACTATTAGCAAGCCGGAGATAATCATAGACAAGCAAGAACTACTAAGCATCCATAATGAAAGAACATGTGGGCCCCCATGTGTGGTTTTGGTAATTAATGACAATATCTATGGACTAATGCTTTGTCCATAGGCAATGCTTGAACCATATGTTGGCTTCAAGGTTTGGAGAAGAAGAAAGTGAAGAGGATCAAGTGGTGACCAAGGTGTTCAAAGAGTGATCCACGGATTGTTCATGTGAGAGTTAAACCTATGGAAAGTATGTCTTGAAGAATAAGATGGAGTAATATCTCTGATGCACCTTCAAGGCATCAACATAATGAAGAAAAGAAGTAATGATGTGCAAGCTAAAGATGTGCAATATCTAGAAGATCTCATGCTTGAAGCTTGTCATCCTCGTTGATCATGGATCGATGAAGACAATGTAAAAGTAAAGGTTTCCCAATGTCGTATGTGGGAGCAACTTGCAAGTCTTCATCAAGCGAGTGTGTGCAAGAGCAATCAAGAAAGGTGTTCCATATTGAGAAGGACAAGATCGTATATATCAAGATCAAGTGGAATATGCACAAGGAAAAGGTATGATTTTGATAGGGTTTCTTTCTTACCGGTCTCATGGTGTTAGTTGGGGAGACCGGTTTATAGGATATACAACCGTACTATCAAGAGGGGATCTCAAGTGAGTAACTCGATCATATTTTTCGAAGAGAGCTCAAACCTTTGCATACTTAGCATCATAATTTATTGGTTGTTATTTGGATCTGATCCATGTGAGGTTCTAGATCTTATGGTAATATTCATAACAAGCTCTAGTGCATCAAAAACGGATTTCGCTTTTATATCTTATTGCGTTTTTTATCTTGGAGGTTTTACCGGTTTGTCTTTTAGAGATAGGTAAAACCTTCCATTATTTGGTTCTTACTCATGTAAGGATTTAGAGCTTGTTTTAATCTCCATGACAAGCTCTAGTTCATTAACGGATTCCATATGCATTCTCTACTACGTTTTCGATGTTGGAGGTTTTCTGGTTTGTCTTTTGAGAGAGGTTAAACTTTCGTCATTTGGTTCTATCCTCCTTGATGGACTATTATGTTTTCTGTTTGATCTTGTAGAGCTTATTGTCCTCTTTAAACGAGCCCAAGATCATCAAAATCAGTCCGGATGCAAAAGTTATGGCTCTTTCGTATTGGTCCTTCGCCCATTTTGTAAGACCGGGACTCGGACTAAATCTCGGTCTATCTCTGGACGCGTCGACATCCTCAGATTGTCCCGTTTGGCCTGGGTACACGAGACTCGGTCCCAGTCAGGAGACTCGGGACTAAGCGATTCTGGGTCTAACAGTTTGGATTTCTAGGGACCTATTTAAGGGCCCTTCTTCCCGATGACTCCTCAGATCTCTTGCAAGTTTTCCCCCACCATTGCTAACCTTTTGAAGCTTGTTATCTCTCAATCCCTCCAATGATTCTTGCACCTTCTTGAGGGAAAATAGAGAGGGGATCTAGATCTACAACTCCACCAATCAATCTCTCCTCTAAGTGAGGGGAACATCTTGGGATCTAGATCTTGGAGTCTTTTGTGGATTTCCTCCATTGTTCTTCCTCTCTTATTCCCCCACAAGCTTTTGTATCTTTGGTGGAATTAGGGAGAGAAGGATTTGAGCACTTCTTGTGTTCTTGCCATTACATTTGGTGCATCGATTTGAGTTCTCGGTGAGGATTCGTTTGAGTGAAGTAGAGAAGCTTTTTACTCTTGGGTTCTTGGAACCCTAGACGGTTTGGTGGTTTTGCAGGTTATTGGATTACTTGGGGCCTCCAATTAAGCTGTGGAGCATTCCCCAATCTTGTTTGTTGGGAGCCTCCAATTGAGTTATGGATAAGTGCCCCAACCTTGTGAGAGGTTCCGGATTGCCACCGACAAGTGCACCGACAGTGGAAGCGTGGATCGATCCCGTTGGGGTGAGATTCACGGGATAATAAGGGAGGACTATTGTGGCGCTGGTGGTTTGATACCACCCTCTCTCCGAACGATATATACTCCATGTTGGGAGGAACTCGGTAAAATATCGACGTCCCCGCGTGCCTCGGTTATCTCTGTACCCGAGCTCTTTACTTATGCACTTTACATTGTGATAGCCTTCGTGCTTGAAGTAATCTATATCTTGCTATCACATTGTTGTTTGTCTTGCTTAGCATAAGTTGTTGGTAAACATAGGTGAACCCTAGTTGTTCTAGGTTGTGCTTGACAAAGTAAATGCTAGTTTATTTCCGCCTTTGTCGAGCCACTCTCGGAAAAGTTTTAACCGCCTATTCACCCTCCCTCTAGGCAGCATCAGTATCCTTTCAATTGGTATCAGAGCCCAGTCTCTCATTTTAGGCTTCACCGCCTTGAGAGTAAAGATGTCGGCTAGGGGATTTGTGCACAAGGACATGTTCATATTCGATGGCACAAATTATGATATGTGGAAAACTCGTATGCTTATTCATTTTCAAGACATGGACCCAAATTTGGAGCGTATTATAGATATAGGTTTTTCTCCTCCTATGGATTTCAAAAATCTATCTTGTGAGGATGAGAAAAATTTATATCTCGATGCTCGAGCTTCTAATGTGCTTGTTAATGCTTTGAGCTATGTAGTTACCTCTTCAATCATTCCTTTTTGGAGCGCTCATGAGTTATGGACAAAACTTCAAGATAAATATGTTGTGTCCAATATTGTTGAGGATGATTGTGTTGCTTCCACTTCCGGTCGAGATGAGTTCTCGTCTTCTACCAATTCACCAACATGTGATTTTTCACAAGGTAATGATATGGTGAGTGGTGATAGAAATTGCAATTTGGATAGTGTGCTTAATATTTTTAATCCCTCATCTCTATCTAGTTGCAATGATCTATCTTTGGACTTTAACACTTCTAGCACTACAAACTCCTTACATGCTTGTGTTAATAGTCCTTGCATATCATGTAGAAATTACTTTAATAAACCTCATGATGATATGCTTATGTTGTCTTGTTGCCATGATAAAAATGCTTCTATTTCCTCTAGTGCCTATGTCGCTAACCATGTAGAGGAAACCGAAGATTCTATGGGCCAAGACAAGGTTTTGAATGAAGCCACAAATGCAATCTCATCTTCACCTTCTTCCGGTACACACCTTTGCCTTATGGCTAGGGATTCAAAGGTAACTCCTACTTTGGAACCCATTACCTCTTGTGATGAGGAGGATGTGGATAATGTGGAAGAATAGCTTGGTATTGATAATTTATATGAAAAGGGTGAGATTGTTTATCGTGCCCTTGTTAAGAATGATATTGCTTGCTCTAACTTTGTTGAAATCTTGGACTTTGCTAATAAGAGCAAAGAACATGTTGATAAGATAGAAACACAAATTGATGTGCATGATAACAACTTTGATAAAATGTGTAGTCTTGAGTGTGAGTATGCTAATATAATTGCAAACCTAAATAAAGATCTTGAAGAGGAACAAACCACTAAGGAATCTCTTGAGGATACCTTTGCTTTAGAGCTATCTAGAGTAAATGAATCTCATGATAGAGATCTTGAGGTGGCAAGTGATCTCAAAAGTAAAAATGATGAGACTCAAGTTGCTTATGCTAAACTCCTTAAGGATTTTGAGCACCTCAAAAATGGCTCTCGGGTCGTTAAGAGGGAGCTCATCAAACTCACCGAATCGCATGAGCAACTTAAAGCTTCATATTCAAAAGAGCTTGCCAAGTTGCCCTCACCTCTTGCTAATAATAATGATGCTTGTGCTACTAACTCTATTTCTTGTGAAGCATCTACTTTGAAGGAGAATGTTGAGCTAAAGGCTCAACTTGCTTTGCTAACTAGCAACTATGGGAAATTAGAAGAAAGTCATGTTAATCTCACAATCTTGCATGAGGATCTTCTAGTCTCCCATGGTAGGCTTAAGCTGGCTCATGAGGCCATCGTGTCAAAGGTAAAATCTAGTGGGCCTCATGTGGACATTACCACTATATCTACTCCAAATGTTATATTACCATGTGCTAGTCCTTGTAATTCATCCTCTCACAACCATGCTATATCTCGCGAGGAATTACATTCCATGCCTTGTTGCTATAAAAATGTAGCATCTACTTCCTCTAGTACTTTTATTGAAACTAACTATGTAGAGGAAATCAAAGAGCTCAAGGCTCAAGTCACTTATTTGAAGAATGACTTAAAAAAGTGTCATCAAGGGAAGGCCGCACTCAACAAAATATTGAGTGTGCAAAAATCCCCCAATGACAAGAGAGGGCTTGGATTTAACTCCAATGTCAAGAACAAGTCCAATATCAAGTTGAAGCACAAGGACAACAAGAAGAAAGGCCAAGATCAAGTCAAGAATCCGGCCAACATTGTTTGCTTTAAGTGCAAGGAAGAAGGGCATCATGTTAGATCTTGCTCGTTGAAGAATAAGCCTCTTAGTGTGAAGCAACAAGGGAAGCGGCCTCAAGCTCCACCTCAAGTCATTGACGGGCCTCTTCCTAAGAGGACTACTCGAGCTCTTACTCGAGTTGTGGCTTCACCTAAGAAGAAATATGGCAAGATTAGAACTTGCTACATATGCCGTGAGAAGGGGCACATTTCTTCCTCATGCACTATTTGTATCTCCTCATCCAATCCTATCTTGATTGATGATGCTTATTCACTTTATAAGGATGAGGTTGGCAATAAGTTTGGCAAGTTTGTTGGTGCCCAATGTGGTGTCAAGAAAAGAACAATTTGGGTTGCCAAGCCTATTGTGACTAACTTCTTAGGACCCAAATTGGTTGGGGACCAACAAGCCAAAACTTGATCAATAGGTGTGTTTTGGAGGGCATTGGAGTCTTGGCTACATTGTGAATAATTGAGGGATCTTCATCAGTTATTATTGTCAAGCCAAGCCATTTGGATTATCATGATTATATTATATTTCCAATGTTCCTCCTTGCGGTAACATATGCTAAACTATTTACATTGAAAGTTACTCGCCCCCTTGTGCATGTGTTGGTTTTGTATCTTCCATGTGTTTGTACATGTTGTGCTTTCCACTTAATTATATTGAGGTGTCAAGCATATTTGTGTATGATTAGGTGGCACACCATGTATATGTGTTTATTGTATTGGAGCCCTACTTGGTTATATTTGGTATCTTATTTGGATCTTGTGAGAAATTAATGGACTATCCCATTTTGGGGGAGTGTTATGCTTGGGCATTCCACAATCCTATAAATGTGTGTACATGAGGAATACCACCTAGTATTGATATTGCAATATTATCTAGTCTCTATGTGGTATGATTCTCATGAGAAATTTAAGTTCTATAATGTCCATTAATTATCTCTATTTGTATCCTTTTGCCTTGTGTTGGTTTTATGGTAGTATCACATTATGGGGGAGTCATATGCTTAGTGCATATTACAATCCTAGAAAATATGAAAATTCGAGGTTGTGTCACTTAGAATTGATATTGATAATTATCTAGCTCATATGTGAAACATTAGCTCATACAAGTTCCAACTTGATTGAATGCCTTTATTGCTCATAGTTTGGATCTTGTGTGTGAAAGTGTTTCTTGGTTGTGTTTCCTCATATTTAGATCTCTATATCCTCATGGAAACCATTTGCTTCAAGTTACTCTAATCACTAGTGATTGTGTGACTATTGGAAGCTACAAGAATCTCTTTCGAAGCATCGAACTTAATTCTTATACTTTTTTATATGCTTCTTGTTGTGACTATGATCGTGGATATCCATGCAAAATACATTGGGAAAATTATTCCCAATATTTCTTGTCCTTGGACAATGAGTACTAAATTTATGGTAGAAGTTATTGATCATATTCACTTTGGCCTTTTCTTAATCTTGTCCTATCTTTGGCCAATTAAATGTTTTATGTGCTCCCATGTATTCCTTGCTTCTTTCTTGGATCTTCTTATTTTATTGGTATCCTCTTGTGTTTTATTTAATGTAGATATTAGTGATGATCTCATTTGTGTGCATTTTGCATTCAAAAGCAAAATTCTATATAATGTACTACTTATGGGTGAGCTCTCCTATATTATCTATAACAATCCTTTATGCTTGTTTGTTTGATCCATATCGTGTTTTATGTGCTTGGAAGTTCGATATTTTTGTTTTGGTATTTTGTGCCATCATGAAAAGTTTGGACTGATTGGTTTATTTGTTGGAACCTTGATCTTTTTGGGAGTTGGTTGTGTCTCATTCCTTGTTTCATGTTTTGACCATTTTAGAATGAGATAAATCCTTGAGCATTTGTGTTTCTATCTATCTTTTACTCTTTGGGTTTTGCCTAGTTCATTTGTTGAACTTGTGATCTTCCATGTGTTGAATTGGTTATTTGATACAATTTGGACACTGTTTGTTATGTCACACTCTTGTGTGTGCCTTCTCGGTTTACTTGGTGTTTTTATTCAAATTGTATCTCCTGTTGGTTCTTGAAAGTCTTGTGCATGCATATTTACTATATATTTGTATTATGGCATGCTTGCTTTATTTAATCCAATATATAGGGGAAACTCCACCAAATCCCATCCGCTAAGTTGTGCATGAAATTCAATCTCATTAATATGCACATATTTATGTGGATTCTCTCCTATATATTGTAGTTTTTCTAACTACTTTGGACCCAATATCTTTGGGGACCATTTTGTACTTAATATGTTTTAGGTACATTGGAGATATATTGGATGCTTGTCTCTCAATTATGAAGAAGTGGTGCATCCATGGAAATTGGAGGCAAGCTATAGGATGATCAATGAATTCATATCCTCTACATCATATCAATGATATATCGGCAACAAGTATCTCTTTCTCATGCTCATATATCTTGCTTCCAACCGTTTGTCGGTTGCCATCTAGCATGAATTTTTGTATTTGTATTTGTTGTGGTTCTAGCTTTGGCTTTAAGAGAACCTCCTATTGCATATGTGTGTAAGTTGAGATGAGAGCATATAATTGGGATTATACAAAATCATGCATATGATTCACCAATCCCAAATATGTTAATCTTGCAATTGTATTGTATATCTTTTCCTCAATGTCTCCCATGTGCAATAGTGAGATTTGGCTAGTTGAGTTTTCCTTTGTGATACTTGTTGCTTTTCTACATATATTCCAACTATCTCATTTTCCCTTGGTGATACTTGTAATGTATGTGATGTGTTGGTATTTGAAGCTCATTAATGAATAATAAGATATATTTGAGCCTTTGGCCATGCTTTCAAGCAAAGATCTTATTGGTACATGTTATGACTTCATTTTGCTTTTCATATACTTTATTGTGTATCTTGTTTGTGTGTGCATCTTTATTTGTGGACATATGTCTTTGTGATGTTGTCCACTTAAAAAAAATATACACATATGATAAGATATTGTTTCCTTTAGAGACCACCTTTTATTTATTTTTAATTCTCCGGTGGCTTCCAAATCTATTTGCTTATGAGTGCTTGCTTTCCTCTCTTGTTTGCATATTTGGGCACTCATATTTGTTCTCTCATGTCTTGTATTGTTAAATGAATTTGGATGAGTAAGGATTTCATGATTATGCACATTGTTCCAAAATGCAATTATCATAATTGGTGCATTATCTTTGGGGAGCTCATCTAATTCATTTAATAATGCTCATTTGTTTTCTTTCTCATTTGGTGTTTTAAATGCTTATGGGGGAGCGAGGATTTCATGTTAATGCATTATGTATTCTAATGCAATTATTCTAATATGTGCACAAATATTGGGGAGCTTCTGTATTTTTCATTTAAGACACTCTTTTGTTCATATCATAATATCTTGTTGTTTCCATTTGGTCTCATCTGTTGTTTTCAATTGGTTTGTCGGATCTTGTGATTGCTTACATCATTTGTTGATGCTTATTTTATTTTATTTATTTTGGCAATCTTTGGTTCCTCGATATAGTTCTACTTCCTTCCAAGTATTCATCATTGTATATGTGTGAATGCACAACTTTGGGAGATTTATCACTATATTGTCCTTCTAGAACTTGTCACACATTTCGGCAATCGATGCCAATGGGGGAGAAGTTTTAGAGGGTTTTAGGGAAATGTTTTATGCCTTGAGTTTGTTTCTAAGCATTTGCCTTTCATGATCTTGCATCTTTGTTGTTGCTTAGCATGTGGTATATATAGAGAGGAAACTCCACCAATCATAATGATTGACAATATATGCAATGAAATTCAAGTTCATCACACATGCATAGATTGTGGTGGAGTTTGCTCTATATATGGTGGTGGTACCAATATCACATACTTATGTAGTATTTGATATTGTTGCTACCATTTTATTTGTTAAATTCCTTATATAAACCCTCTCAAATGGATTGTCATCAATTACCAAAATGGGGGAGATTGAAAGAACGTGTGGGCCCCCTTGTGTGGTTTTGGTAATTAATGACAATATCTATGGACTAATGCTTGTATCAAGTTGTACTTGTAGGAATTGTCCATAGGCAATGCTTGAACCATATGTTGGTTTCTAGGTTTGGAGAAGAAGAAAGTGAAGAGGATCAAGTGGTGACCAAGATGTTCAAAGAGTGATCCACAGATTGGTCATGTGAGAGTTAAACCTATGGCAAGTATGTCTTGAAGAATAAGATGGAGTAATATCTCTGATGCACCTTCAAGGCATCAACATAATGAAGAAAAGAAAAAATGATGTGCAAGCTAAAGATGTGCAATATCTAGAAGATCTCATGCTTGAAGCTTTCCATCCTCGGTGATCATGGATCGATGAAGACAAGGTCAAAGTAAAGGTTTCCCCATGTCGTATGGGGGAGAAACTTGCAAGTCTTCATCAAGCGAGTGCATGCAAGAGCAATCAAGAAAGGTGTTCCATCTTGAGAAGGACAAGATCGTATATATCAAGATCAATTGGAATATGCACAAGGAAAAGGTATGATCTTGATAGGGTTTCTTTCTTACCGGTCTCGTGGTGTTAGTTGGGGAGACCGGTTTATAGGATAGACAACCGTACTATCAAGAGGGGCTCTCAAGTGAGTAACTCGATCATATCTTTCGAAGAGAGCTCAAACCTTTGCATACTTAGCATCATACTTTCTTGGTTGTTATTTGGATCTGATCCATGTGAGGTTCTAGATCTTATGGTAATATTCATAACAAGCTCTAGTGCATCAAAAATGGATTTCACTTTTATATCTTTATTGCGTTTTTGATCTGGAAGGTTTTACCGGTTTATCTTTTAGAGATAGGTAAAACCTTCCATTATTTGTTTCTTACTCATGTGAGGACTTAGAGCTTGTTAATCTCCATGACAAGCTCTAGTTCATCGAAAACGGATTTCATATGCATTCTCTACTACGTTTTCGATGTTGGAGGTTTTACTGGTTTGTCTTTTTGAGAGAGGTTAAACCTTTCGTCATTTGGTTCTATCCTCCCTTGCTGTACTATTATGTTTTTCTGTATGATCTTTTAGAGCTTATTGTCCTCTTTAAAACGAGCCCAAGATCATCAAAATCGGAGTCCGGATGCAAAAGTTATGGCTGTTTTCGTATTGGTCTTTCTGCTAGTTTTTGTAAGATCGGAGACTCCAGACTAAATCTCCGGTCTATCTCCGGACCGCGTCCAGTACGTCCTCCAGATTGTCCCTTTTTGGCCTGGATACACCAGAGACTCCAGTCCCAGTCTGGAGACTCCGGACCGGGCGATTTCTGGGCCTAACGGTTGGATTTCTAGGGACCTATTTAAGGGGCCCTTCTTCCCCAATGATTCATGAGCTCTCTTGCAAGTTTTCTCCCACGATTGTTGACCTTTTGAAGCTTGCTATCTCTCAATCCCTCCAATGATTCTTGCATCTTCTTGAGGGAAAAGAGAGAGGGGATCTAGATCTACAACTCCACCAATCAATCTCTCCTCTAAGTGAGGGGAATATCTTGGGATCTAGATCTTGGAGTCTTTTGTGGATTTCCTCCATTGTTCTTCCTCTCTTATTCCCCCACAAGATTTTGTAGCTTTGGTGGAATTTGAGAGAGAAGGATTTGAGCACTTCTTGTGTTCTTGCCATTGCATTTGGTGCATCGGTTTGAGTTCTCGGTGAGGATTCGTTTGAGTGAAAGGTGATAAGCTTTTTACTCTTGGGTTCTTGAAACCCTAGACAGTTTGGTGGTTTTGAAGGTTCTTGGATTACTTGGGGCCTCCAATTAAGTTGTGGATTATTCCCCAAGCTTGTTTGTTAGGAGCCTCCAATTGAGTTGTGGAGAAGTGGGATGTCCCTGCTCTTCCCTGGGGCGAGGATCGCAATACCCCAGACAGTGGCGAGCCTGAATCAGAAGAGTTCATCCGACCACGGAATATACATGTCTCTCCTCCCACCCTTGACCTCCTCCCCCCTAGCCGGTGATCTCCACAAACAAACCATTGAACTCCTCCTCCTTGCCGTTGAACATGAAGATCTCTAGACGCTCTCTCCATGTATGTGTTGCTCTTGTGGGATTTCTGGCTCGGCAGAGCCGTGGCTGCTCAGGTGCATCGCCGCTTTCAATCTTCGGTTCACTTCTCCAAATCTCCTACGGCCAAGGAATTCTTTTTGGTCGTCTCCTTCTCCTACGCTTCTTTTGATCTTACAGAAGAATCTGTTGCTTTGGCCCTGAAATGTTGTCTGGGTGGAGATTCCATGGGTTTTTCTGTTATCAAACTCAGTGATCGGCGTTTTAGATTTTCCGTGGCCTCCAGCAAGGTTGGACATTTCATTTACTCACTGAGGGAACGTTCTTGGCCGGATTTTCATTGCCGTTTCAGTCTTTTTCGTGGTGATCTTCATGCCGCATGCTTCTTGGATGTTATCGAAGGCAAAGAACCTATGTTAGAATCTTCATGGACGTCGGTAGCAAAATTATCTCGACGTGGTCAGGCACTCTTGGCTTCGTTTCCCGGTCCTTCTCGTCAGACGATGGCAATCAGCTCGTCATTGGATTTTCTGAAGTCGAGTGAACCATCAGAGATTTCACCGGAATTGCTCAAATTTGGTTTTTTCTCACCGCCGGCTAAACAACGGGATGTATCTCCGTCTGATCCACTTTCTTCGGACTTGCAGAAAATTAGGCATGAAACGGTACCTCTGGAAATTTTGAAATTGGGAAGTTTATTTTTTTGGTTGCACCTAACCCGCACATGACGTGCAACAAGAAACTTATCTGCAGAGGTTCAAATTTTCAAGCAACCTATTTTCTCGACCAAGAATTACCGATGTCTTCGCGTGATTTCTTTGGTCACATGCTTGATTTACGGCAAGCTGGTTATTCTGATGCCGAAATTATGGAGTCAATGAATATCTCGGCAATTCCTTCCGCGGCCTGGGTCAAAGAAATTATGTACGGGTCTAGAAGTAGTGGTTCCCTCTCAAGCCCATAAGTGTGATCTAAATCGAATTGAAAAATGGGTCCCTGCTTATTGCTCTAAATGCTTGCGTTCTGGACATAGAGCTAAAGGATGTGTAGTTGGGTTGCGTTGCAAACTTTGTAAACGCATAGGGCATATAGCAAGGTATTATTCAGGAAGGAAAAACAATATTCTAGGCAGGTATGGAAAGTTAAGATTTCCACGGACACGGTTCAAGCTAAATCCCCTCTTTCGGGCACACTGTTCATGTCAGTTTCGCCTACTAAAACTACATCAAAATCGTCATCTAAGGAAAACCCTTATTCTGAAAATGAAGGTGCTTCTCCACACCCTGATGAGCTTCCCTTTCTGAATGCTATGCAACAAGTACATCATCAGGAGCAACTGAATAATAATGGCTGGGATTTTTGGCCAGTGCTACCACGTGTTTCTCCTCTATACTCTGGCTTTAGTCCGAGGAAATATCTTGAGTTCGAAGGGCCTTCACTCATGGATGGAGTGGCCAAAGGAGATGTTGGTTTACAGGCTTGGAATAAAGAATGCGGGCGGGTTGAAAGAGCTGCTGAAAATATGATCAATGGAATTATTTATGGTACCATGTACTTTGTTAGAGCTGGTGGACAGATTTCTGAAGTGTGGGTTGACATGTCTCGTGATGCTGCTGCCTTTTTCTCACTTTTCTACTGGTTTGTGTTAAGGCCTCGCATTACTGCATCCCCTGAGATTGGGATTGATCTTAATTTTCTGGCCATGCGTTTGTGCGAAGCTGCAACTATCAACTTTTATATATCAGCTCTATCTGTCCCGATAATACCTTTGGTGTCTTTTTCTGATGTTTTGGTTGATACTTTCTTCATCCCAAAAAGAACATGGGAGCAAGCTTTTGCTCGCATAACTGAAACTGAAACTTCTGCAGACTTTGAGGAGAAGTCTCAAACTACAGTTATGACTGAAACAAAAGAGCCAGTTGTGTGCGACACTGAGACAAAAAATGAAGTTCTAATTGAGACAAATGCAGTGTTACCAGTCAAGCTCCCAGTTAAGAACAAGAAAAAGATCAAAACAGAGACAGCAGTAGTAGTATATGGCTACAGGCGTGGACTGCGAAGTGATAAAGATGGCTACATCCCCATGGAGTTGCCTTCTGGATCGTCAAAGAGGAAGAAATCATCAGTTAAAATGGCACCAACTCCAGAGATCCTTCAAATCAAAGCTATGCAAAAGATGGGAGTGGAATTGTGTGGTATTCATCCAGATGAATTATCTGAAGAGAAACTGTTGCAAGACCTAGGAGGAGGTGTTTCAAATGCTTCAGTTGGCCCTAGTGGCCACTCTGTCTGAGAGAGTATCTCTCAGTTCATCTTTTGATTTACTTCAATGGCTTGTTCAAATAATCTGCTCAGACTATGGCATATTTTGTGTTGGAACATCAGAGGTCTAAATGGAGATGATAAATGTAATGCTCTCAGGGACAAAATAGAGGAGTGTGCTGCCTCTATTATCTGCTTACAGGAAACCAAGATGCGGTCTTTTTCCAACTCTGATATTAGAAATTTTGCACCAAAACGTTTTGATCAATTTAAATGTGCTCCTTCAGCTGGTGCATCTGGTGGTTTGCTTGTCTTATGGAACAGTGCCGTTTTTACTGGTACTTTGATTTGTGAAGAAAGTTTTGCTGTGGTAGTTAGATTCACTTCCACTTTCTCTTCTGAGAGTTGGACCTTGGTAAATGTATATGGTCCTTGCACTGAGCCAAGGAGATCTGAATTTGTTCAATGGTTGTTTGATCTTGATATACCGGATGATGATTTGTGGCTACTAATGGGCGACTTTAACTTCTATCGGTTTGCAGAAAGTAGAAACAGAGATGGTGCCAACATGCATGATACTTTTATATTTAATGAAGTTATCAGTCATTTAGGCTTGGTTGAATTACCCATAAAAGGAAGATCTTACACTTGGAGCAACATGCAACATGACCCCCTTCTTGTCCAACTTGATTGGTTCTTTACTTCCACGGACTGGACACTCAAATTCACAAACACTGTTGTTAATCCTCTTGCTAAACCTGTGTCCGATCATATCCCCTATGTAATTGATATTGGCACTAAAATCCCAAAAGCATCTGTCTTTAGATTCGAAAATTTCTGGATTAGGCAACCTGGCTTTATGGATCTTGTGAAGAACGTTTGGGATATAAATGTTATGGGTAACAGTGCCAAAGTAATCACATCCAAACTGAAGCTTTTGAGAAAGGCCCTTAAAAAATGGAACGGTAATCTTTCTAACATTGACAATTTGATTGCCAACTGTAACAAGCTTATTTTGATGATTGATGAATTTGAGGAGGTCAGATCATTGCATGTCACTGAATGGAACTTTCGGAGGATTATCATGTGCAGATATCAGCACCTTACAGCTTGTAAAAAGGATATTTGAAAAAATAGATGCACCATTAGGTGGGCAAAAATGGGTGACGAGAACACTGATTTTTTTCATGCAATGGCTACTGTAAGATATTGAAAAAATAGTATTGCTAGATTACTTTGCCAGATGGTAGAGAGGTGACAGATCATTCTAAAAAGGATGGGATCTTATGGCAAACTTTCAGGAACAGGTTGGGTCAATCGACTGAAATTAATTTCCCCCCTCAAGTGGCGGAACTAATAGTTCCAGTACCTAATATTCACCTTCTATCTAGCCCATTTCTGAAAGAGGAAATAGATAAGATTATGGCAGACTTACCCATTGACAAAGCGCCCGGGCCGGATGGTTTCAATGGGATGTTCTTGAAGAAATGTTGGCCGATAATAAAAGAGGACTTTTACAGGTTATGCTCTGATTTTTACGCAGGTCTGATAAATATAGAGGGGCTCAACGAGTGTCTTATTACCCTCATCCCCAAGGTGCATTCTCCTGAATCCCCAAATGACTATAGGCCAATATCTTTACTTAATACGTGTCTTAAGCTGATCACAAAAATTCTAGCCAATAGACTGCAAGATAGAATTCTAGACTTTGTTCATACTAATCAGTATGGCTTTATAAAGTCGAGGACGATCCAAGATTGTCTTGCCTGGTCTTTCGAGTATATTTATCAGTGCCAACACACAAGAAGGGAGATAATTATTTTAAAGCTTAATTTCGAGAAAGCTTTTGATACGGTTGAGCACAAATCAATTCTGAAAATTATGGAGCTTCTCGGTTTTGATGAGAGGTGGCTTGGATGGGTGGAAAATATTTTCAAATCAGCAACATCTTCCATTTTGCTAAATGGTGTGCCTGGTAATAAATTTGTTTGTCGAAGGGAGGTTAGGCAAGGCGACCCACTCTCGCCTCTTCTATTTGAAATCGCTGCTGATCTGCTTCAAATAGTAGTGAACAATGAGTTTGATCTAGACAACCTGAATCCTCCAATTGTTGTACCTGGTCATAAATTCCCTATCATACAGCCGACAATACACTTGTTGTCGTGGAAGCTTCAGTAATGCAAGTGCAAATTCTGCAAAACTGCCTTAATACTTTTTCATTGGCCACTGGTTTGGAAGTGAATTTCAGCAAGTCATGCCTAGTGCCTATTAATTGTCATGACCATACTATTGCTACACTCACATCTTTACTAGGTTGCAAGTTGTTGGAGATATGCCCTAGAGGCAATAATAAATGTAGTTATTATTATATCTTTGTGTTTATGATAAATGTTTACATTCATGCTATAACAGTATTAACCAGAAACTTTAATACTTGTGTGATTTGTAAACTAAATTAGAGTCCCTAGTAAAGCCTCTTCATAATACTAGCTTGTTGATTGATAGATTATCATGGTTTTTTGATCATGAACATTTGAGATGTTGTTAATAACAAGGTCATATCATTAGAAGAATGGTATGATGGACATACTCCTATAGATAAGCGTAGCATAAAGATCAAGTCATTTTATTAGTTCAATTGCTATAAGCTTTCTGATACATAGTAACCTAATTCCTTCGACCATGAGATCATGCTAATCACCATCACCGGAAGGATGCTTTGATGACATCAAACACCAAACCGTAACTAGGTGGCTATAAAGGTGGCATTGAGTATTTGGAAAGTATGGGTTGAGGAACATGGATCAAGAGTGGGATTTGTCCATCCATATGACGGATAGATATACTCTGGGCCCTCTCGGTGGAATGTCATCCAATTGGCTTGCAAGCATGTGAATGGCTCACAAGAGATCACATACCACGGGAACGAGAAAAGAGTACTTATCAGTAACGAGGTTGAACTAGGTATGCAGAGATACCGACGATCAAAACTTCGGATAAGTAAACTATCGTGAGACAAAGGAAAATTGTTATCGTATGTAAGTGGTTCATTCGATTGCAAAGTAATCGTAGAAATATGTGAAAGCCATATGAATTTCCATATTCCTCTATTGGTTATTGATCGGATAAGTGTCTCGGTCATGTCCGCATAATTCACGAACCGTAGGGAGACACACTTAAGGATTCGATGTTGTTGAGTAGTTATGGAATGATGAGTAAGAGATCGAATGTTATTCGGAGTCTCGGATGGGACCCGGGATATCACGAGGAGATCCGGAATGGTCCGGAGAATAAGATTCATATAAGGAAAGTCCTGTTTCGGAGTTGGGGAATGATTCCGGTGTTTTCACCATGAATGTTCTAGAAGGGTCCGGAAGGTCCGGCAGTCCGGAGGGGAAGGGTACATGAATGTGTCATGACAATATGGAATGTTTGCATCATGTACTAGGTCACTTGGATGGGCAAAATAAAGGAAGAAATCAAATCCTAGTTTGAAAGTCAAACGCCAATTTGAAAAAGTCAAACGGCAAGTTTGCTTGGTGGAGGGAGAGTAGGAAACCTAGTTGGGGAGGAGTTCCTCTCCCTCTAACCTCCGGCCAAGGAGGCCGACTTGGGGGAGGACTCCCTCCTCCCAAGCTGCGCCCTCCCACCTATATAAGGAGGGGCAGGGCTGCCCCTCTTCCCTACACCTAAAACCCTAGCTCCTGCGCTCCTCCACCTCCAAGTGCAGCCGCCGCCACCTAGGGTTTCCCCTCCAACTCGGCGACTTGGGGCTTCCCCAAGACCTAGCCGCCGACCACACCCTCTCCTTGGTGCCCTCTAAACCCTAGATCACCAAGGGCCTCTCTCATAGTCCACCATACTCGCCGGCAAGGCGAAGCCTGCGAGATCTACCTCTACTTGGGTACCACGCTCGTCTGCCGGAATCGCGAGAGAGTGCTACAACCTCCGCCTCTGTAACAAGGGAGGAAGGTCTTCATCAGTAATCAACGTGACCGATCATGGAAGCACCGCCGAACGCAGCGCCAGAAGGATCGTCTACGCGATCTTGAGATCGGCAAGAGTACGACTACATCACCCACGAGAATCTGCTCTCGTTAACCGCTTTGGAATCTTCGAGGGTGAGTTCCTCTATCGACTCATTGCTACAATCTAGTAGATAGGTCTTGGCTTGTTTGTTTGCATGCGGTAGAAATTTTTTGTTTTCCATGCTACGAACCCCTACAGTGGTATCAGAGCCGTGTCTATATGTAGATCTATTGCACGAGTAGAACACAATGGTCATTGTGGGCGGTGGTGCTTTTATTATCAATTGCTTTTTGTGTACTTCGCATCTTGCGGTATGATGGGATGAAGCGGCCTGGGCTAACCTTACATGACATCGTTCATGAGACTTGCTCCACGCTCAACATGCAACTTGTACTGCATAAGTGGCTTTGCGGGTGTCTGTCTCTTCCATTATAGTATAGATCTAATTTACAACGGGCACTTGATAGTTCAAACATCAACGTTGTGGTTCTTGTTCGTAAGTTAGATCGACACTTATTGAAAGCCCCAAACCACGTAAAATATGCAAAGAAAATTAGAGACGTTTAACTTTGTTTTGCAAGGGTGTGCTGTGATGTGATATGGCCATGGTTGTGATTATATTTGATGTATGCAATGTCCCTTATTGTAAGTTGGCAACCGGCAGGAGCCATATGGTTGTCTTTAAATTCTGTTAAGACCCACGTGTCTATTCAAAGTAGTTGTAATAGTTGAAGCTGGTGGACGACAACCATGAAACGACGCCATTGACCTTGACGCTATACCGGTGATGATGGAGATCATGTTCGTGCTTGAAGATGGAGATCGGAAGCACAAGAAGAAAGGCCATATCATATCACATATTATGATTTGCATGTGATGTTAATCCTTTATGCATCTTGTATTGATTAGTTAACGACGGTAGCATTATAATATGATTCCTCATGCACACAAAATTTCAAGTTCCAAAGTGTTCATCCTTAGTAAGCACCGTTGCTAAAGCTCGTTGTTTTGAAGCACCACGTGATGATCGGGTGTGTTAGATTATGTGGGTGTATACAACATGAGCAAGCCAGATTTGCTCATGCGGAAGCTAAGGTTTAATCTTGACGAGCCTAGCATGTACAGACATGGTCTCGGAACACGGATCACCGAAAGGTAAAACATGAGTTATATAGTAGATATGATGAACATGTTGATTGTTCGTTATTGAAGCTACATCAACTCTCGTGATGATAGGTTTTTGTAGCATCCCAGTTGTCTAACCCCTGTAATGCTACATGTTATAATAATAAAATGGGCCACTTCCAACATATAATTGTTGCATCATCATCATATCATGCTCATGTCATCATGTCCCCTTGCATTTGAGCATCATATAAAACCTTTTCTTGTTTGGTTCTTATCTCATGTGCATGATTAAATGTAGTTGCCTCTTGATATTGTATTTGGTTCTTAATATATTGTTAAATGCCCAAGTTGAGTTGAGGGCATCTCTCTTATTGACTCCACCACCTTTTCTTTCACCACCTTATAATTCCACCATCCAACTAATCTGAGCTTGGCATTTTGTTGATTTATCTCTAGCTCATGATTGGTTGATTGGATTACAACCATCATCTTTTGCTTGGCCTTTGCCACCTTTTGGGAATGCATCTGAACAATGCCATATTAATATTATTGTTTTCACAAGGATATTTGGCATTAATTATTTTGCATGGGCCATGCAAGTGCCACCTTTTCCAGTTTTTGGCTTTTGCTTGTTTTCTAAGTGGATCACTCCTTTCTTGTTTGATCTTGTTTTGGTAGTGTAAAACCTAGCTCTCCCCTCTCTATCTATCCTTCCTAGCTAATCCCTAAATCTAATCATCTAAACCTCTCTACCTTGCTCCATGCACACACATGTGCTAATGGGCATGCACAACCACAAACCATCCCTTCCTTGGATCTTGCTTGGCCAAATTTTGGATCATGCATGGACCAAGGAAACCACCCCATCATCTTCAAACATCTCTCTCTTCCTTCCCCCCCATTTTTCTCCTTTTCCTTGGTTTTGTGGGTTGTATATGAAGCTTGCATGACCAAGTTAAGAACCACCTCCTTCTTAACCATCTTAGCAACTCTAAAACCTCCCCCATGCTATCTCTCCTTTCTACCCTAAACAAAACCCTAATCTACACTTTCTCCCTAAGCTAAACCCTAGACTACCCTTTCCTCTAAACCAAACCCTATCTACCCTCCCCTCTAACTTCCTAGCATGTTTCCCCCATGCCTGCCCCAGCTCGCCAACCCTCTCCCCTCTCCCTGCATGAGGACCCCACCTCCATGCCCTAGCTACCTCACCCTCATCTAACCTAGCCCGAGCCGGCCCCTCTCCTCTCCCCTCTTTTTCTCTCCCAAGCCTCACCTGCCACGACCCCAGGTCCACTTGCCTGCCTCCCTGGCCCCGCCTACCCCACCTGCCAGCCCCCCCCACGCTAGTGCCCCGCCTGCCTCGCTCGACCGAGCCGAGCACGTGAGAGGAAAGGTGGCCGATGCCACCGCCATCTACCCTCCCACGCTAGCCCTCCTCGGCCTCGTTCTTATCCTCCCTTCTCTCGGCCTCTCCCAGATCCGCCAGAGCCTCGCCCCTCCTCTCCCCTCTCCACCGCCCATCTTCCTTCTCGCCGCCACACCGTCCACCTCGCCAGCGCACACTTCCGTGAGGCGCGGAGTAGAGGTTGTCGAGAAGCCTTGGAGGTTCGCTCGACGCCCGGACCCACGCCGGGAGGAGACGGCCTGCCGCCGACGCAACGCCACCGAAAACCCTAGCAAGCGGCCGCCGCCACATCAAACGCCCGCCGAGCCAAGCACGCCATCGGCAGCATGGTGAGTACCTCGTCCTGCACATCCTCGCCGACATCGCCGCTCGGACGCTGGGAACGTTGTCGGCGCCTCCGCGGCCGAGTCGACGGCGTCGCCGCTAGCACCGCTTCGTTTAGCCCTATCTAGCAAGCGATCTATCCCTAACACCAAATCGCAGCCACCGCAGGCTCGTGCCTCACGCACCAGCCCGCGAGCCTCGAGCCCCTCGCCACACCGCATACTGGCCGATGCATGCGCGAGAAGAGGAACGACGCGGTATGTTTTGCTCATACCCTCCCCTGCTTTTTGTCCTCGCATCCCGCCCTCTAGCCCCACTCGGACGTTGTCCGCTTTTCTAAAAGGCACTCGTGGTTACCGGACGCAACCCGCAGTCCTCCCCGCCCGCGTGTTCTTTTCGCAAAATAACCCCTGCCCCTTTTGCCAACCAGCGGTCCAGGCCGTTGTCGTTGTCTGTAAGTTTTGCAAAAGGCTCTCGTGCTTTTCTTTTGTCAACCCGGTCCCTCCTGCTCCAGACATCGTGTGTGGGCCAGAAACTCTGCCCACCTGCTCATGCGACCAGGCTGGGTTAGGCTGTGTAAACGTCCCAGAATCAAGTTTTCAAATTCAAATTGTTTAAATAATTTAAAAATTCAAATTCAGTTCAGATTTAAATAACTTTTTCATACTTAATCCAATTTGGGCAAATAATATATGTTTGGATATCAGCAAGATGAGAGGATTCCAAATATGCCATCCATTTTGTCTTTGGCACAAGTAAAATTCCAAGTTTATTTAAATTACCCAATTGCCACTAGAATTTAAATATTTAATAACTTTTGTTTTATAATTCCAAATTAAGCAAATGATATGTCTAAAATGATCACCGACGAGACCTTTCTGTTTATGATATCCATGACTTCAATTGCAGCATGCATCATATAAAAATATAATGAACAGCAACTATTATGGCAACAAAATGTGACTAAAAACCAATTCAAATGTTATTTCTTGTCCTCCACACCTCACCCATGCCATGCTACTTATTGCCATGCAACTTGTGCATCATTCATCATGGCATGATTGTTTGCTTGACGATTTAATTCCAATGCTTGTGCTCTATATTCATGTTGGCCTTGTTTGTTTGGTTTTTCTGATAGACACCCAATGGGTTGTATCAAGAGAACCAGGAGCACTACCTGATCCGTCCCTCGCTTCAATCGAGATACCGTGCAAGCACTTCCACATGCTTGCATACATCGATACCTATTGCCTCTATCTTATTCTTGCATCATTGAGTCGCGATTGCATTAAAATGAATCCTGTGTATGCATTGCCTTTACTTTTAAACCCCACCAAGCTTGTTTCCTCCATCCCATGAGCCACTACTATAGGAGTTGTTTGAGCCATGCGAGTCAGAACAAACATGTGTAGGGTTTGTGAGAGTCTCGATGGATAATGAGGTACCTAAACAACTTAACCCGAGTAGTTCGGGATAACTAAAGAAAGTGGCACCGTGAGCAACATCGCTATTTGGTTTTTCCCGCTCACTTGTGTCCCGAAGACCCCGAGTACTTGATTCCTGTTCCTTGTTTTATCGCGCTATCCACATCCGGAGGTATATGGGACCCCCGGCCGAGCTTGATTCCGTCTTATTTCTTGGGGCCACAAACTAGTTTGAGGTTTTATTTACTATCCTGTACTTATGCCATGCTACTTTTCTCAGATTTAAATTGTGCGAGATAGCACATCGCATTATTTAGGATGGCGGAGTGATTACGCGGTATCGACACCCCGAGTTTTCGGGTTCCCAGTCGCTTGCAGCCATTGTCGCAAACCTTGAGTCCGTCTCGGGGCTTGCTTACTCCGTTGCGGGATCTACTCAAAGGGGTGGCCCCCTGAAATATTTCTGAATCTTGTGATTGTTCAGTCGTGAAAGCCTCGTTGGGTTTTGATTTGGTTTTTCCGAGGTTGATCGAGCGTGTGTTGCTATTGGTGCACCCCGGCCGGGTAAAACTTTCTGAAAGCCGTGTCCGCGGATATGGACGACTTGGAGCACAGTTTCTTGATCATAGACAAGCATAACTAAAGTACCGCTTTTAATCGACCAAAGTAACTTGACTAGTAAATAGTGCAATACTCATGGAATGGTTAATAAAATTGCCAACGGATGGGGTTGTTCGTCCGCTTCCTTGTTGGTAAGGTGGAGGAGGATGGATCGATGAGATTACCATTATAACTGTTGTTCTTAATTCACGGACATCCGTCATCATTGGTTAGGCGGATGGTTAGCGCTTATCTCAGAGAACTGCTAGGGTTTATCTTTCGCTGCAATTGCGTCACCCTGTGTTGTGTCCCCTTTAGAGGCATTAAGACTTCTGAGTACCCTTAGGGTCTCACACGATAAATTCTTGATTCAGATGAATGTACCTTCACAGGGACGGATCTGGGTGGAAGAAGTCAAGATGTGGGCAACGATCGCTCGGTAGAGATTCCGGAACGGGATCCGTGAGACTGTAGTTGGGATGTGCTTATTTCTCGGCATCTTATGCCGATTTGCTTCTTATCCGCATCGATCTTGTTTGCCGCCGCATGATACTCGATGTGTGTTGTATGAGGAGTTATCCTAAAATATAGATTTATCTAGGTCATTTGAATCTTGCCGTATATGGCTGGTATATTTCCTTTCTTTCTAGATGGTGTGACTCGATGTACTCTTGTATGGTGGCTCATGACATACCCACTTGTGTACGTAGTTGATCCCTTCGCCGACTCACGCCCAGACAGGTCCCGCTGAGAGGGTAGTGGTTGGGACGTCTGCAAGGACTACCAAAGGAGTGGCTTTTGGGGCCCCACCGTACTATTTCAACCACTATCACTCATCCAGGCTTGTATCTAGGAGCGTAGTTCACCGAGGTAGTTACAATTGGTATCAGAGCCATCCCGACCTTCAGGGTTTCAGCCAAACGGTCGTTGTCAGTCTAGCAAATATTTTGGTAGTTATGTATATTAGGGAAAAACAAACGCGAGAGTAGGACTGCTTCCATTTTTCTTCTTACCCTCCCACCCACCCTTTTCTGGTAAGGAAGTGCAACGTTTTCAATCCTCTTCTCAAAGTTCAAACTAGGATTCACGTGTTCGGCTCGTAGTACCATAGGTTGTGTGTGTGTGCAATCCTTGTCTATCTGTTGCATCCAAGTTGTTATCTTATCCGCTTTGGTTATCAACTGTTGGTACATTCCATACCGATGTGCTTTTGTAAACCGACGCAATCTATCTTCCTCTTTGTATCCGACGCTATCTTGTTTGGGGTGTTCGTTTCGTAGTTACCAATTTTAGGTTTCACGTGAGAAGGAAGGGTTAGGATATGTGTTCCACTTGTTCATGTGGAGTAATGATTTGAGTGCGGGATGGAGTCGCGACCATACCACTACTTGTATCATTCGCTTTTGTATATTGGATCGGTAGAGTCACTAATCTTGATTCGTTAAGTAATTTTAGCATCTATTGGTATTTTAATGCAAATTTGTGGAAAAAATTTTCTTTGATATAATTAGGTACCACACTCCTTTTACCGTGTGTGATATGCTTAATATATCTTTTAGGTGCTATGAACTTTGTTGATATTTTAATATCATCTCAAGAATTGTATCCTTTAATCTTGGTTAATTCCATCTTGGTACTATTTTGGATTATTATCATTCTCCATTATAGTCTTGACTTGAGTTTTATATCAATGATGGATGGCTCCCCACGCGGACCGAGGAGGACATCCTCCCGAATCGGGCTCACTGCCAAGCATAGCTAATGCTTTGGCGAATGCAAGAGAACCAGCAGCTTTGAGGAGAGCGTCGAAGGAATGAGTTTGCTCCACTCCTCCACCTCCCAAGCGTGGTGACATCAAGAGCTTCCTCAAGTTCAACCCTCGTCGCTTTGATGTGTCCGACCGACCTTGACGCGGATGATTGGCTGCGAGATCTCAAGGTTGCTCGAGACCGCCGATGTTCCGAACAGAGTGGGTCAAGTGTGCTACCACCTTCTCAAGGGAGATGCGGCTCTTTGGTGGGAAAACTACTTGAAGGCAAGCTGCACGGGTTCCGACCAACTTGGGAGAGGTTCACCCAGCTTTCAAGGAGCAGTTTCTCTCGAGATTGTGATGGAAAGGATGAAGGAGGCTTTCCTCAACCTGAAGCAGGAAATGATAACGTCAACACATATATCAGAACTTCATGAACCTGTCGTTATGGTGGTGATGAGGTATCGATGACAAGAAGAAGGTAAAAAGGTTCGTGCAAGGGCTCAATGCGTCGATCAAGTATGCAATCACACATGCAAGACCGCAACCTTCCCCGAGCTACAAAGACACTAAGACTCCAAGAGGAGGCAAGCAGGCAAATGTTCGAGGAGTCCAAGAAACATAACAGGGATGCATCAAGCTCTGCGATTATGGCAGCTCCTTCTAAGCGGCGTGTGGGTTCCTAACACCCCATCGCCGCTCCGGCTCCACCAAGACCTGCGAAGTTTCACGTCAAGGCCACCAAACTTCACCATCGGCGCTCCTGTGGGCTACAACCCTTACTCGAGCGCTGGCGGAGTCTGGCTACTCGCTCCACGCCCACGGTGCACGCTTCACGTGTGGAGATCCCGGACATCCCATCGAACTGCCCAATGAAGAACAAAGCTCTCCTCAACCCCGCCAAGATCCGCAACAATCTCTCCTTCGGTTCAGTGCACCACCTCGGGCTCTCAACATCAACACTAAGCCCGGGTCTGCGGTTGTGCGTGCCAACTGCGTCAACGCCTCTCAAGCTGAGCTCGCACCTGGAGTTGTAATGGGTATGCTTTCAGTTAACTCAGTCCCTGCACGAGTTCTCTTTGATTCTGGTGCATCGCATTCTTTTGTTTCTATAAAGTTTGCAAGTGAGAATGGGTTAGCGTCAGATCCTCTTCCAAAGAAGTTAATGGTTCTTTCTCCTGGAGCAACAATGGCAGCTTCTAAGATCAGCCATGGCAACCAAGTTGAGATTGGTGGTTCTTCATTCTTGGCTTCTTTGATTGTTCTGGGCAACTCTGACATTGATGTCATTTTGGGCATG
This sequence comes from Avena longiglumis, assembly GCA_030063025.1. Lineage (NCBI taxonomy): Eukaryota > Viridiplantae > Streptophyta > Magnoliopsida > Poales > Poaceae > Avena > Avena longiglumis. The sequence continues at coordinate 127,996,489 of CP125976.1, forward strand.
GATTGGTTGACAGCAAATGCAGCTGTGATTGATTGTGCTGAACGCTCAGTGTCTCTGAAGATTCCTGAAGGCCATGTAGTCTTTTCTCCAAGTCTGACTCCTGCTGTCCAGCTCTATTCCTTGGCAACTCTAAATGATGATGCTATGGAAGCTATTCAGAAGGTACCAGTGGTCTGTGAGTTCCCAGATGTTTTCCCTGAAGAGTTGCCAGGTATGCCTCCGGATCGCGAGGTTGAATTCGTGATTGAGCTTGAACCTGGAACGGCTCCTATCTCCAAGAGGCCATACAAAATGGGTCCTTCTGAGTTGGCTGAACTCAAACGACAACTTGATGAACAAGAGAAATTGGGTTTCATTCAACACAAAGACTTCTTCTTGGGGTAGCCCAACAATCTTTGTGAAGAAGCGTGATGAACCGATAGGCTATGTGTTGACTACCGGCTCTAAATGCTAAAACCATCAAGAACAAATATCCTCTTCCTCGGATAAATGATCTTTTGATCACCGGCAGAGCTGTGGTGTTCTCTAAGCTGGACTTGAGAAGTGGTTATCACCAAATCAAAATTGCAAAGAGGATGTGCCCAAGACAGCTTTCACCACCCGCTATGGCCTCAGTATGAGTACACGGTCATGTCTTTCGCCTAACCAACGCACCGCTACCTTCTCGAGGCTGATGAACTCCGTTTTCATGGAATACCTTGATAAGTTTGTCGTGGTATATCCGGATGACATTCGGTTTATTCCAAGTCTAAGGAGGAGCATGAAGAGCACTGCGGTGTGTCTGAACAAGCGCGTGGAGAACCGCTTGTATGCAAAGTTCTCTAAGTGTGAGTTTTGGCTGCTCAAGTAACATACTTGGGTCATGTTATCTCGCCAAGGGCATTGCAGTCAACCCGAAACCGTGAAGACAATAGTTGAATGGCTTCCTCTGCTAATGTCAAGGAAGTGCGGAGTTTTCTCGGCTTGGCTAGCTATTGCCGCTTTGTGCGTAACTTCTCAAGATAGCAAAGCCTTACCGATCTCCTCAAGAAAGGCAAGAACTACTGTGGACTCCTGCTTGTCAAGAAAGTTTTGAGACACTCAAAGAGAAGCTCACTTCCACACCGTCTTGGTTCCTCCGGATACATCTAAGCCTTTCCAGATATTCTGTGACGCCTCTTTGCAAGGATTGGGTGCGGTCCTTATGCAAGAGAGACAGGTGGTTGCTTATGCCTCTCGTCAGTTGAAGACGCATGAGATCAACTATCCCACACATGACCTCGAGTTAGCAGCAGTTGTCTTTGCTTTGAAGCTATGGAGGCACTACTTGCTTGGTAACCGTTGTGAGATCTTCTCGGACCACAAGAGTTTGAAGTATATCTTCACTCAACCGGATCTCAACCTTCGCAGGAGATGGATCGAAGCAATCAATGACTTTGATGTGACCATCAACTACACTCCAGGCAAAGCAAATGTCATGGCAGATGCGCTTAGCCGTAAAGCTTATGTCAACAACCTCATGATAGAAGAGCAGCAGCCTCTCTTGTGCGAGGAATTCCGCCACCAACCTTGAAGTTGTGGAACAAGGGCATCTCCGAACCTTCCGCTACTCCTCTCTTGGAAGAACAGATCCGCTCTCGTCTTTGGTGATCCGCACACCAAAAAGCTCATCGCTAAGCTTGACCTTCCGAAGTACGAGTCCTTCCACGTTGATGATCAAGGCACGCTCTTCTTCGAACACCGGATGTTTGTTCCAAACTACCCGGGTCTGAGAGACCAAGTTCTCAAGGAGGCACATGATTCGGTTCTTTCTATCCATCCTGGCAGCACAAAGATGTACATGGACTTGAAAACACAATACTGGTGGCCTGGGTTGAAACGGTATTGCGCCAAGTATGTCTCAGAATGTGATGTCTGTCGCAGAGTCAAGGCTGTCCATCAGAAACCATTTGGTCTTCTACAGCCATTGAAACCTCCGGAATGGAAATGGGAGAAAGTGGAGATGGACTTCATCACTGGCTTTCCAAGGTCGCAGAAGGGCAACAATGCAATTTTTGTTGTCATCGACATGCTTTCTAAAGTGGCTCATTTCTTCCCAGTCAAAGAAACAATTTCGGAATTCAGGTTGAGTTCTATATCAACAGGATTGTCTCTTTGTATGGGGTTCCACTTGAAATCAGCCTGCACGGGGAGCATCTTCACCTCAAAGTTCGGGAGAGTTTCCAAAAGCTTTGGGAACAAAGTTGAACTTCAAAGATGCGTACCACCCTCGCCTCAAGGACAAGTGGAAAGAATCAATCGATACGAGGACATGCTTAGAGCTGCGTTATCTCTTTGGCATGAAGTGGGAGGAGTGTCTTCCATATGCTGAATTCTCCTACAACAACAGCTTGTAAGAGTCTCAAGATGGCACCATTCGAGGCTCTCTATGGACGCAAGTGCGAACTCCCATTGGTTGGTCGGTGCGGAGAAAGAATCTGGTTTGGCCTCGACATTGTAACCCAAGCAGAGGAGAAGGTGCATATCATTCGAGAACTCAAGATTGCTCGAAGTCGTCGAAGAGCAACTATGACAGAAGCACACAGATATGGTATATGCCCCGGTGATCTCGTCTACCTTCGTGTCACTCCCATGAGAGGAACACACCGGTATCAAAGGAAAGTTGGCTCCTAGATACATCGGTCCTTTCAAGATACGTGGTAGAAGAGGAGAAGTTGCTTATGCACTCGAGCTTAGGAAAACTCAAAGTCCATGATGTTTTCCACATCTCTCACTCAAGAAGTGCTTCAAAGACCCCGCAAGACCGTGGATCATGAGCTAATCGACCTCCAAGAAGATCTCTTATCAGAACACCCCACCAAAATCCTTGAGACCGCAGAGCGAAGGACTCGCAACAAGTCCATCAAGTTTTGCAAGGTGCAAGGGTCACACCATTCTGTTGATGAAGCCACATGGGAGCGTGAAGATGAACTCCGTACAACCATCCTTCTCTCTTTGTATCTTCTTCTTCTTCCTAGAATCTCGGGCGAGATTCCTGTTTAGTGGGGGAGAGTTGTAGCATCCCAGTTGTCTAACCCCTGTAATGCTACATGTTATAATAATAAAATGGGCCACTTCCAACATATAATTGTTGCATCATCATCATATCATGCTCATGCCATCATGTCCCCTTGCATTTGAGCATCATATAAAACCTTTTCTTGTTTGGTTCTTATCTCATGTGCATGATTAAATGTAGTTGCCTCTTGATATTGTATTTGGTTCTTAATATATTGTTAAATGCCCAAGTTGAGTTGAGGGCATCTCTCTTATTGACTCCACCACCTTTTCTTTCACCACCTTATAATTCCACCATCCAACTAATCTGAGCTTGGCATTTTGTTGATTTATCTCTAGCTCATGATTGGTTGATTGGATTACAACCATCATCTTTTGCTTGGCCTTTGCCACCTTTTGGGAATGCATCTGAACAATGCCATATTAATATTATTGTTTTCACAAGGATATTTGGCATTAATTATTTTGCATGGGCCATGCAAGTGCCACCTTTTCCAGTTTTTGGCTTTTGCTTGTTTTCTAAGTGGATCACTCCTTTCTTGTTTGATCTTGTTTTGGTAGTGTAAAACCTAGCTCTCCCCTCTCTATCTATCCTTCCTAGCTAATCCCTAAATCTAATCATCTAAACCTCTCTCCCTTGCTCCATGCACACACATGTGCTAATGGGCATGCACAACCACAAACCATCCCTTCCTTGGATCTTGCTTGGCCAAATTTTGGATCATGCATGGACCAAGGAAACCACCCCATCATCTTCAAACATCTCTCTCTTCCTTCCCCCCCATTTTTCTCCTTTTCCTTGGTTTTGTGGGTTGTATATGAAGCTTGCATGACCAAGTTAAGAACCACCTCCTTCTTAACCATCTTAGCAACTCTAAAACCTCCCCCATGCTATCTCTCCTTTCTACCCTAAACAAAACCCTAATCTACACTTTCTCCCTAAGCTAAACCCTAGACTACCCTTTCCTCTAAACCAAACCCTATCTACCCTCCCCTCTAACTTCCTAGCATGTTTCCCCCATGCCTGCCCCAGCTCGCCAACCCTCTCCCCTCTCCCTGCATGAGGACCCCACCTCCATGCCCTAGCTACCTCACCCTCATCTAACCTAGCCCGAGCCGGCCCCTCTCCTCTCCCCTCTTTTTCTCTCCCAAGCCTCACCTGCCACGACCCCAGGTCCACTTGCCTGCCTCCCTGGCCCCGCCTACCCCACCTGCCAGCCCCCCCACGCTAGTGCCCTGCCTTGCCCTGGCCTGGACCGAGCCGAGCACGTGAGAGGAAAGGTGGCCGATGCCACCCTGGCCATCTACCCCTCCCCCACGCTAGCCCTCCTCGGCCTCGTTCTTATCCTCCCTTCCCCTCTCTGGCCTCTCCCCAGATCCGCCAGAGCCTCGCCGCCTCCTCGCCTCCCTTCTCCACCGCCCATCTTCCTTCTCCGCCACACCGCCCACTCGCCAGAGCGCACACTTCCGTGAGGCGCGGGAGTAGAGGTTGTCGAGAAGCCTTGAGGTTCGCTGCGACGCCTGACCCAGACGCGAGGAGGAGACGCCCGCCTGCCGCACGCCGAACGCCACCGAAACCCTAGCAAGCAGGCCGCCCGCCGCCGATCAAACGCGCCGCCCGCCAAGCACGCCATCGCCATGGTGAGTACCGCCCTCCCGCACATCCTCGCCGCATCGCCGCTTCGGACGCTGGGAACATTTTGTCGGCGCCTCCGCGGCCGTAGTCGACGACGCGCCGCCAGCACCGCGCCCGCTTAGCCCTATCTAGCAAGCGATCTATCCCTAACACCAAACCGCAGCCACCGCAGCGGGCTCAGCTCACGACCAGCTGACGCTGCTCGAGCTCCCTCGCCACACACAAGCGATGCATCGCTGAAGAGGAACAGTACGGCGTGTATGTTTTGCTCATACCCCCTCCCTGTTTTGTCCTCTGCATCCCGCGCCCTCTAGCCCCACCAGTCAGCGACGTTGTCCGTTTTCTAAAAAGGCACTCGTGGTTACCTGGACGCAACCCGCAGTCCTCCCCTGGCCCGCGTGTTCTTTTCGCAAATAACCCCCTGGCCCCCTTTTTGCGTCAACCCGCGGTCCAGCCAGGCCCGTTGTCAGTGTCTGTGTAAGTTTTGCAAAAAGGCTCTCGTGCTTTTCTTTTGTCAACCCGCGGTCCCTCCTGTTCCCAGACACTGGTGTGTGGGCCAGCAAAACTCCTGGCCCACCTGTCTGCGACCCAGGCTGGGTTAGGCTGTGTGTAAAACGTCCCAGATACTGTTTTCAAATTCAAATTCTGTTTAAATAATTTAAAAATTCAAATTCAGTTCAGATTTAAATAACTTTTTCATACTTAATCCAATTTGGGCAAATAATATATGTTTGGATATCAGCAAGATGAGAGGATTCCAAATATGCCATCCATTTTGTCTTTGGCACAAGTAAAATTCCAAGTTTATTTAAATTACCCAATTGCCACTAGAATTTAAATATTTAATAACTTTTGTTTTATAATTCCAAATTAAGCAAATGATATGTCTAAAATGATCAGCTCGACGAGACCTTTCTGTTTATGATATCCATGACTTCAATTGCAGCATGCATCATATAAAAATATAATGAACAGCAACTATTATGGCAACAAAATGTGACTAAAAAACCAATTCAAATGTTATTTCTTGTCCTCCACACCTCACCCATGCCATGCTACTTATTGCCATGCAACTTGTGCATCATTCATCATGGCATGATTGTTTGCTTGACGCATTTAATTCCAATGCTTGTGCTCTATATTCATGTTGGCCTTGTTTGTTTGGTTTTTCTCGGATGATTGACAGGGTTGTATCAAGAGAACCGTGAGCACTACCCAGATCCGCCCTCGCTTCAATCGAGATACTGTGCAAGCACTTCCACATGCTTGCATACATACAGACTATTGCCTCTATCTTATTCTTGCATCATTGAGTCGCGATTGCATTAAAATGAATCCCAAGTATGCATTGCCTTTACTTTTAAACCCCACCAAGCTTGTTTCCATCCCATGAGCCACTACTATAGGAGTTGTTTGAGCCATGCAGTCGAGAACAACATGTGTAGGGTTTGTGAGAGTCGATGGATAATGAGGTACCTAAACAACTTAACCCGAGTAGTTCTGGATAACTAAAGAAAGTGGCACCGTGAGCAACATCCGCTATTTGGTTTTTCACGCTCACTTGTGTCCGTAAGACCCCGAGTACTTGATTCATGTTCCTTGTTTTATCGCTATCCACATCCGGGAGGTATATGGGACCCCCGGCCGGAGCTTGATTCCGTCTTATTTCTTGGGGCCACAAACTAGTTTGAGGTTTTATTTACTATCTGTACTTATGCCATGCTACTTTTCTGTATTTAAATTGTGCGATAGCACCTGCATCGCTTAGGATGGCGGAGTGATTACGTATCGACACCCCGAGTTTGGTTCCCGCTTGTACCATTGTCGCAAACCTTGAGTCCCTCGGGCTTGCTTACTCCGCTTGGGATCTACTCAAAGGGTGGCCTGAAATATTTGAATCTTGTGATTGTTCAGTCGTGAAAGCCTCGTTGGGTTTTGATTTGGTTTTTCCGAGGTTGATCGAGCGTGTGTTGCTATTGGTGCACCCCGGCCGGGTAAAACTTTCTGAAAGCCGTGTCCGCGGATATGGACGACTTGGAGCACAGTTTCTTGATCATAGACAAGCATAACTAAAGTATCGCTTTTAATCTGACCAAAGTAACTTGATTAGTAAATAGTGCAATACTCATGGAATGGTTAATAAAATTGCCAACGGATGGGGGGTTGTTCGTCCGCTTCCTTGTTGGTAAGCAGGGAGGAGGATGGATCGGATGAGATTACCATTATAACTGTTGTTCTTAAATTCACGGACATCCGTCTATCATTGGTTAGGCGGATGGTTAGCGTTTATCTAGAACTGCTAGGGTTTATCTTTCGCTGCAATTCGTCACCCCTGTGTTGTGTCCCCTTTAGAGGCATTAAGACTTGCCGAAAACCCTTAGGGTCTCACACGATAAATTCTTGATTCAGATGAACAAGTACCTTCACAGGACGGATCTCGGTGGAAGAAGCCAAGATGTGGGCAACGATCGCTCGTAGAGATTCCGGAACGGGATCCGTGAGACCAGTAGGGGATGTGCTTATTTCTGGCATCTTATGCCGATTTGCTTCTTATCCGCATTCGGATCTTGTTTGCCGCCCGCATGATACTCTGATGTGTGTTGTATGAGGAGTTATCCTAAAATATAGATTTATCTAGGTCATTTGAATCTTGCCGTATGGCGTTGGTATATTTCCTTTCTTTCTAGATGGTGTGACTCTGATGTACTCTTGTATGGTGGCTTGCGTACATACCCACTTGTGTACGTAGTTGATCCCTTCGCCTGCCGACTACGCCGCCCGTACAGGTCCCGTTGAGAGGGTAGTGGTTGGGACATCTGCAAGGACTACCAGTGAGTGGCTTTTGGGGCCCCACCGTACTATTTCAACCACTATCACTCATCCAGGCTTGTATCTAGGAGCGTAGTTCACCGAGGTAGTTACAGTTTTGATGTGGTGGATTTAGATATGAGGGATATTGTTTTGAGTGGGAGTTCACCTAGATTAATTTAACTATTAATTAGAACTCAATTTGTCATAAACTTAGTCTAAACTATTGCAAATATGTTGTAGATCAATGGCGGCCCCTACCATCAATTTTAATGCGTTCCTAGAGAAAGAAAAGTTGAAAAACAATGGAAGCAACTTCGCGGATTGGTTCCACAGAGGATTGTCCTCAATGCTGGTAATTTGACCTATGTGCTGAATGCACCGCTGGGTGAACCACCTGCAGCTACTGCTACCGATGAAGTAAAGAATGTTTACATCACTCGGAAGAATCAGTACTCCACAGTTCGGTGTGCTATCTTGTATGGTTTGGAATCGGAGCTTCAGAAAAGGTTTGAGAACCAAGACCCATATGATATTGTCCGTGAACTCAAAATTATTTTTGAGACTCACGCGGCAGTTGAGAGTTATGAGGCTTCTGAAAAGTTCTTTAACTGCAAGATGGAAGAGGGCAGCTCCGTTCGTGAGCATGTGCTTAAGATGTCTGGGCACGCAAACAAACTCCAAAGTTTAGGTATAGTGATTCCTAATGCTTTGGGGATTTACCGTGTCATTCAGTCACTGCCACCAAGTTATAAGAACTTTGTGATGAACTACAATATGCAAAACATGAACAAGATGTTGCCAGAACTCTTCTCCATGTTGAAATCTGCAGAAGTGGAGATCAAGAAAGAGCATCAAGTGTTGTTGGTCAATAAGACCACCAAATTCAAGAAAGGCAAGTCTAAAGGGAAACTTCAAGAAGGGTGGTAAGAAAGTTGCCGCACCGTCGAAGAAGACCAAGGCTGGGCCTAAGCCTGATACTGAGTGCTTTTACTGCAAGGGAGAAGGTCACTGGAAGCAGAATTGCCCAAAGTACTTGGCGGATTTGAAGAACAGCAACATCAAGAAGAAAGGTATATCCGATATACATGTTACTAGGAAAAATGCCCGTGCATTGCACCGGGTGTTGCGTCGTGGAAATCAAGACCCTTGAGAAGTTTAGTTCTTATAACAAAAGAGCTGGATGAACAAATACTCAAAAGCTCACCGGCATCGTTGCACCGACTGGTGACATCCTTAATTGATGATGCTCGTGTTTGCCAACCGGGCTCCTCTCTTGAAAATTACTTCTCCTTGAGGGCTCCTATCTGCTCCTCGCGCACCATATAGTTGGGTGGTCACGGTAACTCCTTTAATTATGCCTACAATTCCTCCGTTTAATTAGCACATGTGGCTAGCTGCTTGTTAATCTCCGAGTTGCCTTGTCCAAACTTATGAATTAGCATCAATAACTGTAATGCGAGTCGTACCATGTCTTACTTACACCTGACCACCACCGTCGAAGTAAGGGTGTGTAGAATTGATCTTGCGCCTTGGCCCATGTTTACACCGACGTCGGGTCCGGCTGTTTGGGGTCAGTGGCGGAGCTGCATGTATTATATGTGGTCAAATGATATCACAAAAAAACTGCAAACACTCAAGAAACCAGCTAAAGTACGCTCGTTTGACCCCCAAAAAATTGATTAATGACCACACTTTATGATTTTGACATCGCTTGCTGCTGATCCCAGCTCCGCCACTGTTTGGGGTCATGGGCGGCCGGCCGGCCGACTTTGCTGCTGGTAGTGGTCGTCTATATGCCCGTGTGAAGTCGTCAAATCCAGCATAGGATGCTTACCTGCACTGTCCCGTATCTCCTATCCCCGCCTGTAAAAAGTAGTGTGATAGTGTCTATTTGAACGGGCTTTTCTATTAAGATTTTCAGATCAGATACTTAGGTACAGAAGGAGAGAGCCTCAGCAGAATAACAACACGCGCTTGCGAAAGCAAAAACAGCCTGGCAACGCGCGAGCGGTGCCCCTACGGAAGTAGAATGTAGAAGTTGCATATATGAGTAGTTATTTTCGGTGATTTCTGAACAGGAAAATGCAGCAGCGAGGGTGGTACATGCGACGATATTGAACAGTCATTGGTGGGTAATTTGGTGTCTGGTGGAAAGGCAAAACAGTCCAAAAAAGTGTTGGACCGGAAGAAACACTATTGATTCACCAGCAGATCATCAAAATACCCGTGTTATTAGGATTATACGAAGCCAGGACGACCATCTGGTACAACTGCACACTCAAATCTGCCAAGAAAACCATACATCAGAAGTTAGAGATCAAGTATAAGGCAGAACCCCAATATGTAGAAAACTGAAGACATGTACAAGCTATTAGCATGGCAAGACACAAGCCCGAATGTTGGAAAATCATGTACATACCATCAAATCAGATCGTCTTCCCCCTGCTTGAGCACAAACAGGAGATGAATTCACAACAACCGTATGATCAGACCCAATAGATCCCTAATATCCTCTGGAAAACAAAAACACAAGGTTGTTGTGTTGAGCGCCCGGCCAGGAACACAATCTCCGTGCCAGGCATACATGGTTGCAGGATTACACTCGATTGTCTCAGCGTAATAAGAAGAACTCTAATAAGAATAAGAGTTGGCCGCTCCGGCCGGAGGCGCACAATTATACACAAAAATCAATCTGCCCGATGGATATACATGGCTGCCGGACCAGTCCAATAATCCCCGCCAGATCGTATGATCGTATGCGCTGGTGTATGCGCTGGTCTGCGAATCAATCTTTGTCGCAGGCATGGCTGCAAGATTAGATTGGATAGCTCTGTAATCCAGTAGAACTTTTAATCGAGCAGGAGACAGTGAACTTTTTGGACTTTGGCCAAGCGTGAAGAAGGCCTCCCGTCGGGATCCATGGAGGCGATTAGTAGGACGTCGCGAACTATTATTTTCTTAGGCCCAGTGGCCGTACATTTTATTACTTGCCGGTGGCACGGTGGTTATTATGTAATTTCATAAAAGGGTAAACTTGTTTAAAAAAGAGTTGGACCAGAAGAAACACTTCATCTTTTATTATTAGGTATAGATTGATGTGTATCTCACTAGTACTCGTAGTAGTGCATGGGTATTTGATACTGGTTCGGTGGCTCATATTTGTAACTCGAAACAAGTATTGCAGAATAAACGGAAGCTATCGAAGAACGAGGTCACGATGCACGTTGGAAATGGATCAAAGGTTGATGTGATCGCGGTCGGCACGCTACCTCTTCATCTACCATCGGGATTAGTTTTATACTTAAATAATTATTATTTGGTGCCTGCGTTGAGCATGGACATTATATCTGGATCATGTTTGTTGCGAGACGGTTACTTGTTTAAGTCCGAGAATAATGGTTGTTCGATTTATATGAGTAATATGTTTTATGCACGTGCACCTTTGATAGATGGTCTATTCTTATTGAATCTCGATAGTGTAAATACACATATTAATAACATTGAAGCTAAACGTTTGAAATTGAGCGATAACTCGACCTATATGTGGCACTGTCGTCTTGGTCATATTGGACTGAAGCGTATGAAGAAAATCCATTCCGATGGACTTCTTGAATCACTTGATTTTGAATCACTTGAAATATGTGAAGCATGTCTGATGGGTAAAATGACCAAGACTCCATTTTCTGGAATGATGGAGCGAGCTACAGACTTATTGGAAATCATACATACCGATGTGTGTGGACCAATGAGTGTAGCATCGCGCGGTGGTTATCGTTATGTTCTTACCTTCACGGATGACTTGATTAGATATGGGTATATCTATTTTATGAAACATAAGTCCGAAACTTTCGAGAAGTTTAAGGAATTTTAAAATGAGGCAGAGAATCAACGTAACAAGAAGATTAAATTTCTACGTTCTGATCGTGGAGGTGAATATCTAAGTTACGAGTTTGGCGAGCATTTAAAGAAATGCGGAATACTTTCACAACTGACACCGCGGGGAACACCACAGCGTAATGGTGTGTCCGAACGTCGTAATCGAACTCTCTTAGATATGGTTCGTTCTATGATGTCACTTACAGATTTACCGCTATCATTTTGGGGTTATGCATTAGAAACAGCCGCATTCACTTTAAATAGGGCACCATCTAAATCCGTTGAAACGACACCATATGAATTATAGTTTGGGAAGAAACCTAAATTGTCGTTCCTTAAAGTTTGGGGTTGCGAAGCTTATGTAAAAAAGTTACAGCCGGACAAGCTTGAACCCAAAGCCGAAAAATGCGTCTTCATAGGATACCCGAAGGAAACTATTGGGTATACCTTCTATCATATATCCGAAGGCAAAATCTTTGTTGCTAAGAATGGATCCTTTCTAGAGAAGGAATTTCTCTCGAAAGAAGTGACTAGAAGGAAAGTAGAACTCGACGAGGTTGTTGAACCTTCTCTCGAACTTGCAAGTAGCGCAGCACCGGAAGTAGTTCCTGTAGCGCCTACACCAATAAGAGATAAAGCTAATGATGATGATCATGAAACTTCGGTTGAAGTTGCTACAGAACCTCGCAGGTCAACGAGAACTCGTACCACTCCTGATTGGTATAATCCCGTTATGAGTGTCATGCTGGTGGACAACACCGATGACCCTGCGACATATGAGGAAGCGATGATGAGCCCAGATTCCAATAAATGGCAAGATGCCATGAAATCCGAGGTTGGATCCATGTACGAAAACTAAGTATGGACTTTGGTGGACTTACCGGATGGCCGGAAGGCTGTCGAGAACAAATGGATTTTCAAGAAGAAAATAGATGATGATGGTAATGTTATTGTCTATAAATCTCGACTTGTCGCAAAAGGGTTTCGACAAATTCAAGGAGTTGACTACGATGAGACTTTCTCACCAGTAGCGAAGCTAAAGTCTGTGAGGATTATGTTAGCAATCGCTGCATATTACGATTATGAGATATGGCAGTTGGATGTCAAAACGACGTTCCTCAATGGAGACATTGATGAAGAGTTGTATATGATGCAACCCAAAGGTTTTGTCGATCCTAAAGATGCTAACAAGGTATGCAAACTTCAACGGTCCATATATGGATTGAAGCAAGCATCCCGAAGTTGGAATCAACGTTTTGATAAGGTAATCAAAAGTTTTGGTTTTATACAAACTTATGGAGAAGCTTGTATTTACAAGAAAGTGAGTGGGAGCTCTGTAGCATTCTTAATACTATAAGTAGATGACATATTGTTGATTGAGAATGATGTAGACCTTCTTAATAGTGTCAAAAAATATTTGAATAATAGTTTTTCATAAAAGATCTTGGAGAAGCAGCTTACATATTAGGCATAAAGATTTATAGAGATAGATCGAGACGCCTCATATCATTGTCACAAAGTACATATTTGGACAAAGTTCTAAAGAGGTTTGGAATGGAAGATAGCAAGAAAGGGTTCTTGCCCATGTTGCCCAATACGACCTTGAGTAAAACTCAAAGTCCAGCAACGGCAGAAGATAGAGAAAGGATAAGTAAGACTTCCTATGCCTCAGCCATAGGATCTCTAATGTATGCCATGCTATGTACTAGACCCGACATTGCATATGCTGTTAGTTTTACTAGCAGATATCAAAGTGATCCAGGAGTGGATCATTGGACATCGGTCAAAAAAACATCCTTAAGTACTTGAGAAGAACTAAGGATATGGTTCTTTCTTATGGAGGTGATGAACAACTCGTGGTTAATGGTTACACCGATGCTAGTTGGAACACCGATCCGGATGATTCTAAATCTCAATCTTGATACGTATTTACTTTGAATGGTGCAGCAGTTAGCTGGAGGGGTGCCAAGCAAAGCGTTGTGGCGAGATCTTCAACTGAATCGAAATACATAGCTACTTTGGAGGCTTCACAAGAAGCGATATGGATGAAGGAGTTCATTACAGAGCTCGGTGTGGTTCTAAGTGCGCTGGACCCAATGTCTATCTACTGTGATAACATGGGCGCCAGAGCCAATGCGCAAGAACCAAGGTCACACAAGAAGTTGAAGCACATCAAGCTATGTTTTCACGCTATTCGAGAACATGTCCAAGATGGTGACATAAAGATTTGCAAAGTACACACAGATCTGAATGTGGCGGATCCGTTGACTAAACCTCTCCTGAGGGCAAAACATGACCAACACCAAACTGCCATGGGTGTTCGGTATATTACCATGTAATCTAGATTAGTTGACTCTAGTGCAAGTGTGAGACTGTTGGATATATGCCCTAGAGGCAATAATAAATGTAGTTATTATTATATCTTTGTGTTTATGATAAATGTTTACATTCATGCTATAACAGTATTAACCAGAAACATTAATACTTGTGTGATTTGTAAACTAAATTAGAGTCCCTAATAAAGCCTCTTCCTAATACTAGCTTGTTGATTGATATATGATCATGGTTTCTTGATCATGAACATTTGAGATGTTGTTAATAACAAGGTCATATCATTAGGAGAATGGTATGATGGACATACTCCTATAGATAAGCGTAGCATAAAGATCAAGTCATTTTATTAGTTCAATTGCTATAAGCTTTCTGATACATAGTAACCTAATTCCTTCGACCATGATATCATGCTAATCACCATCACCGGAAGGATGTTTTGATGACATCAAACACCACACCGTAACTGGGTGGCTATAAAGGTGGCATTGAGTGTTTGGAAAGTATGGGTTGAGGAACATGGATCAAGAGTGGGATTTGTCCATCCATATGATGGATAGATATACTCTGGGCTATCTCAGTGGAATGTCATCCAATTGGCTTTCAAGCATGTGAATGGCTCACAAGGGATCACATACCACGAGAATGAGAAAAGAGTACTTATCAGTAACGAGGTTGAACTAGGTATGCAGAGATACCGATGATCAAAACCTCGGATAAGTAAACTATCGTGAGACAAAGGGAAATTGGTATCGTATGTAAGTGGTTCATTCAATCGCAAAGTAATCATAGAAATATGTGGGAGCCATATGAATTTGCAGATTCCTCTATTGGTTATTGATCAGAGAAGTGTCTCGGTCATGTCCGCATAATTCACGAACCGTAGGGAGACACACTTAAGGATTCGATGTTGTTGAGTAGTTATGGAATGATGAGTAAGAGACCGAATGTTGTTCGGAGTCTCAGATGGGATCCGGGATATCACGAGGAGATCCGGAATGGTCCGGAGAATAATATTCATATAAGGAAAGTCCTGTTTCGGAGATGGGGAATGATTCCGGTGTTTTCACCATGAATGTTCTAGAAGGGTCCAGAAGGTCCGGCACTCCGGAGGGGAAGGGTACATGAATGTGTCATAACAATATGGAATGGTTGCATCATGTAATAGGTCACTTGGCGGGCAAAATAAAGGAAGAAATCAAATCCTAGTTTGAAAGTCAAACGCCAATTTGAAAAAGTCAAACGACAAGTTTGCTTGGTGGAGGGAGAGTAGGAAACCTACTTGGGGAGGAGTTCCTCTCCCTCCACCCGCCGGCCAAGGAGGCCGACTTGGGGGAGGAATCCCTCCTCCCAAGCCGCGCCCTCCCACCTCTATAAGGAGGGGCAGGGCTGCCCCTCTTCCCTATACCTAAAACCCTAGATCCTGCGCGCCTCCACCTCCATGTGCAGCCGCCACCGCCGCCTAGGGTTTCCCCTCCAACTCGGCGACTTGGGGCTTCCCCAAGCCCTAGTCGTCGGCCACACCCTATCCTTGGTGCCCTCTAAACCCTAGATCACCAAGGGCCTCTCTCATAGTCCACCATACTCGCTTCGGCTTAAGGCGAAGCCCTGCGAGATCTCCCCTCTACTTCCGGTACCACGCCGTCATGCTGCCGGAATCGCGAGGAGAGTGCTACAACCTCCGCTGCCTGCTGGAACAAGGGAGAGGAAGGTCTTCATCGAGTACTGAACGTGTGACCGATTGTGGAAGCGTTGCCGAAACGCAGCGCCGGAAGGATCGTCTACGCGATCTTGAGATCGGCAAGAGTACGACTACATCACCCACGAGAATCTGCTCTCGTTAACCGCTTTGGAATCTTCGAGGGTGAGTTCCTCTATCGATTCGTTGCTACAATCTAGTAGATATATATTGGCTTGTTTGGTTGCATGCGGTAGGAATTTTTGTTTTCCATGCTACGAAACCCTACACAAGCTAGGTCATATGCCTTTTACATATCTTGGCCTCCCCATGGGGACAACCAAGCCAACTATACAAGATCTGGCACCTTTGGTAAGCAAATGTGAGAGAAGGTTAAATGCAGTTTCAAGATTTCTCACGCAAGCTAGGAGGGTTTTGTATGTAAATTCCGTGCTATCAGCACTGCCCATGTTCTACATGTGCTCTATAAGGTTACAGAAAACAATTATCAAAACTCTGGATAGGGGGAGAAGGCATTGTGTATGGGACAAAAGAGATAGTGATAGAATTCAATCTCTGGCAGCTTGGGATCTGGTTTGCAAACCGAAGGACACAGGAGGTCTAGGCATAATAAATCTTGAGCTACAAAATGAAGCGCTGCTACTTAAACAACTATACAAATTCTATAATAAGGCAAACATCCCGTGGGTGGACTTAGTTTGGTATTCTCATTACTCTGATAAGGTACCCCATACTGCCAAGAAAGTAGGGAGTTTTTGGTGGAGAGACATTTGGTCTTTATCCTGGCATTTTACATGAATATCGAAGTGCGCAGTTGGCAATGGTGCCACTCTTCTGTTCTGGAAAGTCCGGTGGCCTGAGTCTGGTCTCTTAGGCAAGCTTTTTCCCAGACTATTTTCTTTTACATTAGATGTAGACATTTCCCTCCAAAAGGTGTTACATTTAAATGAAGAGCTACACACACTTCTTTATCTACCACTATCTGAGCAGGCTTATGAAGAGCTTCAGACTGTCTGTTATATGGTGCTCACTGCACGTGAAAATGGTCAGATTGAGCAAAATGATGTCTGGTCTTATATGTTCAATTCAAGCGTATTTTCATCTTCCAATTACTATAAGATGTTATTTAATGGAGTGGTGATCCAACCTATATCCCCAAAACTTTGGAAGTGTAAGTGCGTGCCAAAGATGAAGGTCTTCACTTGGTTGCTTCTAATGGATAGATTAAATACACGTGACATGATGATCAGACGTAATTGGCATTTGGAATCTGGACCCAATTGTATTATGTGCAGTCAAAATACACTGGAGACGAGATATCATCTGTTCATTGACTGTCCTTTTGCAAAAAAAATGTGTTGGGAGATTTGCAATATTAAATGGCAGTCTGGGGAATCGATGAGTGATATTTTTATGAATGCTGGAGAGACTTTCAAGGGTCTAATTTTCTAAAAATAGCTATCTGTGCAACATGGAATATTTGGAAGGAAAGGAATGACTTTATTTTTGAGGAAAAAAGGCCAAGCATTGCATCTTGGAAAGTTAAATTTTTGAGTGATCTGCAGGTCACCAGTTATCGCATCATACAGTCCAAAGTTGACATCTAAAGACTTGGTTCTCCTCTCTAGTTTAACTCCTTAGTTTTGTTTATTCCCTTTTCTTTTTTGTAGGGTTGATCCTCTCAACCCCCTCTTATTTTTATGGTTATGTAAGACTCTTTCGGATGCTTGTTTCTTAATTAATATATAATTACCGTGGGGGACTCCCTTACGGTTTTGCTGGTAAAAAAAGTTGTGGAGAAGTGCCCCAACCTTGTGAGAGGTTCCGGATTGTCATCGATAAGTGCACCGATAGTGGAAGCGTGGATCGATCCCGTTGGGGTGAGATTCACAGGAGAATAAGGGAGGCCTGTTGTGGCGCTGGTGGTTTGATACCACCACCTCTCCAAACGAGACGTACTCCATGTTGGGAGGAACTCGGTAAAATATCGATGTCCCTGCGTGCCTCGGTTATCTCCATACCAGAGCTCTTTACTTATGCACTTTACATTGTGATAGCCTTCGTGCTTGAAGTAATCTATATATTTCTATCACATAGTTGTTTGTCTTGCTTAGCACAAGTTGTTAGTATACATAGGTGAACCCTAGTTGTTCTAGGTTATGCTTGACAAAGTAAACGCTAGTTTATTTCCGCCTTTGTCGAGCCACTCTCGAAAAAGTTTTAACCGCCTATTCACCCCCTCTAGGCGGCATAAGTATCCTTTCACATAGTGACATACACCTTACACAAAAAGGCTAAGCATGCTCACAATGATGAGTATATGTACAAAAATGAAATAAATAGAGTTTGTTACCAGCCTCTTACCACACCTCAAGTTGTCTTAATATTCATTATTGCCCTTCACTTGTGTGACTTGAATAATAACATGAAACCCAAATCCACTGAGGACGGATGAACCCAGCAAAGAACTCACAAAACCAAAGAAGAACAACAAATATTTTTGGTGTTTTCGATTTTTTAAAGAAAGCAAACAAGAAAAAAGCAAACAAAGCAAAATCTTTTTTGATTTTTTTCTTTTAAGGCAAACCAAAGCAAAGAAATAAACCAAGAGAAACAACGAAAATATTTTTGGTATTTTTGTGTTTTTGAGAAAGAAGAAACAAGAACCAAAAAGAAAGCGAAACAGTGGATATACAAAGAACCGACTGAACATGATATATATATGAGTGTGATGTCGGTATACCTCCCCCCAAGCTTAGGCTTTTGGACTAAGTGGGGCTCAATAGCGCGGGTAGTAACCCCATGCTGGTGGGTCATCATAGGAATAATCATAGTCAGGCGCTTGCGATGAAGAAGAAGACGCTCCCCAATCAAATGAGGGCTGCTGGTATGAAGACTCTCCCAAGTTGGAGATCTGAACCGAATTATCTTCGGCATCCTCTTCAACATTCTCCTCTTGCTGGGAGAGCTCCGCCACATATTTTTCAACCTCCTCCTCCGTAAGCGGCCATCCTTGCCTATCAAAATTAAACAAGGCAGGTACAGGCAAATAAACTATTTTCTCAGTCCTACCCTTTCTCCGACATTGCTAGGAAAAAGATAATCCATACGGTAAACTTCTCACATTATCCCCCAAGGAAACAAAACCATGCTGAATCATGGATTCAATATCAAGCCTCTCTATGGGGAACTGATAATCTGAATAATGAGGCTCTAAACCATGGAAAGCTAGCAACCTAGAAGCAATGAGACCTCCAAAAATTCCACCCTTCTCGCGGTTGGTGGTGACACGGTGAGCTGTCAGCGCACCCAGGCTATAAGATCTATTCTTATTCAGAGTAGATGTTTTAAAAGCTAGATCAAAAGAAGATAACTTCCTAGCAATCTTTCTAGCAAGAACACACTTAGTAATAAAATAGGCAAAATATCTAATGGTTGGGAACTGAATGTTCTGAATTTTACCAATTTCCTTTGAGAAGTCGAAATCTTGGCAAATCTCAGCATATAAATCCATAAGTGACTTGGGTCTCTCCTTGATATTATCACAAGATCCCCACTGAGGTACTCTAATTGCTGCATAGAAATCAGCAAAAGGCAGGTCGACAGATATATTATATATTTTGTAATGGACCATTGGATTAGATGTAGACCAGGTGAACCGGAAGTCCTGCACAAAATCCATGGTTAGCTTAACATATTGGAATGGTTCACCTTCAACAAAGTGTTCCAACCCTGCATTTGTGACCATAGTTTGGAAATCTTGGAGGATCCCCGCAGTTCTCATAAATTCCGACATGGATATATGGTAGGAAAAACTGCCTCCTCACGATGAACCTTCATTGGCTCAGGCACCATCAAATCATATTGGTTCAATGGATAAGCACTCATCTTCCTTGCTGAAATTTTTAGACAACCATTAAACCAAGCGATTTCTAAGTTGATAAATGATGAGCAACTACTATAGGAACTTGCTAGAGGGCTACACATGCATCAAAATAAAGTTTCTAAGCATAGAAAAAGCATGCAAACTCAAACAACATGACACCTATAGCAGCAAAATACTCAAGATACAATCTACCAATCACAAATCTAATTGGACAAGTGGAGGAGGCACATACCAAGGAGCAATCCCTCCAAAAATCAGCACTTGAGATGGGCTGAACAAGGAGATCAAAAATTGCGAGAAAGAACAACAAGAACTCGAGCTTAAGCAAGTTTTCCGGTGTTTTTCAGGAGAGAGAGAAAGAAGGTGGCTTTGAGGAGGCAGCCTGGAGGGGCCCAGGTGGGCCAGACCCCCCTAGGCGCCACCCCTAGGTAGGCCGCGCCTACCATGGGTGTGGTGGCCTGGGGTGCCCCCCTGGGTCACTTTAGGTGTCTCTCTGCCCCTTTTTTCAAGGAAAAATTTATTTTGAATTTTCTGGGATTTTCCGGGAAACTTTATTTTTGGCCAATTTTCAGGGTATGAAAATTGATTTTCTCGCAGAAACAGTTTTTTCATAAGAAGCAAAAGCAAACCAAAAGCCAAACTACAAGAGCTCTAATAAACTCAAACAAACAAATAACTAACAAAACCAAAGGTAGCAAAGGAAAGGCAAATACTAGGAAGGAGAAAAGTAAAGGAAACCAAGTATAACCACCGTGAAAACATCATTTTGTTCATTAAAATCCTTTTGTTAACAAGGTTGATCAAGTCTTGTTACCAAAACAATCTTATATGAAACAAAACTTTGCATTCCACAAGATGATTATGTTATCACATACTTGATAGCAATGGTCCCAATCATAATAGTTTCAAAATTTTCTTGTGGAATGGGACAATATATTTCTCCAACCTTGATGCTCTCAATATTTTCAGTGGAATTCAGGCAATAGCTTGTAGCAACCTTCTTTGGAAAATAGATAGTATGCTCTTTGTCATTAATATTGAATGTTACTTTTCCTTTATTACAATTGATGACGACACCTGCAGTATTAAGAAAAGGTCTCCCAAGAATAATAGACATATTATCATCTCCAGGCATTTCAAGCACAACAAAATCAGTTAAAACCATGCAGCTATGAGCTACTTGAACAGGAACATTCTCACATATACCAAAATGAATAGTAGTTGACTTATCAGCCAGTTGCAAAGATATATCAGTTGGTGTCAACTTTTCTAGCTGGAGTCTCTTATAGAGAGAAGAAGGCATAACACTAACTCCAGATCCCAAGTCACATAAAGCAGTTCTAACATAATTATTCTTAATAGAGCAAGGAATAGTTGGTATACCTGGATCACCATGTTTCTTTGGAACCTTACCATCGAAGGAATAATTAGCAAGCAAAGTAGAAATCTCCTCATTAGGAATCTTCCTTTTATTAGAGACACTATCCTTCATATACTTTGAATAAGGAGGCAACTTAATAGCATCGGTCAAAGGAATTTGCAAGAATAAAGGCTTCATCCACTCACAAAACTTGTTGTATTGTTCTTCCTCCTTTGATTTGTGTTTCTTACCTGTAAAGGCATAGGTTTCTGTACCCAAGGTTCTCTCTCTTTACCATGTTTATTAGCTATAAAATCCTCCTTTGTGTACAGTGTTCTTAGTGTGATTCTCAGGTTCTTCCTCACCTTCCTCCTTATCAGGAGACTCATTTTTATCATTACCACTCTTAGTTTCAGCATCAGAGACAGATATACTATTAGGATCTACAGCAGGTTCAAGGGGTTCCTCAACTATCTTATGTTTCTTTTTCTTTCTCTTACGAGGACTACCACTACTCTCACCTTGCTGAGAGTCCTGCTCAATTCTTTTGGGGTGTCCTTCAGGATATAAGGGATCTTGAGTAGCTATACCACTCCTAGTTCTAATTCCATAAGCATGTTTATCTCCTGAAGCATTAACTAGTATATCTTTTTGTACCTTATCAAGTTGATCAAGTTGAGTTTGAACCATTTGAAAGTGTTTACAAAGCATTTTAATATCATTAGAAGTTCTTTCCACAATATCTTTCAACTCATTGATAACTCTAGAGTTTTCTAATAAATGATTCTGAACTTGTTTATTAAAATTACCTTGTTTAACAATAAAAATGTCAAGTTTCTCTAAACATTGATCAGGAGGCTTACCATAAGGAATACCACCTTCATCAAAGTGTTGGAGAGAGTGTACCTCAATAGTAGATGAGTGGGGAATTGGCTTACATAATTCTTCTATAGGAGGTAGATTCTTCACATCTTCAGCTCTAATATCTTTCTCCTTTAGACACTTCTTAGCTTCCTTCATCACTTCATCATTTAATGCAATAACTCCCCTCTTCTTTGTTGTTGGTGTTGGAACTGGTTCAAGCATAACTGGTTCAGGAGTAATAGGCTTAGGTGTATTCATCTCAGTTGAAGTCCAATCATCATAATTCTTGCTTATTTTAGCCATTAATTCCTCGGCATCAGTAGGAGTCCTTTTCCTGAAAACACAATTAGCAAAGCTATCTAGGTAGGTCCTAGAATCATCATTTAGTCCATTATAATAAATATCAAGAAGCTCATTTTTAGGTAATAGACATCCATGATGTGCATGAATTAAGGCACAGAACCTTGTCCATGACTCAGACAATTTCTCTTCTTCTCCCTGTTTAAAATCAAAAAGTCTCTGCAAAGCAGCATGTCTAGCACTGGGAGGAAAATATTTCTAAAAGAAAGAAGCAATCAAACAATCATGACTATCAATGGAACCAAGAGGTAATCTATTAAACCAAGCCCTAGCTTCTCCTTTTAGTGAAAAAGGGGAGATCTTAGTAACAAAGTACTTGCGCATCTTAAAATCATTAGAGAATAAAGCACTCATAGTAGAAAGCTCATTCATATGAGCCACAACACTCTCATTTTCAGTCCCACAAAAAGGTTCTTTCTCAACAATATCTAAATAGGATAAATCAAGAGATAAATCACAATCTTTATCTTTAATATCTATGGGAGAGGTGGCAAACTTAGGATTAGAGGACAACTTAGGCATAATAGTACGTCTAGCAAGGAGACTCTTAATAGAACTAGTACCATGTGTGTTTCGGCACTCTTCAACAAAATCATCAGTGAACTCAATGTAACCATCATTAGTATTATAACTCTCACTAGACTCAGGTGAGATAACAGGCGTAACAGTGTCTTCACTAGGAGTTTCGGTATTTCCTAGACTAGCCATAGTAGCATCTAGAAAAGGACCTAATGAACCACTCGCATCAATCACAATAGAAGTAACATCATGAGTATCAAAAGTAGTTTCAGACTCAGCAGCAGTAGTAGTGTGTGTAGCATGTGTATGTGGTGGTGGTGTAACAAGCTTACTTATAATAGACGGTGAATCAAGAGCAGCAGAGGTGTTTAGGACTGTACCTCTTCTTGTAGTGGATGGTTAAATAGGGAACTTTCCATCATGAGACTTCCCCATGATGAAAGGAGTAGTAGTGAACAATAATAGATCCAAGTGAACTTACAAATAAAGCTATGCTCCCGACAGCGCTGTAAAATAGTCTTGATGACCCACAAGTATAGGGGATCGCAACTGTCTTCACGGGTAGTATTACCCAATTTATTGATTCGACACAAGGGGAGCCAAAGAATACTTGCAAGCCTTAACAACTGAGTTGTTAGTTCAGCTGCACCTGGAAATAGTTCTTGCTCACAAAATTTTATCAGTAGCAATAGTTTGGTAGTAGCAACAGCAAAGCAACAACAACAGTGAAACAAGAGCAATAGTAACAGTAACGGTAAACAGTGGGATTCGAGTTCGGTAAGCATAGGGATGGATAAACGGGCGTTGCATGGACGAGTCTAAACATGTAACTTCAAGATCTAGGGCATTGCAGATAAATAATAACAAGCATCCAAGTACTAAACAATCCTAGGCATGTGCTCCATATATAGTCATACGTGCTTGCAATGAGAACTTGCACAACATCTTCTGTCCAGCCAGCCCGTGGCAGCGGGGCCTCTAGGGAACTAATGGCAATTAAGGTGCTCCTTTTAATATAGCACCGGAGCAAAGCATTAACACTCCATGCACACGTGTGATCCTCACACCACAACCATCCCCCTGGTTGTCCCAATTATTGTCACTTTGGCGTCTTTGGATCTAGACAATGATATGTGTACACAACTTGCAGATAAGATCATAAACAATACTATCATAATGATTCAATAATAAGTTTAGATCTGAGATCATGGCACTCGGGCCCTAGTGACAAGCATTAAGCACAACAAATTGTAACAAAGTCAAATAGCACTAATAGAGATACTAGGCACTATGCCCTAACAATCTTATTCGATTACATGAGTCCCTACCACCCCCAAGCCTACAGCAGGGGATTACTCATTCATGGATGAGGGAAACATTGATGGTCGATGGAGGTGCGTTGGTGATGACGATGGCGATGATCCTCTCCAAATTCCCCATCCCAGCAGGGTGCCAGAACGGAGTTTCTGGATTCGAATCTTGGTTTCTGGTGGCGACGACGGAGCGGAATTCTTTCTGGAAAACTATCAAACCCCCCTCGATTTTTAGGTCGAAAGGTAACTTATAGGCGCAGAGGGAGGCCGAGGGGGTGCCTGGGGTGGCTGCACCCCTAGGCGCGGGCAGGGCCCACCCGTGCCTGGAAGGGGTGTGGGCCCCCCAGGCCCCTTCTCCGTCCCGTCTTCTGGCTTCGTGGATCTTCTGGTGAAATATAATTTCTAGCATATTTTCTGGGATTTTTCCTGATAGTTCATTTTCTGCATAAAAACAAGACACCAAGGTAATTCTATTGAAAACAGCGTCAGTCCGTGTTAGTTGTATCCAACCACACAAGTTTAGAGGAGAAACAATAGCAAAAGTGTTCGGGAAAGTAGATATGTTTTGGACGTATCATGGCACTGTGGCATCTTGTTAATAGGTTAGTTCCAAAAAATGTATAAAAATGCCTCAAAGTGTAGAAAAAATATAAGATAGTTGGTACAAAACAAGCATGGAACATCAAAAATTATAGATACGTTTACGACGTATCAGCCATCTGGGATTGGCAGAAGGTCTAACCCAGGTTCCAAGATCACCTTGGAAAAATGGGTTGGACCTACCTGGTCGTGGAAGTGCCCCATCTTGAGAGGCCTGCCCCTTGATACGTCCAATTTGCATCACAATTCTATATCATAATTTGCTTCTTTTCATTGATATATTCCTTATTAAGAGGTGTTACTTATGTTATTTCATCTATTTTTGCATGTTGGATGATTCTTGGAGGATGAACTGCCGGAGTCAGGATTCTGATGGAAAAAGCGGTGTCTATATGCAATTTTCACGAAGATCATAAAAATACCAGAAAAACTATGGAAAATTATATTTTTCTAGAAGACGAAGGAAGCTAGAAGGGGAGGCTGAGTTGGGCCACAAGGGGCCCACACGCCCCAGGCGCGGGCCACCCTAGGCCGCGCCTATAGGGGGTGTGGCCGCCCTGGCCCACCTCTGGCTCCGCCCCTTTGCCTATATCTTCCTCATGAAACCCTAAAGTTCGGAGAGCGACCACGGAAAGATTCCATCGCCTCTGCGGGGTGGAAACTACGAGAGAGAAAGAGCTCTCCGGCAGATAGATTTCTACCGAGGAAATTCCTTCCTGGAGAGGGGAGATCGTCGCCATCAACACTGTCATCAAGCTAGACTTCAACGGGATCATCATCATCATCCACACCACCAGCACCATCATCACCACTCCATCCCGCTATAACAATTGTGTTGAATCTTGCATAGTTCTTAGGGGAAACTTTCCTCGTGTTAATTAATTATGTGGTTGATGCTTGTGAGTGGAACCATTGAATTATTGTTTATGTTTAGATTGTTATTCATCATATCATCTCTGATCTTGATCTATATGATGTCTCGTGAGTAGTTCGTTTAGTTCTTGAGGACATGGGAGAAGTCATGTTGTTAGTAGTGGAATTGTGTTGAGGTATTATTCAATGGTTGATATTTAAGTTGTGGTACTATTCTTCTAGTGGTGTCATGTGAACGTCGACTACATGATACTTCACTATTTATGTAACACCCTCAGAATCGGCCCTATGCAAGTTTCAGCGCTTCCCGCCAAACCCGCATAGAAACGATTCAAAGGTGCCCACCAGGCACTTGCGTGCGGGTGGAAAACGAAGTAATAACATTACACAACAGTCCTTGATGGGACCCACAGAACAGATAAATATACAACACGACTCCGAGAGTCAAGAATACAGATATACAGAACAAAGATCCAAATCACCTTGAAAATGATAGAGCGTCCGACTACGAACAAGATGCAAATGGGGCTAAGAGCCCTGAAGAATAACCAATGCCCATAACCCTGCCTGTGCCCCGGAAGGGTAACCCTGCTAACGACGTTGATCTCAAAACCTGCTTAAACAAAAGGGGTGCCGACAAAGGGCAAAGGAAAAAGAGAGAGCGGTCAGTACTGAGGCCAGTACACGGCGAGGCTAGAATTCGGCGGTCCTTGCCTACATAGGTGTGGTGGACTGAAGCGGCAGCGCAGCATGCACTAAACACCCTATAGAGACTCGATATACTATCGGCTACCAGAGAGGGATAAGAAAGACCTATCCGGGTCCAACCTGATACTACCACCAAACATACCCATCCTGGTATTCCCACTCGTGACCAATCGAGGAAGTCAACCGAGGAACTCACACCGTTGGCAGTTTTATTTATTCAGTTATAGTTGCGGCAATTTACTAGTCAAACATAGATAGTCATCCTGGTAAAATAAGCAGTGGGCAGTTTTAGTTAACCATTCCGTTGTAGTTGCAACACTTACTAGTCAGATACAATTAGCATGAGGTATCCCAAAACACAGCAGTCGTTGGTACTTTTATTTAGCCATTCCGTTGCAGTGAAGCTGATTACTAGTCATATCAGATACAAGTCAAATTATAACAGTAAACTTTAGTTATAGTTGTCTATGATCGAGACCTGTGCTCCAAGTCGTCCATAACCGCGGACACGGCTTCTCGAAAAGATTTAACCATAGGGTGCACCAAAGTTTCCACACGCACTACACCCTTGTTTTGGATCGTAGGTACAAGATCACAAAACATACACCCAACGTATGTCGACGGGGTTTGGACACGACGCTTCCTGCACCAAAGCAAGTACGGGGCCACCCCACTAAGTACACCCGCAACAAAGTCGGCGGCTCGAGACGGACTCGGGGTTTGCGCAGTGGCTGAAACGATCGGGAACCCGAAACTCGGGCTTGTCGATACCGAAAACACCGCTTACCTAACAAGACAAAGTGCTCCTCGCACAATCGTAAATAAAGCAATAAAGAGTGGCATAGGTACAGGATAGTAAATAAAACCTCAAACTAGTTTGTGGCCCCCAGTACAGTACTTGGAATCATGTACTAAATCGATGGGGGTGCCCATACATCCCACATGTGGTTAGCGCGCTCGATCTCGGAACAGGTGTCAAGAACTCGGGTCCCACGGACACCAGTGAGCGGTCGGAAACCAAATATTATCTATCACCCACCGGTGCCTCTGCATTTACCTACTTCAGTTTTAGTTATTAAACAGTAATTAAAGTAAACGATAATTAAAGCCATGATCAGCTCCAACCTTAAACATGCGGCAAGACTCCAACAACTATGGTACTTGATGACACACAAAAGCACTTGAGCAAGCGACTACGACGCGCAAGTCCAACTATCTACCATACAACAGGTAATAGGATGTGTCCAAGGCAATATGAGGCTGCAAGGGATGTTCCGGGTACGAAAACTAGAGCATCGCAACACAGATAGCAATAGATCAACAGGAGGGAATAAATACTATAAAAGTAAGATAGGTAGAAAGGGGGAGGTGCTCGCCTGAAAAACATTGCCAAAGGTTCCTCTGAAGATCGGGTCGACACTCGCATCAACTCAACGGCCTTATCCGCGAAGAACCAAAACACTAGAATAAACACCGGATGGACTATTTAATACTACGGCAAAAGATCGGGCATGATGCATGTATGATGTATGACATGGCAAAGGTGCGGTGCAATTAGGCAAGATTAAGCGGAACCGGGGTCCCGACAACTAATTAGATGGTTCATGTTATTTATCTACCCCGCAAATTAAATGTTGTAATAACAAGGCAAGATAAGTTACCGGTTCGCTACACAAATTTAAATGAGGCCAATATAAGATTAGATTTGCCCGCATATGGACCCCATATTTAATTTAGGTGAATCGGCCTAAGGCCCCCAAACCACATGACAATATGCATGCGAGTATGACAATTTAATATGCAATAATTTATATAGATGGCATTTATAAAAATAGGAGCTCGGAAAGGTTCACACATCTGGGTTAGGACGATCTTGGGGGTTCCGGGGTTCGGGGTTCGGTCTCAGGGTTCGACGGGATCGGTCTTTGAAGGTCGGTTGCAAGATGAAGAGCTTGGCGTTCCGGGAAGAAGGACTTGATGTTCTGCGTCGGTGTCCTTACCGTCCGGGTTCTCGAGCATCGCATCCGGGAAGGAGTACTTGTCGCACATGTGGTCTTTGGGTTCGGGGTCTCAGTCATGGCGTCCCATTGTAGATCTTGTTGATGGTCCAGCAAAAGCCACCGGGTTCGGTCTTGGTTCTATTGTCGATGGCGATCTTGGCGGAACACTTCGAGTGGTGAAGATCTTGAGGTTCCGACTTCGGTTGACCTTGTCGACGGGACGATCTTGTCGCATCGGGCTTTTGTCGAATCATCTTCGGAAGATCTTGACAAAACAAGGGAATAGATATCTCACGGGGTTTTGGTATTGTTTGGGTGGCATCACCATCTTCATAGTTCATACGACCTTCACTGATGCAACCCCAAACCGCCATCACGAGTACTTCACATCCATAGCAGCACATATGTACACCATCCGGTAACACCACTAGCACCAGCTTGACAGGAGAAAAGGGCACCAGGGTACATGCGGGTGCCGCAAGGCAGCAGAGCCCGATAAAAGGCATGGACGAGACGGGCTCGACCAACCGCCGAGGGTCGACGAAGAGGCGGCAGCCACTCGCGGTCCGGCCATGGCGATGTAGGGGCCCGGAGCTCGAGGCCACGTGTGATGGCGAGGTGGTAGAGGACAGGGAGTGGTGAGCGGGGAAGGACGATGGCGACGCGGCGGCTTGCCGCGACGACGAGGGTGCTGCAAGACGCGGCCGTGGGAGAGGCGATGACCGCCGCTTGAGGAGAAGTTGACCAAGGCAGCGGCAGCTCGCGAGCCGAGGAAAACGAGGCTGGGCGGCGAGGACGAAGCAGAGGGGACCCACGACGGAGGAGGGCCGGGGCGACGGACGAGGATGGAGGGAGGGGCGCCTGACAGAGAGGAATCACGGAGCGGGCAGGGCCATGCCCGGGGGAGGCACAGCGGTAGCGGCGACCATGGCGCTGGCGGCCGGAGGGAAGGCGACGACGCTTGGGCGGCGTTTGGGGATGGGTCCCGTGCGGGTGTGGGTGACGAGCGAGCGGGGGAGAGGGAAGGTGGGGGTCGAGGCGGGGAAGGACGATGTACTGGCCGACGGCCAATCGCCCTTGACGGGCAGAGAGGGTCGAGGACGGCGCAAGGCGTCGGCCCGAGGAGGAGGGAGACGCGTGAGGGAGGAGAACAGAGGAGCGGTGGGAAGATGGCGTGCGGGAGAGGCAGGATGGTGGGGCCGGGCAGGGTCGGTCGGGGGCAGGGCGCTCGCGTGCGTGGGGGTGAGGGAGTGGTGGGCCAGGGCGCGGTGGGACCGGGTGGGGCACAAGTGGGGTCAGGTGGACAGGCAGCGTGGGGAGCGGGGCTGGCAGGTGTGGGGTGTTGCGTGTGTGCGTTGGTGTGGTGTGTGGTGGGTGGAGCTATGGGGAGAGGGAGGGAGTGGGGATGAGGTGGCAGCGTGGGATAGGATAGGGGGAAGGGGGTGGTGAGGTGGCGGCAGACTATTGGGTGGGGTGAGGTGGAGGGGGCTGGGTAGATTAGGACTGGGTAGGAAAAGGGTTTAGGTGGACCGTTTTGAACTGGGGGTGGCCGACTGGGTCGGATCGGCCAGGAACGGCTGCCCCTAAAAATAATATAAGTTTTTATTTAATTTAAAATAAACTTTTGTAAATAGTTTTTAGACAAATAAAATATCCAGCTGGACCGACGGTTTTGGTTTGAACAAAGAGGGGAGGATATTAATATAGAAAACAAAGTAGGTCTTTTAGCAAAATAGTTTTAAGCAAACAGATGCATGCTGATGTCATGATGATGCAATGCACAAAAACAACGCGATTTTCTAGTAGTGGTTTTTGCGGGTTGCCACAATTCGACACCACTAACAATGGATCTCGCCCTCGAGATCCGCCTCATGGTACCGGGAAGAAGGGCGGCGATCTGATCCTTCGCGCTTCGTGTAGATCCTCGCGACACCACTAACAAGAGGTCGTTGTCCCTGATCGTCGAGAGAACACTCCGGAGAAACAAAGGACGAAGGTAGAGGTATCAAAAGATAAGGCCACCTCTAACTTCCATGAGAAGAGGGAAAAGTTACATTGATCCACCAGTTCGAGGTACAAGAGTGAACAGTAAGAGTCGGGTAGGGTGATCAGTCCATCCCGTGCCCAAACTATCAACTCTATACATGAATAGGAAAATCAGGCAACACAACTCTCGAAATTTAGAATGAAGATCTTCATAAGCGGTATTTGGAATAAAGGGGTGATGCCAGCTCTGCATTGGATCTGATGTGGATGAGGTCATCACATCAGAAAACAACGGAAGATACCAAAGAAATTTTATGAAAATACATAACGATTAGGTTTCACAATGGTTCCATTGTCATGAACAACACATGCTCAAGGTATACTCCAACTTCACCAATGCTCGTCCTTCTCATATGTTTTTCAACGACACGGATATCCAGCAAGGTACACATATAGATAAAGAGTTCAAGAACAAAAAGATTGGATGAAGGGTACACCAAACGAGATGCAGATAAGATGTTTGTAGCGCCATCGTTATAATAGGAAAGAAGCGAAACCCTAAAGGTACGACAGAAACCCAACCACGAGAAATCCTGGACTCGAAGAAAAGATAAGAGGTGGATTCAAAACGCGTAGAGGTAAGAGAGGAGAATAGGAGGGTAAGGAGTAAAATCAGACCTAATCGTAACTATCCAACCGATTTTGAGAAATAGTTTTGACACTCTACTTGCCGTTAGCTAGGTTATCCTACAGTTGGACTTGGGGTATCGCAAGCCTTGGGCTCGATACCACTCTGTAACACCCTCGAATCGGCCCTATGCAAGTTTCAGCTTCCCGCCAAACCCGCATAGAAACGATTCAAAGGTGCCCACCAGCACTTGCGGTGGAAAACGAAGTAATAACATTACACAACAATCCTCGATGGGACCCACGTAATGTATATATATATACAACACGACTCCGAGAGTCAAGAATACGTATATACGTAACAAAGATCCAAATCACCTTGAAAATGATAGAGCGTCCGATCACGGACAAGATGCAAATGGGGCTAAGAGCCACGAAGAATAACCAATGGCGTCCATAACCTTGCCAGGCCAAGCCGGAAGGGTAACCCCGCTAACGACGCCGATCTCAAAACCCGCTTAAACAAAAGGGTGCCGAAAGGGCAAAGGAAAAAGAGAGAGCCAAGATCGAGGCCAAGACAGCGAGGCTAGAATTCAGCGGTCCTCGCCTACATAGGTGTGGTGGACTGAAGCGGCAGCGCAGCATGCACTAAACACCCTATAGAGACTCGATATACTATCGGCTACCAGAGAGGGATAAGAAAGACCTATCCGGGTCCAACCTGATACTACCACCAAACATACCCATCCTAGTATTCCCCCTCGAGACCAATCGAGGAAGTCAACCGAGGAACTCACACCGTTGGCAGTTTTATTTATTCAGTTATAGTTGCGGCAATTTACTAGTCAAACATAGATAGTCATCCTGGTAAAATAAGCAGTGGGCAGTTTTAATTAACCATTCCGTTGTAGTTGCAACACTTACTAGTCAGATACAATTAGCATGAGGTATCCCAAAACCCAGCAGTCGTTGGTACTTTTATTTAGCCATTCCGTTGCAGTGAAGCTGATTACTAGTCATATCAGATACAAGTCAAATTATAACAAGAACTTTAGTTATAGTTGTCTATGATCGAGACCGTGCTCCAAGTCGTCCATAACCGGGACACGGCTTCTAAAAGATTTAACCGCAGGGTGCACCAAAGTTTCACACGCACCTACACCCTTGTTGTCGGATCGTAGGTACAAGATCACAAAACATACACCCAACGGTATGTCGACGGGTTTTGGACACGACGCTTCCCAGACCCAAAGCAAATGGGGCCACCCCACTAAGTACACCCACAACGAAGTCGGCCGGGCTCCGAGACGGACTCAGGGTTTGCGTCAGTGGTTGTAAACGACTGGGAACCCGAAACTCTCGGGCTTGTCGATACCGCGAAAACACTTCGCTTACCTAAACAGTACAGGTGCTCCTCGCACAATCGTAAATAAAGCAGTAAAGAGTGGCATAGGTACAGGATAGTAAATAAAACCTCAAACTAGTTTGTGGCCCCCAGTACAGTACTTGGAATCAGGTACTAAATCGATGGGGGTGCCCATACATCCCACATGTGGTTAGCGCGCTCGATCTCGGAACATGTGTCAAGAACTCGGGGTCCTACGGGACACCAGTGAGCGGTCGGAAACCAAATATTATCTATCACCCACCGGTGCCTCTGCATTTACCTACTTCAGTTTTAGTTATTAAACAGTAATTAAAGTAAACGATAATTAAAGCCATGATCAGCTCCAACCTTAAACATGCGGCAAGACTCCAACAACTGTGGTACTTGACGACACACAAAAGCACTTGAGCAAGCGACTACGACGCGCAAGTCCAACTATCTACCATACAACAGGTAATAGGATGTGTCCAAGGCAATATGAGGCTGCAAGGGATGTTCCGGGTACGAAAATTAGAGCATCGCAACACAGATAGCAATAGATCAACAGGAGGGAATAAATACTATAAAAGTAAGATAGGTAGAAAGGGGGAGGTGCTCGCCTGAAAAACATTGCCGAAGGTTCATCCGAAGATCGGGTCGACACTCGCATCAACTCAACGGCCTTATCCGCGAAGAACCAAAACACTAGAATAAACACCGGATGGACTATTTAATACTACGGCAAAAGATCGGGCATGATGCATGTATGATGTAGACATGGCAAAGGTGCGGTGCAATTAGGCAAGATTAAGCGGAACCGGGGTCCCGACAACTAATTAGATGGTTCATGTTATTTATCTACCCCGCAAATTAAATGTTGTAATAACAAGGCAAGATAAGTTACCGGTTCGCTACACAAATTTAAATGAGGCCAATATAAGACTAGATTTGCCCGCATATGGACCCCCTATTTAATTTAGGTGAATCGGCCTAAGGCCCCCAAACCACATGACAATATGCATGCGAGTATGACAATTTAATATGCAATAATTTATATAGATGGCATTTATAAAAATAGGGGCTCAGAAAGGTTCACACATCTGGGTTCGGACGATCTTGGGGGTTCCGCGGTTCGGGGTTCGGTCTCAGGGTTCGATGGGATCGGTCTTCGAAGGTCGGTTGCAAGATGAAGAGCTTGGCATTCCGGGAAGAAGGACTTGGTGTTCTGCGTCGGTGTCCTTACCGTCTGGGTTCTCGAGCATCGCATCCGGGAAGGAGTACTTGTCGCACATGTGGTCTTTGGGTCCGGGGTCTCAGTCATGGCGTCCCATTGTAGATCTTGCTGATGGTCCAGCAAAAGCCACCGGGTTCGGTCTTGGTTCTATTGTCGATGGCGATCTTGGCGGAACACTTCGAGTGGTGAAGATCTTGAGGTTCCGACTTCGGTTGACCTTGTCGACGGGACGATCTTGTCGCATCGGGCTTTTGTCGAATCATCTTCGGAAGATCTTGACAAAACAAGGGAATAGATATCTCACGGGGTTTTGGTATTGTTTGGGTGGCATCACCATATTCATAGTTCATACGACCTTCACCGATGCAACCCCAAACCGCCATCACGAGTACTTCACATCCATAGCAGCACATATGTACACCATCCGGTAACACCACTAGCACCAGCTTGACAGGAGAAAAGGGCACCAGGGTACATGAGGGTGCCGCAAGGCAGCAGAGCCCGATAAAAGGCATGGACGAGACGGGCTCGACCAACCGCCGAGGGTCGACGAAGAGGCGGCAGCCACTCGCGGTCCGGCCATGGCGATGTAGGGGCCCGGAGCTCGAGGCCACGTGTGATGGCGAGGTGGTAGAGGACAGGGAGTGGTGAGCGGGGAAGGACGATGGCGACGCGGCGGCTTGCCGCGACGACGAGGGTGCTGCAAGACGCGGCCGCGGGAGAGGCGACGACCGACGCTTGAGGAGAAGTCGACCAAGGCAGCGGCAGCTCGCGAGCCGAGGAAAACGAGGCGAGGACGGCAGAGGACCTGACGGAGGAGGGCCGGGGCGACGGACGAGGATGGAGGGAGGGGCGCCTGACGGAGAGGAATCACGGAGCGGGCAGGGCCATGCCCGAGCGGCGGCGCTGCGGTCGCTGCGGAGGGGAGGCACAGGCGGCAGCCATGGCGCCTGGCGGCGGCCGGAGGGAAGGCGACGACGCTTGGGCGGCGTTTGGGGATGGGTCCCGTGCGGGTGTGGGTGACGAGCGAGCGGGGGAGAGGGAAGGTGGGGGTCGAGGCGGGGAAGGACGATGTACTGGCTGACGGCGTCATCCGTCCTTGACGGGGCAGGAGAGGGGTCGAGGACGGCGGGGAGCGTGCGTCGGCCCGAGGAGGAGGGAGACGCGTGAGGGAGGAGAACAGAGGAGCGGTGGGAAGATGGCGTGCGGGAGAGGCAGGATGGTGGGGCCGGGTGTGGCATCCCGCAAAAACCACTACTAGAAAATCGCTTTGTTTTTGTGCATTGCATCGCCATGACCGCATGCTCATGTCATCATGCCGCATTGCATTTGAGCATCGTCATCATCTTGCATTTGTTTGCATAAAACTATTTTCGAAAAACCGGTTCCTGTTTTCTAAACGCCCCGTCTTTATTCAAACGCAAACCCGGGTCGCCGGAATATTTTGTTTTGACTAAATATATTTTACAAACGATCCGTTTAAATAAATAAAATATTGCATTATTTTTTTAGTGGGGCAGTCGAACGGGCCGAATGACCCGAACGACCACCCCAGAAAATAAAACGGTCCACCTAATTCCTAAACCTACCAACCTATCTACCCAGCCCTCCTCTCCACCTCACCCCAACCAGTAGCAGCTCGCCACCTTAGCTCCCCTCTCTTCCCCCCAATTAAACCCTGCCACCTCACCCCCAACACCCCTCTCCCCTCCACCTAAACCGCAGCCCTTCTTTTCTCACCCTCAGCCAGCCGACCCAACCCCCCCACTCTCCCTGCCACCCTGGGCCCGCGCCCCACTACCTGCCAGCTACCCCCTCTCTACCCGCGTCCGGCCCCCCCACAGCCCCCTGGCCCCACCGCCACCTGCCGCTCCCTCTCTCTCCCCACATCCCTCTTCCCCAACCGTCCCCGACGCTCACCCCTTCCCCAACCCCGCGAGCCTCCGCCTCCCGCTCGCCTGCAAGCGCCCCGGCGACCCTCCGCATCCTACCCGACGCCGCCACCTCTGTCCTCACCTCCGCATGCCGCCCGGCTGGCCACCGGCCCGCACTCTCGCTCCGCCCGCGCCGCCGCCCGCCTCCACCAGCCTCCTCCACCGCCTCCGCTCGCCGCCTCCGCTCGAGCTCTCCTCGCACGCTGTCCTCCTCCTCCTTCCGAAGGCCGCCTTGTGTTCTCCTCCCTCTCCGCCCCTCCTCCCCGTCGGCTGCACGCCATGAAGCCGCCTCTCGCCGTCTTTGCGCTTGTGCCGCAAATCCTCCTCAAGCGCCGCCAGAACCTCGTTACTGCGGCCGTGGCGACCACGACGCCCACCGCCCTCGCCTCCCGCTGTCGTCCCTCGGCGTCGGCGACCTCGCCTCTGCACCGGCCTGCCCGCATCAGCGGCCCCTCCTCCGTCGCCACCGCTTGCCGCGAGCCAGCCGGCGCGCCGCTCCTTCCGCTCGGGCTCGCCGCGTGCTCGACCTCATTAGCTTGGCCGCCATCGGCCTCCTCCTCGGGTCCCTGCCGTCACCCCGCGTCGCCTCGACGGTGCTACCCGGCTCCCTCGTCGTGAACTCCAGCGAGCCAACCATGCCAAGTACCACAGCGTGGCATAGCTGCTATTACCATGCAAGAGAACCGCCAACCCGAGGCTCATCGCGACAAGATCTTGAACATCTGGCGAGACAAGATCGACATCGATCGAGATAAAACCGGAGGACCTCCGTGTCGAGCAAAGTCGCCATCGACATCGAAGACGGGGCGCTAAGACCGTGCCGGATCCGGAGACCGAACCCGATACCGCCAAGGCGCCGACATCGAACCGCCGAGTGCCTTCACGCACCACGTTCTTCGACCGGATCCATAGAACGCCCCACGGACCCTCGGAATGACAAGTTCTTCACCAGCGGTGTCGACAAGGCCTTCTTCACGATTCCAAGACCACGACATCGAGCGACAAGATCATCGTCATGGAGCTCGAAGACCACATGCGACAAGTAATCCTCGAGGGCGAGTACTTCACCCGAACCTCGAGACCACGAGCGGCAAGTTCTCCGTCCGGAAGCATCGGCGCTCGTGCTACCAGATCTACTACCCCGATCCGAAGACCCTAACCCCGGAGTCCGAGAACGTTTCCCGTCGAACCCTGGAACCCCAAGACCGTCGAGACCCCTAATGTGTGAACCCTTTCCCGAAAACCCTATTTTATAACATAATAACAACTTGTTGCATATTAATCATTCAGCTCGCATGCATATCTGTGGTTTGGGGGCCTTATGCCGATTCACCTCTAATTAAAGATGGGGCCCATATGCGGGCAAATCTAGTCTCATATTGGCCTCATTTAAATTTGTGTAGCGAACCCGGTGCTATCTCCTGCCATGTTAAACAACATTTAAATTGCGGGGCAAACAAATAACTTGAACCGTTGGACTAATTGTCGGGACCCCGGTTCCGCTTAATATGACCTAGTTGCATCGCACCTTGCCATGTCATACATCATACATGCATCATGCCGATCTTTTGCCGTAGTATTAAATATTGCATCCGGTGTTTCTTCTAGTGTTTTGCTTCTTCGCGGATAAGGCCGTTGAGTTGATGCGAGTGTCGCCCGATCTTCGGTTGAACCTTCGGCAATGTTTTTTAGGCGAGCATCTCCCCCTTTCTTCCTATCTTACTTTTATAGTATTTATTCCCTCCTGTTGATCTATTGCTATCTGTGTTGCGATGCTCTAGATTCCGTACCCCTGATATCCCTTGCAGCCATATATTGCCTTGGACACATCCTATTACTTGTTGTTTGGTAGATAGTTGGACTTGGCGTGAGTCGCTTGCTCAAGTGCTGTTGCGTGTCGATCGATTGCCACGATTGTTGATGTATTGCAACATGTTGATGTTGGAGATGATTCTAGTTTTACTTACCGTTCATTTTAATTCTGTTTAACAACTAAAATTGAAAGCGAGGCATCGGTGGGTGATATAAAATATTTGGTTTCGAACGCCACTTGTGTCCGTAGGACCCCGAGTACTTGATACTTGTTCCTTGATTTATCGCGCTATCCACATCCGGAGGTATATGGGACCCCCGAGCGAGCTTGATTCGTCTTATTTCTTGGGGCCACAAACTAGTTTGAGGTTTTATTTACTATCTGTACTTATGCCATGCTACTTATGTATTTAAATTGTGCGAGATAGCACTGTCTTGTTTAGGATCGGGACACGATTCCGCGGTGTCGACAAGCCCGTTTGGGTTCCCGATCGTTCACCGTCCACCCAAACCTTGAGTCCGTCTCGAGCTAGCTTACCGTTCTTGGGAAGACTCAAGGGTGGCCCCTGAAATATTTATGAATCTGTGATTGTTCAGTCGTGAAAGCCTCGTTGGGTTTTGATTTGGTTTTCGAGGTTGATCGGCGTGTGTTGCTATTGGTGCACCCGGCGGGTAAAACTTTCTGAAAGCCGTGTCCGCGGATATGGACGACTTGGAGCACAGTATATCGACCATAGACAAGCATAACTAAAGATTATTGCTATAAATTTGACCTTATAATGACTAGTAATCAGCTTCACTATAACGGAATGGCTAAATAATACTGCCCACCATTACTTGTTTGGAGTGTAAACTGCGACATTGTACTGACTAGTAAGTATTGCAACTTCTAGCGGAATGGCTGAATAAAAGTACCAACAAGCTATTTGGGTTTTGGGTTTATCTCATGCTATCTGTCGATTAGTAATTGTTGTAACTACAACGGAATGGTTAACTAAAAGTGCCCATCGCTTATTTTATCGGACGATTATCTAACTGACTAGTAATTGCTGCAGCGATAATGAATAAGTAAAGCGCCAAGCGTGTGGGTTCCTCGGTTGACTTCCTCGTTTGGTCTCGAGGGGAAACACCAGGATGGGTTTGATTGGTGTTAGCCAGGTTGGATCGGATAGGTCAATCTTATCCCTCTCGATAACCGCCAGCTTGTATCGAGTCTCTATAGGTTGTTTAGTGCATGTTGCCTTGCCGCTTGATCCACCATACCTATGTGGCGAGGGCCAATTCTAGCCTCGTGTCTTGGCCTCGATCTTGACGCTCCTTCTTTTCCTTTGCCCTTTGTCGGCACCCTTTTGTTTAAGCAGGTTTTGAGATCGACGTCGTTAGCGGTTACCCTTCCGGCTTGCACAGGCAGGAGTTATGGGCATTGGTTATTCTTGAGGCTCTTAGCCCATTTGCTTCTTGTCCGTAGTCGGACTCTACCGCTTTTCAAGGTGATTTGGATCTTTGTATATTATATCGTATTCTTGACTCATTGAGTCATTGTTGTATATATATCTGTTACGTGGGTCCCATCGACTGTTGTGTAATGTTATTACTTCGTTTTCCACCCTTGCGAAAGTGCTGGTGCACCTTTGAATCGTTTCTATGCGGGTTTGGCGAAGCGCTAAAACTTGCATAGGTCCGATCTGAGGGTGTTACACACCCGAGGGTCGGTCGAGGCCGCTTCAGCGTGCGTGGGGTGAGGAGTGGTGGGCCAGGGCGCGGTGGGACCGGGTGGGGCACAAGTGGGGTCAGGTGGACAGGCAGCGTGGGGAGCGGGGCTGGCAGGTGTGGGGTGTTGCGTGTGTGCGTTGGTGTGGTGTGTGGTGGGTGGAGCTGTGGGGAGAGGGAGGGAGTGGGGATGAGGTGGCAGCGTGGGATAGGAGAGGGGGAAGGGGGGGGTGAGGTGGCGGCAGACTAGTGGGTGGGGTGAGGTGGAGGGGCTGGTAGATTAGGATGGGTAGGAAAAGGGTTTAGGTGGACCTTTGAGCAGGAGTGGCGGTGGGTCGGATCAGCCCGAACTTTGCCCCTAAAATAATATAAGTTTTATTTAATTTAAAATAAACTTTTGTAAATAGTTTTAGACAAATAAAAGATCCAATGACCGGGTTTTGGTTTGAACAAAGAGGGGAGGATATTAATATAGAAAACAAAGTAGGTCTTTTAGCAAAATAGTTTTAAGCAAACAGATGCATGCTGATGTCATGATGATGCAATGCACAAAAACAACGCGATTTTCTAGTAGTGGTTTTTGCGGGTTGCCACAATTTATGGGCCTAGGGGAATGAATTGTGTATTTGGATACTAATTTTGGGGTTGCGGAGTGACAGAAACCTGAACCCCCGTTAGGAAACCTTTGAACAAGGGAGTGTAGGATCTCAGAGTTTAAGGATGTGGTTAAGTTTTTATCTTAATTACTTTATTGTAGTTGCGGATGCTTGCAAGGGGTTTAATCACAAGTATGTATTAGTCCAAGTAAGGTCGGCACATTAGAATAGGTTCACCCACACAACACTTATCAAACCAAAGAAGATTAATCAACTATATGAAACGAAAGCACTTGACAGTATTCCATGTGTCCTCGAGAATGTTTGGTCCTCATAAATATTACCACCGACTTGTTCTTTGCTAAGAAAGGATTGGGCCACCTGCTGCAATTATTAGCCGTCTTTATATACTTGCACCGTATTTCCTTGCTTTATCAAAACCCCGTAAAAATCTGTTTGTTAAGTATTTACAGAGATTTCCTGCTCCAAACCACTAGTCAACACCTTCTGCTCCTCGTTGGGATCGACACTCCTATTTATCGAAAGTACTATGATACCCCCCTATACTTGTGGGTCATCACCCCTCGCCCGTTTGCTGCTGCTTCCCTCACATCCATCGTTCCCCCTCTTGGAGCCACTACCCTCAGCAACATCCCTGGAGCATGCTCCTCCATTGGTGGGGAGCGCACCTGTGGCATCCCGCAAAACCACTACTAGAAAATCGCGTTGAATTCGTGCATTGCATCGTCATCATCGTGCATAGTTTGCATAAAACTATTTTGCAAACCCCGTCTTGTTTTCCAGACGCCCCATCTTATTCAAACTCCAAAAATCCGGCCCCCGGAATATTTTGTTTTGGCCGCTATCGGTTTGAATGACGGCTTAAATCGGATAAAATATTTATTTATTTTGGTAGGCGATCGGCAGACCCAGCCAAACCCGGCCTTGATTTCTAAAACGGTCCAACCTGCCTACCCCATCTAATCCTAAACTCACCCAACCTAATCTACCCAACCCACCTCACCCCAACCAGGTCCTTGCGCCCACCTCACCCTATCCTCTCCTTCCACCCAACCAAACCCCACATCAGCCCCCAACCCCCACCATGCTAGAACCACCCCAACACACAGTTCCACCCACGGCTCCACCACCTGCCACTGGCCCCACGTGGACCCGACCCCCAGGCCCACCTCTCCCCGCGTCTCTCTCCCCCTCATCCCTCCCACCTTTGGCTCCATCTCCTGGCTCCTCGGCCACCCGCGCCTTTGCTCCACCCTTGGCCCCCTCCAGGCCTGCGCTACCGCCTCCCTTGGCCCAGCCTCGCGCCGCCGAGCCCGCCTGCGCTCGCTTTCTCCGCCTCCCGGCGCGCCGCCCGCAGCGTCTGGCTTCGCCTCGCTCCTCTCTCCCGGCCCCAGCGCCGCCGCACGGCCCGCCCTCGCCGTCTCCTGGCGTCCCGCCTCCAGGCTCGCCAGCGCCTCCTCGTTTCCCTCCGGCGACCTTCCGCGCAGCGCGTGCCCGCGCCGCCTCCTCGCCGCGGACGCCTCCGCCTCGCCGCCGGACGTCCCCGCGCCCCGCCACCATCCGCTCGCCGCTGGCGCTCCGCCCCGTTCGAGCATGCCCGCATTGGGACCTCTGGGCTTCGCCTCCATGACTAAGCGTCTCCTTCGCGCCGGAGCTCCCTGCTCGCCGCCCGGCCTCTTAGCTTCGGCCCGTGCCGTTCGGTCTCGCCGTCCTTGATTCCTCGCGCCGCGACTGTGGGCCCAGCCGGTCTCGCTTCTGACCATCCCGAGCCTCCTCATCGCCACCTTCCTTGCTCGCCTCATCCAGCGCCCCTGCGAGCATGTCTACGCCACCGCTCCGTCATGCCCTTTTGCGATGGCATCGCTCCCTTGCCTCGCCCTTGGCTGTGTTGACCGTCTTTGGCCTGCATCCTTGTGGTTTGTTTGTGGCTTGGTCGTTTTTCTCTCTGGGGGCTGCTGCTATAACACGCCTTCCAGGTGTTCGACAGTACGCCGACCCGGGTCTCCGCTACACCAGCCATGCATGTGCACGAACACCGAAGCCGCCCAAGTTCGCCTCGAGGAGCCGCAGGAACCCGAGGATCCATCGACAAGACCTCCGACGCGGAACCCCGACACCGCCAACCTCGACATGTGACGCCAAGATCGCCTCAAGGATCCGAAGGACCCCCGGTATCGAGCCGAGTTCGCCAACGACACTGAAGACGGAACGCTAAGACCGTGCCCCGATCCGAAGCGCCAAGGCCTCCGCCATGGGATCGACAAGATCATCACGAAACGCCGAGTACTTCTTTCAGAACGCCAGGAACGTCAACATGACCCGGCAAGTCCTTCGCGATGACAAGAACGGCACCGACCCAAGTTCTGCTCCCCGGACATCGAGACCCCGATGCGACAAGATCCCGATCTGAGAACTACCGAATCCGAGCGCTTCCGAACCGAACCCCAGATCCGTCGAACCCTAGGCCCTGGACCCCGAGACCGACCCCGGAACCCCAAGACCGTCGAGCCCCCTCTAATGTGTGAACCCCTTCCCGAAACCCTATTTTAAAACATAATAACAACTTGTTGCATATCGAATTGTCATACTCGCATGCATATCTGTGGTGTGGGGGCCTTATGCCGATTCACCTAATAATTAAATATGGGGCCCATATGCGGGCAAATCCAGCCTTATATTGGCCTCATTTAAAACTTGTGTAGCGCACCGGTGGTATATTCGGCTTGTTAAACAACAATTAAAATTGGGGTTCTAAACAACTTGAACCACTAACTAAGTGTCGGGACCCCGGTTCCGTTTAATATGACCCAATTGCATCGCACCATTGCCATGCCATGCATCATACATGCATCATGCCGATCTTGTGCCGTAGTATTAAATGTTGCATCCGGTGTTTCTTCTAGTGTTTTGCTTCTTCGCGGATAAGGCCGTTGAGTTGATGTGAGCTTCGCCCCGATCTTCGGATGAGCCTTTCGACAATGTTTTCGTAGCATCTCCCCCTTTCTACCTATCTTACTTTCTAGTATTTACTTCCCTCCTGTTGATCTATTGCTATCCGTGTTGCGATGCTTTAGTTTCCGTACCCGTGATATACCGTGCAGCCCTATATTGCCTTGGACACATCCTATTACCTGTTGTTTGATAGATAGTTGGACTTGCGTCGTAGTTGCTTGCTCAAGTGTTGATATGTGTCGTCATATGCCACAGTTGCTGATGTATTGCCGCATGTTGATGTTGGAGATGATTCTAGTTTTACTTATTGTTCACCTTAATTTCTGTTTAACAACTAAAATTGAATAAGCAGAGGCATCGGTGGGTGATAGATAATATTTGGTTTCCGAACGCCCACTTGTGTCCCGTAAGACCCCGAGTACTTGATACCTGTTCCTTGATTTGCGCGCTATCCACATCCGGGAGGTATATGGGACCCCCACGAGCTTGATTAGTCTTATTTCTTGGGGCCACAAACTAGTTTGAGGTTTTATTTACGATCTGTACTTATGCCATGTTTCTTTGCTTTATTTACGATTGTCAGTGCGCACCTCTTTATTTTAGGCGGAGTGATTACGCGGTGTCGACAAGCCCGTTTGGGGTTCCCGATCGCTCCTGACCATTGACGTAAACCTTGAGGCCGTCTCGAGCTTGCTTACTCCGTTGCGGATTCTACTTAAGGGTGGCCCCTGAAATATTTCTGAATCTGTGATTGTTCATCGTGAAAGCCTCGTTGGGTTTTGATTTGGTTTTTCGAGGTTGATCGGCGTGTGTTGCTATTGGTGCACCCGGGGTAAAACTTTCGAAAGCCGTGTCGCGGATATGGGCGACTTGGAGCACGATATCTCGATCATAGACAAGCATAACTAAAGTTCTTGCTATAAATTTGACTTATAATGACTAGTAATCAGCTCCACTACAACGGAATGGCTAATTAATACTGCCCACCATTGCTTGTTTGGTTGTCGCTTGCAACAATTGTATCTGACTAGTAAGTATTGCAACTACAACGAATTGGCTGAATAAAAGTACCAACAACTGCTGGGTTTTGGGTTTATCTCATGATATCTGTATCTGAATAGTAATTGTTGCAACTTCAAGCGGAATGATTAAATAAAAGTGCCCACCGTTTACTTTACCGGGCGATTATCTAAACGACTAGTAAAGTGCATAACTATAACTAATTAAATCAAACTACCAAGCTGTGAGTTCCTCGGTTGACTTCCTCGATTGGTCTCGAGAAGCGCCAGATGGGTATGTTTGGTGTTAGTTTGAGTTGGATCCGTATAGGTCATTCTTACCCTCTCGATAATCGGCGGTTGCATCGAGTCTCTATAGGTTGTTTATTGCATCTTTGCCGCTCGATCCACCATACCTATGTGGCGAGGACCGAATTCTAGCCTCGCCGTGTCTTGGCCTCGATCGACGCTCCTTCTTTGTTTCTGCTTTGCCCTTTGTCGGCACCTTTTGTTTAAGCAGGTTTTGAGATCGACGCCGTTAGCGGGGTTACCCTTCCGGCTTGGCACAGGCGGGGTTATGGGCGCCATTGGTTATTCTTGAGGGCTCTTAGCCTATTTGCTTCTTGTCCGTAGTCGGACACTCTACCATTTTCAAGGTGATTTGGATCTTGTATCTTATATCTATTCTTGACTCTTTGAGTGTTATATATATCTCATTACATGGGTCCCATCGAGAATTTGTTGTGTCTTTATTATTACTTTTTCCACCCGCGAAAGTGCTGGTGGGCACCTTTGAATCGTTTCTATGCGGGTTTGGCGAATTTTGCTCAAACTTGCATAGGTCCGATCGAGGGTGTTCTGAGTGGTATCGAGCTCGTGATTCGATACCCCACAAGTCCAAACTGTGGGATAACCTAGCTAACGGCCAAGTAGAGTGTCAAAACTATTTTTTAAAATCGGTTGGATAGTTACGATTAGGTGCGATTTTACTCCTTACCCCTCTGCTGTTCTCCTCTTACCTCTACGTGTTTTGAATCCGCTCTCTTCTCTCTCTTCGAGTCCAGGATTTCTCGTGTTTGGGTTTCCGTCGTACCTTAGGGTTTCGCTTTCCCCTTTTGTAACGGAGATGCTACGATCATCAATCTGCAACCTGTCTGTTGTACCCTTCATCCGAACTTTTGTTCTTGAGCTCCTTATCCATATGTGCTCCTTGCTGGATATACGTCGTTGAAAAACATATGAGGAGGCGAGCATTGGTGAAGTTGGAGTATACCTTGAGCATGTGTTGTTCATGCCAATGGAACCATCATGGAACCTAATCATTGTGTCTTTCATACGATTCTGCTGGCATCACCCCTTTGTTAGGATACCACCTATGAAGATCTTGGTCTAAATCTCGAGAGTTGAGTTACACGATTCCCTAACCATGTGGAGAGTTGATAGTTTGGGCGGGATGGATGATCACCCTACCCGACTCTTCTTGTTCGCTCTGCACATCGGCGGTGGATCAATGTAACTTTTCCCTCTTCTAACGGAAGTTAGGGTGGCTTTATTTGTGATACCTCTACCTTCGACCTTTTGTTTTAGTGCTCTCTCGACGATCGAACAACGACCCTTTGTTGGTGGTGCCGATTTCAAGATGGAGGATGAACCCTCGTTAGTGGTGTCGCGAGGATCTACACAGCGAGAAGGCGGATCGCCGACCTTCTTTCCGGTACCATAAGGCGGATCTCGAGGCGAGATCCTTGTTAGTGGTGTCGGTGTGGCATCCCGAAAACCACTACTAGAAAATCGCGTTGAATTCGTGCATT
Organism: Avena longiglumis; assembly: GCA_030063025.1. Classification (NCBI taxonomy): domain Eukaryota; kingdom Viridiplantae; phylum Streptophyta; class Magnoliopsida; order Poales; family Poaceae; genus Avena; species Avena longiglumis. The sequence goes on from CP125976.1 coordinate 128,041,408, forward strand.
GCATCGTCATCATCGTGCATAGTTTGCATAAAACTATTTTGCAAACCCGTCTTGTTTTCGACGCCCATCTTATTCAAACTCAAAAATCCGCCCCGGAATATTTTATTTGGCCGCTATCGGTTTGCGAACTGCCGTTTAAATCGGATAAAATATTTATTTATTTTTGGCGGGGCGTCGAGCAGACCTTGAGCCGACCGCCCAGATTTCTAAAACGGTCCAACCTGCCTACCCCATCTAATCCTAAACTCACCCAACCTAATCTACCCAACCCAGCCTCCACCTCACCCCAACCAGTCCCCTTGCGCCACCTCACCCTATCCTCTCCTTCCACCCAACCAAACCCCGCCACATCAGCCCCCAACCCCCTCACCATGCTAGAACCACCCCAACACACACACAGTTCCACCCCACAGCTCCACCCACCTGGGCCCCACCCGTGGACCCGACCCCGTGCCCACCTCTCCGTCTCTCTCCCCTCATCCCTCCCACGCTGGCTCCATCTCCCCAGCTCCCTCGGCCACCTGACGCCATCGCTCCACCAGCGGCCTCCCACCAGCCTGCTCGCCTTCTGCCCAGGCCTCGCGCCCTCGAAACCCGCCTCGCCGCGCTCGCCCGCCTCCTCGCCTCCGGCCCGCCCGCGCGCGCTCGCCCTCCTCCCCCTCTCGGCCCAGCGCGCCACTGCCGCCCCACCGGCGCCGCTTGCCGCCCTTCCGCCGTCTCTCGGCGTCCCCGCCTCCCGGGCTCGACGCCTCCTCGTTCCCTCGCGACCTTCGCTGGCCGCGTGCCCCGCCTGGCCTCCGCCCGGACGCCTCGCCTCGCCCGAACGTCCCGCCCGCCACCATCCGCTCGCCCCGCCGCTCCTTCCCGTTCGAGCATCTGCGCGGGACCTCGCCAGGCTTCGCCTCCCGCGGCTAAGCGTCTCGCCGCCGCGGGCTCCTCTACGCCGCCGGCCTCTTAGCTCGGCCCGTGCGTTCGGTCTCGCCGTCCCGATTCCCGCCCGGCGGCCTGTAGCCGAGCGGTCTCGCTTCTGACCATACGCCCGAGCCTCCTCTGTCCGCCACCTTCCCTTGCTCGCCTCATCCCGCTGCCCCTGCGAGCATGTCTCTGCCACCGCTCCGTCATGCCCCTTTTCTGCGATGGCATCGCTCCCTGTTGCGCCTCCGCCCAGCGGGCTTGTGTTGACCGTCTTTGGCCTGCATCCTTGTGGTTTGTTTGTGGCTTGGTCGTTTTTCTCTCTGGGGGCTGCTGCTATAACACGCCTTCCAGGTGTTCGACAGTACGCCGACCCGGGTCTCCGCTACACCAGCCATGCATGTGCACGAACACCGAAGCCGCCCAAGTTCGCCTCGAGGAGCCGCAGGAACCCGAGGATCCATCGACAAGACCTCCGACGCGGAACCCCGACACCGCCAACCTCGACATGTGACGCCAAGATCGCCTCAAGGATCCGAAGGACCCCCGGTATCGAGCCGAGTTCGCCAACGACACTGAAGACGGAACGCTAAGACCGTGCCCCGATCCGAAGCGCCAAGGCCTCCGCCATGGGATCGACAAGATCATCACGAAACGCCGAGTACTTCTTTCAGAACGCCAGGAACGTCAACATGACCCGGCAAGTCCTTCGCGATGACAAGAACGGCACCGACCCAAGTTCTGCTCCCCGGACATCGAGACCCCGATGCGACAAGATCTGCCCGATACCGAGAACTACCCCGGAATCCGAGAACGCTTCCGCCGAACCCCGAACCCCAGATCCGTCGAACCCTAGGCCCTGGACCCCGAGACCGACCCCGGAACCCCAAGATCGTCGAGCCCCCTCTAATGTGTGAACCCCTTCCCGAAACCCTATTTTATAACATAATAACAACTTGTTGCATATTTAATTGTCATCTCGCATGCATATCTGTGGTTTGGGGGCCTTATGCCGATTCACCTAATAATTAAATATGGGGCCCATATGCGGGCAAATCTAGTCTCATATTGGCCTCATTTAAAACTTGTGTAGCGAACCGGTGGTATATTCGGGCTTGTTAAACAACAATTAAAATTGCGGGGGTTCTAAACAACTTGAACCACTAACTAAGTGTCGGGACCCCGGTTCCGTTTAATATGACCCAATTGCATCTTTCATTGCCATGCCATGCATCATACATGCATCATGCCGATCTTGTGCCGTAGTATTAAATGTTGCATCCGGTGTTTCTTCTAGTGTTTTGCTTCTTCGCGGATAAGGCCGTTGAGTTGATGTGAGCTTCGCCCCGATCTTCGGATGAGCCTTTCGACAATGTTTTCAGGCGAGCATCTCCCCCTTTCTACCTATCTTACTTTCTAGTATTTACTTCCCTCCTGTTGATCTATTGCTATCCGTGTTGCGATGCTTTAGTTTCCGTACCCGTGATATACCGTGCAGCCCTATATTGCCTTGGACACATCCTATTACCTGTTGTTTGATAGATAGTTGGACTTGCGCGTCGTAGTTGCTTGCTCAAGTGTTGATATGTGTCGTCATATGCCACAGTTGCTGATGTATTGCCGCATGTTGATGTTGGAGATGATTCTAGTTTTACTTATTGTTCACCTTAATTTCTGTTTAACAACTAAAATTGAATAAGCAGAGGCATCGGTGGGTGATAGATAATATTTGGTTTCGAGCATACTTGTGTCCGTAAGACCCAGTACTTGATACTGTTCCTTGATTTGCGCTATCCACATCCGGAGGTATATGGGACCCCAGGCGAGCTTGATTCCGTCTTATTTCTTGGGGCCACAAACTAGTTTGAGGTTTTATTTACGATCTGTACTTATGCCATGTTTCTTTGCTTTATTTACGATTGTGCAGTCTTGCTGCTGTCTTATTTTAGGCGGAGTGATTAGCGGTGTCGACAAGCCCGTTTGGGGTTCCCGATCGCTCCACGACCATTGACGCAAACCTTGAGGCCGTCTCGGAGCTTGCTTACTCCGTTCGGATTCTACTTAAGGGTGGCCCCTGAAATATTTGAATCTGTGATTGTTCATCGTGAAAGCCTCGTTGGGTTTTGATTTGGTTTTCGAGGTTGATCGGCGTGTGTTGCTATTGGTGCACCCGGCGGGTAAAACTTTCTGAAAGCCGTGTCGCGGATATGGACGACTTGGAGCACGATATCTCGATCATAGACAAGCATAACTAAAGTTTACTGCTATAAATTTGACTTATAATGACTAGTAATCAGCTCCACTACAGCGGAATGGCTAATTAATACGCCCCACATTGCTTGTTTGGTTGTCGCTTGCGACAATTGTATCGACTAGTAAGTATTGCAACTTCTAGCGAATTGGCTGAATAAAAGTACCAACAAGCTGCTTTGGGTTTTGGGTTTATCTCATGATATACGTATCTGAATAGTAATTGTTGCAACTTCTAGCGGAATGATTAAATAAAAGTGCCCACCGTTTACTTTACCGGGGCGATTATCTAAACACGACTAGTAAAGTGCATAACTATAACTAATTAAATCAAACTACCAAGCTGTGAGTTCCTCGGTTGACTTCCTCGATTGGTCTCGAGAAGCGCGGGATGGGTATGTTTGGTGTTAGTTGAGTTGGATCCGTATAGGTCATTCTTACCCCTCTCGATAATCGATTGCATCAGTCTCTATAGGTTGTTTATTGCATCTTTGCCGCTCGATCCACCATACCTATGTGGCGAGGACCGCGAATTCTAGCCTCGCCGTGTCTTGGCCTCGATCTTGGCGCTCCTTCTTTGTTTCTGCTTTGCCCTTTGGCACCCTTTTGTTTAAGCAGGTTTTGAGATCGACGCCGTTAGCGAGGTTACCCTTCGGCTTGGCACGGGGAGTTATGGACGCCATTGGTTATTCTTCAGGGCTCTTAGCCCTATTTGCTTCTTGTCCGTAGTCGGACACTCTACCATTTTCAAGGTGATTTGGATCTTGTATCTTATATCTGTATTCTTGACTCTTTGAGTCGCTGTTATATATATCTGTTCTGTGGGTCCCATCGAGGACTGTTGTGTACTGTTATTACTTCGTTTTCCACCCGCACGAAAGTGCCTGGTGGGCACCTTTGAATCGTTTCTATGCGGGTTTGGCGAATTTTGCTCAAACTTGCATAGGTCCGATTCTGAGGGTGTTACAGCACCTCTGATCAACGTCTTCGAGCAATATAACAAGAATCAACACATGTGATCAGACATCAACATTGAACATAAGATATGTGATCATGTATGAACAATGACCATAACACATGGCCTCATATGCAATGGCACAGAGGCAACAAGATTCTCCTTATGAGCAACAGATATGAAAATGAACTTAGTTAGCATACAAATGTGTTCATGAAGAGGATCCCCTTGCATGTCATTGTGCTGCTTACTAATCATCGGCCAAATGTGATCAGACATGATGAATGAACGTAACACATGTGATCGTCATAATACATGGCCGCATATGCAATGGCACAACAAGCAAATGAATTCTCCCCATGAGCAACAAAAATGAACAATGAATTTGGTTAGCACACAAATTTGTTCATGGAGAGGATCCCCTTGCATGCCATCGTGCTACTTAAGTAATGATCGGCCAAAGGAAGCAAAAAATGATGCCCAACTTCAGAATAACTAGCACAAACAAGGTATGACATGCACATGCAATATTTTGTGCATACCATCCGGTTCCTATAGCACCAGCTCTATGAACACATTGTACTAGGTGTCATCACAAGATGCGTTCAAGGAATAAAGTACAATTGCCTCATAGCACAAAGCATTGACGACATGAAGCAATGATACTACCGAACCAAGTTCCATCACCTAGAATAGATGACATAACCAGGTTCAAAAGCATCAACGGTTCCAGTAGCTTGCAGTGCGTATCGAATCATCGACAGTCACATAAATTGTGCCTCATATTAGGAATTGTGTGTCCAAGATCAATCATAGAAGGCATGCTAGAAATGGAACCTATTGGGATCTTGGCCATAGAATGCAAATTAATCGTCGGCCGAACAAGGAGATCATGAAGAGTGTTGTGGAAAGTAATGAAGGCCTCATATATGAGGTGCACACAAACACCAGGGAGAGGACTCTGTACTACCTAGTACAATGCACAACATGGTTTGTTATGAATGATTGAAGGTAGTACAGACTCACCCCCATGTCATTCGGTGATAGTTTTAATCATCAGCCCAGGCACAAGAAGATGGACATTGCAAAATCCTCAATTTCCCAATCGGTGGAACCCAAATAACCAATTCTGCTGGAATCTAGCCACTAACAAGCACATATGGAACCAAAGTGTAACACCCTCAGAATTGGCCCTATGCAAGTTTTAGCGGAACCCGCCAAACCCGCATAGAAACGATTCAAAGGTGCCCACCAGGCACTTTCGTGCGGGTGGAAAACGAAGTAATAACATTACACAACAGTCCTCGATGGGACCCATAGAACAGATATATATAACAGCGACTCAAAGAGTCAAGAATACAGATATACAGTACAAAGATCCCAAATCACCTTGAAAACGATAGAGCGTCCAGCTACGGACAAGATGCAAATGGGGCTAAGAGCCCTGAAGAATAACCGATGGCGTCCATAACCCTGCCCAGGCCTAGCCGGAAGGGTAACCTTGCTAACGACGTCGATCTCAAAACCTGCTTAAACAAAGGGTCGACAAAGGCAAAGGAAAAGAAGGGCGTTAATCTTGAGGCCGATTACAGCGAGGCTAGAATCAGCGGTCCTCGCCTACATAGGTATGGTGGACTGAAGCGGCAGCGACATCATGCACTAAACAACCTATAGAGACTCGATACAACTGGCGGCAATCAGAGAGGGGGAATAAAGACCTATTCGGAACCAACCTGATACTACCACCAATCAAACCCATCCTGGTGTTTCCCCCTCGACACCGATCGAGGAAGTCAACCGAGGAACTCACACAGTTGGCAATTTTACTTATTCAGTTATCGTTGCAGCAATTACTAGTCAGGTTTAGATAATCATCCCGATAAAATAAGCAGTGGGCACTTTTAGTTAACCATTCCGTGATAGTTGCAACACTTACTAGTCAGATACAATTGGCATGAGATATCCCCAAAACCCAGCAGTTATTGGTACTTTTACTTAGCCATTCCGTTGTAGTTGCAATACTTACTAGTCAGGTACAATGGCCGCAGGCGACACCCAAACAAGCAATTGTGGGTAGTATTATTTAGCCATTCCATTATAGTGAAGCTGATTACTAGTCATTATAAAGTCAAATTTATAGAAATAAACTTTAGTTATGCTTGTCTATGGTCGAGATACTGTGCTCCAAGTCGTCCATAACCGCGGACACGGCTTTCAGAAAGTTTTACCCGGCCGGGGTGCACCAATAGCAACACACGCTCGATCAACCTCGGAAAAACCAAATCAAAACCCAACGAGGCTTTCACGACAAAGCAATCACAGATTGAGAAATATTTGGGGGCCACCCTTGGAGTCTTACCCTCAGAGTAAGCTAGCTCGAGACGGACTCAAGGTTTGGGTGGACGGTGTGGCGGGAACCCAAAGCTGGGCTTGTCGACATTGCGGCGTGTCCCGATCCTAAACAGTACAGGTGCTATCGTCGCACAATTGTAAATACATAGTAGCATGGCATAAGTATAGGATAGTAAATAAAACCTCAAACTAGTTTGTGGCCCCAAGAAATAAGATGAATCAAGCTCGCTCGGGGTCCCATATACCTCCGGATGTGGATAGCGATAAATCAAGGAACATGTATCAAGTACTCGGGGTCTCGGGACACAAGTGGGCGTTCGAAACCAAATGTTATCTATCACCCACCGATGCCTCGCTTACTTCAATTTTAGTTGTTAAACAGAATTAAAGTGAGCGATAAGTAAACTATGATCATCTCCAACATCAACATGTGGTAATACATCAACAACTGTGGCCTTTGAGCGACCGCATATGACACTTGATCAAGTGACTACAGCGCAAGTCCAACTATCTACCAAACAACGGTAATAGGATGTGTCCAAGGCAATATAGGGCTGCCGCGGTATATCACAGTACGAAACTAAAGCATCGCAACCACGGATAGCAATAGATCAACAGGAGGAATAAATACTATAAAAGTAAGATAGGTAGAAAGGGAGATGCTCGCTGAAAACATTGCGAAGATTCAAGAAGATCGGTGAAGCTCACATCAACTCAACGGCCTTATCCGCGAAGAACCAAAACACTAGAAGAAACACCGGATGCACTATTTAATACAACGGCAGAAGATCGGCATGATGCATGTATGATGTATGACATGGCACAGATGCGATGCAACTAGGTCATATTAAGCGGAACCGGGGTCCCGACATTTAATTAGGTGGTTCATGTTGTTTAGGTACCCCGCAATTAAATGTTATTTGAACATGGCAAAAGATAGCACCGGTTCGCTACACAGATTTAAATGAGGCCAATATCATGGATTTTGCATATGGGCCCCATATTTAATTATTAGGTGAATCGGCATAAGGCCCCCAAACCAATGACATGCATGCAAGATAATGACAATTTAATATGCGACAAGGTTATATTTCATTTATAAAAATAGGGTTTGCGGGAAGGGGGTTCACACATTAGGGGGTCGCGACGAACTTGGGGTTCCGGGGGGTTCGGGGTTCGGCCCCAGGGTCCAGGGTTCGACGGGTCGGTCTCGGCGGTCGGAAGTAGTTCTTGGCGTTCGGGTAGATGAACTTGGCGTGGCGTCGGGGCGCATCGGTTTAACCCTGGACGGTGTCATTCTTGTCGTCGTGCCGATCTTGTCGGGCCCGCGCCATCGAGTCGGTGTTAACGTTCGGGAGCATTCTCGTGGCAAACTTGGCGTCCTGGGGACGATCCTGTCGCATCCGCGGTCGTCGGGTCGTGCCGACGGTCTTGTTGTCTCGGCGGAGATCTTGGGGTCGGGGTCTTGGCGCCTTGGTCAGAGGAGATCTTGGCGTCAGGGTTGGTTCCGTCTCGGTGGTGTCTATCTTGAGGTTTCGTGAGGAGGCCTTGTAGATGGTTCTTGCCGAAGAGCTTGGCGGTGGTCGCTGTTGTACCTCTGGTAGGGATTGTCCCTGGAAGGACTCGATCAACCAAAACAGCATTCATCGGGTGAGCGTTGCGGAGCCTCACACCACGGATAACTCAAAGCACCAACTTCATGTATCTACACGGATGATGCGGCGATGGTTGCGGGGGCGACCTTGGCGTAACGAGCCACAGGCGGTGGTGGTCGAGCACCGGCGGGGCGGCTGCGGGCGAGCCTCGCGGGGGGCGGCTCCTTTCGGCCGAGGCGGGCGGCGGATGGGAGAGGTTGGAGGAGGGAGGTGGTTGGCCGGAGAGTAGGCCGCGGCGGCGGTGTCGTGCGGGACAGGGAGAAAGGAGGCGGTGGGGGTCGCGTGCGGAAAGAGAGGAGAAGGGGGCTGCGTCGGTCGCGTTGGGGAAGAGAAGGAAGGAGAGAGGAAAGGAGGTGGGCCAGGGGGAGGGACGGCTGGTGGTGGGGCCGGCGGGTGAGTGGCTGTGTGCGTGTGTGGCTTGTGTGGGCAGGGAGTGTGGGGGCAGGGGTGTGTGTGGTGGTTGGAGGGAGAGAGAGATGGGGTGAGGTGGCAGCACATGGTTGGCTGGGGGAAGGGAAAAGGGGAGGTGGCAAGTTGCTATAGGGTGGGGTGAGGTGGAGAGGGGTTGGGTAGGATAGGACAGGGTAGACTAGGGATTTTGGTAGACCGTTTTATTTTGGGGGTGGTCGTTCGGGTCGATTCGGCCCGTTCGACTACCCCACTAAAATAATTTAAAATTTTATTTGTTTGAACACAGCTTCTGCAAACCGATAGCAGACAAACAAAATAATCCGGAGACCCGGTTTTGATGTTTGAATAAAGATGGGGCGTTTTAGAAAACAAAACGGGCTTTGCGGAAATAGTTTTAGACAAACAACATATGATGATGACGATGCAATGCACAAATTCAACGCGATTTTCTAGTAGTGGTTTTGGCGGGATGCCACAATTCGACACCACTAACAATGGATCTCGCCCTCGAGATCCGCCTCATGGTACCGGGAAGAAGGTCGGCGATTTGCGGCTTCTCGCTTCGTGTAGATCCTCGCGACACCACTAACAATGGTTCCTCCTCCATCTTGAAATCGGCGACACCACCAACAAAGGGTCGTTGTTCCTGATCGTCGAGAGAACACTCCGTAAACAAAAGGTCGAAGGTAGAGGTTTCAACAAATAAAGCCACCTCTAGCTTCCGTGGACGGAGTAAAATTGCTGGATCCACTGATTCGATGTACAAGAGCGAATGATAAGAGTAGTCGGATGGTGATCAGTCCATCGCGCACCCAAACCATTACTCAGCACACGAATAGGCGGATTATGCAATCAACTCTCGGAATCAGACTGAAGATCTCGACAAGCGAGGTCCGGAACAACGGAGTGATGCAGACTCTGCATCAGATCTGGCGTAGAGGATGTCGCCGCGTCGGAAAACACCGAAAGGCACAAACAAGGAACAAAGAATGGTACCACAGATAAAGGATTCCTCAGGCAGCTTGAACACCGGACGGTAGAACACCGTTATCAAAGGAGGAAACGAAACCCTGAAGGTACGACGGAATCCCAAACACGAGAAATCCTGGACTCGAAGAAAAAGACGAGAGCGGATTCCAAACACGTAGAGGTAAGAGGAGAATAGCAGAGGGGTAAGGAATAAAATCAGACCTAATCAGAACTATCCAACCGATTTTACAAAAATAGTTTTGACACTCTACTTCGGCCGTTAGCTAGGTTATCCTCGAAATTTGGACTTGTGGGTATCATAGCTGAGCTCGATACCACTCAGTAACACCCTCGAGAATCGGCCCTATGCAAGTTTTAGCGGAACCCGCCAAACCCAAAGAACGATTCAAAGGTGCCCACTGGCACTTTATGCGTGTAACACCCTCGGTCGGCCCTATGCAAGTTTCAAACTCGCCAAACCCATAGAAAGCGATTGAAGGTGCCCACCAGCACTTTCGTGCGGGTGGAAGAACAAAGTAATAACATTACACAGGTCCTCGATGGGACCCACGAGCAGATATATATAACGGCGACTCAAGGAGTCAAGAATACAGATATAATATACAAAGATCCAAATCACCTTGAAAATGATCGAGGCGTCCAGCTACGGACAAGATGCAAATGGGGCTAAGAGCCTGAAGAATAACCAATGGCGTCCATAACCTGCCTGAGCCAAGCGGAAGGGTAACCACCTAACGGCGTCGATCTCAAAACTGCTTAAACAAAGGGTGCCGACAAAGGCAAAGGAAAAGAAGGGCGTCGATCTTTGAGGCGATGCAGCGAGGCTAGAATTCGGCGGTCCTCGCCTACATAGGTATGGTGGACTGAAGCGGCCGCGGCAGCATGCACTAAACAACCTATAGAGACGCGAAACAACTGGCGGTTATCAGAGAGGGGTGAGAATGACCTATCCGGATCCAACCTGAAGCTAACACCAAACAAACCCATCCTGGGGTTTCCCTCTCGAGACCAAACGAGGAAGTTAACCGAGGAACTCACACAGTTGGCAGTGTTACTTATTCAGTTATAGTTGCGGCACTTTACTAGTCAAGTTTAGATAATCGTCCTGATAAAGTAAACAGTGGGCACTTTTAGTTGACCATTCCGTGATAGTGGCAACACTTACTAGTCAGATACAATTAGCATGTGACAAACCCATAACCCAGCAGTTGTTGGTACTTTTATTCAGCCAATTCGTTGTAGTTGCAATACTTACTAGTCATATACAATTGTCGCAAGCGACAACCAACAAGCAATTGTGGGCAGTATTAATTAGCCATTCCATTATAGTAGAGCTGATTACTAGTCATTATAAGTCAAATTTATAGCAGTAAACTTTAGTTATGCTTGTCTATGATCGAGATACTGTGCTCCAAGTCGTCCATATCCGCGGACACGGCTTTCAGAAAGTTTTACCGGCGGGTGCACCAATAGCAACACACGCTCGATCAACCTCGGAAAAACCAAATCAAAACCCAACGAGGCTTTCACGGTGAACAATCACAGATTGAGAAATATTTCGGGGGCCACCCTTTGAGTAGAACCATAGCAGTAAGCTAGCCGAGACGGCCTCAAGGTTAGCGCCAATGGTCAGTATTTGGGAACCGAAAGTGGCTGGGCTTGTCGATACCGCGTAATCACTCCGCCTTCCTAAGCGATGCAGGTGCTCCTCGCTGTCGTAAATAAAGCGGTAAACATGGCATAAGTACAGGATCGTAAATAAAACCTCAAACTAGTTTGTGGCCCCATGAAATAAGAATGAATCAAGCTCGCCTCGGGGTCCCATATACCTCCGGATGTGGATAGCGCGCAAAAATCAAGGAGCAATTATCAAGTACTGGGGTCTTACGGGACACAAGTGGGCGTTCGAAACCAAATATTTTCTATCACCCACCGATGCCTGCTTATTCAATTTTAGTTGTTAAACAGAAATTAAAGTGACGATAAGTAAAGCTATGATCATCTCCATCATCAACATGCGGCAATACATCAGCAACTGTGGCATATGGCGTCACACATCAGCACTTGAGCAAGCAACTACGACGCGCAAGTCCAACTATCTACCAAACAAGGTAATAGGGTGTGTCCAAGGCAATATAAGGCTGCAAGGGATATCACAGTGCGGAAACTAAAGCATCGCAACACGATAGCAATAGATCAGGGAGGGGGTAAATACTATAAAAGTAAGATAGGTAGAAAGGGAGATGCTACTTTGAAAACATTGCCGAAGGTTCAACCGATGATCGGGGCGAAGCTCACATCAACTCAACGGCCTTATCCGCGAAGAAGCAAAACACTAGAATGAACACCGGATGCGATATTTAATACAACGGCAGAAGATCGGCATGATGCAGGTATGATGGATGGCATGGCAAAGGTGCGATGCAATTAGGTCAAGGTTAAGCGGAACCGGGGCCCCGGCAATAAGCATATGGTTCAAGTTATTTAGCTACCCCGCAATTAAATGTTGTTTAGCAATACAACAGATGGATCCGGTTCGCTACACATGTTTAAATGAGGCCAATATGAGACTAGATTTGCCCGCATATTGGTCCCATATTTAATTATTCGGCGAATCGGCATAAGGCCCCCAAACCAATGCTATGCATGCGGAATGACAATTAAATATGCAACAAATTTTATGTTTGGCATTTATAAAAGTAGGGGTTCGGAAAAAGGGTCACACATCAGGGTTCTCGACGATCTTGGGGTTCCGGGGTTCGGGGTCGGTCTCGGGGTCCAGGGTTCGACGGTTCGGTCTCGCGGGGACGTTCTCGGATATCGGGGTAGATCTTGTCGCCTCGGGGTGCGGGACTTGGGGTCATGTCGTCGGTCATGGCGTTCAGGGGGAAGGGCTTGGTTCCGTGCCGGGGCGCATCGGCTTCTTCCGGGTCGGTGCCGTTCTCAGCCATCGCGAAGGTCTTGCCGGTTCCACGGGGTCGGTCTTGCCGTGGCGATGGTCTTGTTGGGTTCGCTCCATCGTGTCGGTCCCGGCATCCGGGGGCGTCGGGTCATGGCGTCTGTGGGGGAGTACTTGTCGCATCCGCGTCCTCCGGGTCGAAGAACTTGATATGTCTGGGTCCGACCTTCGGGGTCCCTGTTGTCGATCTTGAATAGGCACATGCGCCGTTTGCGGGGCTTGGTGCACAACTCTTCAGTAGAACTTGGCGAGGTCCTCGGAAGTCTTGGATCGGCTTCGGCGTGTTATATAGATGATCGTCGGGTCCAGGGGTCTCGCCCAGGCTCAAGGCGAACTTGGCTTTCGGGCCACGGAGCTGGTGGGGGCCGCGGGCTCGAGAGGTCGGCGAGAACTGGCGGGCCTGACGTGGGGCCCGCGGCCGAGGAGCGGGCCCGAAGGAGGCGCCTGATTTGAGGAAGCGTGAGGCCAGAGGAGGTGGGACGGCAGCGGGTCTGACAGGCTCGGGAGCCAAGCTTTCGGCGGCGGAACGGCGGTGGCGGGCACAAGACGCATGGGCTGTGGGCGGGAGACCGGCGCACGCCCGCGATCGTCGGCGAAGCGACTTCACGGGAAGCTGGGGAAGGAGGCCGCGCCAAAGTGAAACGGTCGACGGAGGTTGCTGGGACGGACGAGCCATGGCGATACATGGCATGCTGCTGGGAAAGACGGCAGCGTCAGACAGCGGATACTTGGCGTATGGCGACCTCCGTGGGTGAGGACATGAGGCGAGCTGGGTTCTGGCGGACGGCAGGCCAAGGCGCGGTGAGGCGCGCCTGGGAGGGGAGGAGCGTGGCGGGCGACGGAGGAAGCGGAAGAACCAGCGTCTTGTCGTGCGGCCGGGCGGAGGTCGCATGGAGCGCGCCGGGCGTGAGAGCCTGGGCGTGGCTGAAGGAAGGTCTCGGGGGAAGTCCGGCGGCGGTGGGAGGTTGGTCGCCGGAGGCCGCAGAGAGGAGAGGCCTTGGAGAGGAGAAGGGAGGAGCGGTGTGTGGCTGGCCAGGACGGGCGCTTGAGAGGGCGGGCGGAGCGCGCTTGCGGGGATGGGAGGAAGAGGAGCACGGGGGGAAGAGGAGAGAGAGCACGGGGAGATGAGCAGGCAGGGGGGCCTGGGGCGGGGCAGTGTCAGGGGGTGGGCAGAGGCGTGCGTCGCGTGTGTGCTTGCGTGTTGAGTGCGGGGTGGGGCCCGGGGGTGGTGTGGCTTGCGTGGGGGACGGTGGGAGGGGCCCTTGGTCGAGGGGTGAGGGTAGTCTTGGCGTGGGTGCAGGTGCGCTGAGGGGGGCAGGGGTTGGGATAGAGAGAGAGAAGGGGTGGGACAAGTGGCCAGTTCTGGTTGGTTGGGGGTTGGGGCAAGGTGATGTGGCAGCAGGGAATTGGTCCGGGTGATGTGGAAGGAGGGGGTGGGTAGAGTTTTGGGTAGAATAGGATTTAGAGGGGCAGGTTGGGTGAACTGCTTAAAATCTGGGATCGTTTGGTCGGGTTGGCCTGCCTGACCGCCCTACTAAAATAAACAAATACTTTATTTGATTTAAACGGGCCGTCCGCAAACCGATAGCGGCCAAAACAAAATATTCCGGGGACCCGAGTTTGAGGTTTGAAAATAAAGAGGGGCGTTTAGAAAACAAATCTGGTTTTTGCGAAATAGTTTTGGCAAACAATGCATGATGATGACGATGCAATGCACAAATTCAACGCGATTTTCTAGTAGTGGTTTTGCGGGATGCCACAGTGCAGGTGGAAAACAAAGTAATAACATTACACAACAGTCCTTGATGGGACCCACAGAACAGATATATATATAACAGCGACTCAAAGAGTCAAGAATACAGATATACAGTACAAAGATCCCAAATCACCTTGAAAACGATAGAGCGTCCAGCTACGGACAAGATGCAAATGGGGCTAAGAGCCCTGAAGAATAACCGATGGCGTCCATAACCCTGCCGCCGAGCCTAGCAGGAAGGGTAACCTTGCTAACGTCGATCTCAAAACCTGCTTAAACAAAAGGGTGCCGACAAAGGGCAAAGGAAAAAGAGGAGCGTCAAGATCGAGGCGATTGCAGCGAGGCTAGAATGGCGGCCTCGCCTACATAGGTATGGTGGATCAAGCGGCGAACATGCACTAAACAACCTATAGAGACTCGATACAACCGGGCGGCAATCAGAGAGGGGGAATAAAGACCTATTCGGAACCAACCTGATACTACCACCAATCAAACCCATCCTGGTGTTTCCCCCTCGACACCGATCGAGGAAGTCAACCGAGGAACTCACACAGTTGGCAATTTTACTTATTCAGTTATCGTTGCAGAAATTACTAGTCAGGTTTAGATAATCATCCCGATAAAATAAGCAGTGGGCACTTTTAGTTAACCATTCCGTGATAGTTGCAACACTTACTAGTCAGATACAATTGGCATGAGATATCCCCAAAACCCAGCAGTTGTTGGTACTTTTACTTAGCCATTCCGTTGTAGTTGCAATACTTACTAGTCAGGTACAATGGCCGCAGGCGACACCCAAACAAGCAATTGTGGGCAGTATTATTTAGCCACTCCATTATAGTGAAGCTGATTACTAGTCATTATAAAGTCAAATTTATAGCAATAAACTTTAGTTATGCTTGTGTATGGTCGAGATACTGTGCTCCAAGTCGTCCATAACCGCGGACACGCTTGAAAGTTTTACCAGCGAGTGCACCAATAGCAACACACGCCGATCAACCTCGAAAACCAAATCAAAACCCAACGAGGCTTTCACGACAAAGCAATCACAGGATTCAGAAATATTTCAGGGCCACCCTTGAGTCTTACCAACGCAAGTAAGCTAGCTCGAGACGGACTCAAGGTTTGGGTGAATGTGAGCGATCGGGAACCCAAATCTGGGCTTGTCGACACCACAAAACGTGTCCCGATCCTAAACGAGGTGCTATCGTCGCACAATTGTAAATCTGAGTAGCATGGCATAAGTACAGATAGTAAATAAAACCTCAAACTAGTTTGTGGCCCCAAGAAATAAGATGAATCAAGCTCGCTCGGGGGTCCCATATACCTCCCGGATGTGGATAGCGATAAATCAAGGAACAGTATCAAGTACTCGGGTCCTACGGGACACAAGTGGGCGTCGAACCAAATGTTATCTATCACCCACCGATGCCTTGCTTACTTCAATTTTAGTTAAACAGGAATTAAAGTGAGCGATAAGTAAAACTATGATCATCTCCAACATCAACATGTGGCAATACATCAACAAGCGTGGCCTTTGACGACACGCACAGCACTTGAGCAAGCGACTCTGACGCGCAAGTCCAACTATCTACCAAACAACGTAATAGGATGTGTCCAAGGCAATATAGGGCTGCACGGTATATCGGTGTACGGAAACTAAAGCATCGCAACACGTATAACAATAGATCAACGGAGGGAATAAATACTATAAAAGTAAGATAGGTAGAAAGGGGAGATGCTCTTTGAAAACATTGCCAAGATTCAACCAAGATCGGGCAAGCTCACATCAACTCAACGGCCTTATCCGCGAAGAACCAAAACACTAGAAGAAACACCGGATGCACTATTTAATACAACGGCAGAAGATCGGCATGATGCATGTATGATGTATGACATGGCACAAAAGGTGCAACTAGGTCATATTAAGCGGAACCGGGGTCCCGACATTTAATTAGGTGGTTCATGTTGTTTAGGTACCCCGCAATTAAATGTTATTTGAACATGGCAAAAGATAGCACCGGTTCGCTACACAGATTTAAATGAGGCCAATATACGACTGGATTTGCCCGCATATGGGCCCCATATTTAATTATTAGGTGAATCGGCATAAGGCCCCCAAACCAATGACATGCATGCAAGATAATGACAATTTAATATGCGACAAGGTTATATTTCATTTATAAAAATAGGGTTTGCGGGAAGGGGGTTCACACATTAGGGGGTCGCGACGAACTTGGGGTTCCGGGGTTCGGTTCGGCCCGTGGTCCGTGGTTCGACGGCCTCGGTCGGCGGAAGTAGTTCTTGGCGTCGGGTAGATGAACTTGGCGTGGCGTCGGGCGCATCGGTTTAACTCGACGGTGTCGTTCTTGTCGTCGCCGATATTATGGGCCCGCGCCATCGAGTGTTAACGTCGGGAGCGTTCTCGTGGCAAACTTGGCGTCACAGGGACGATCCTGTCGCATCCGCGGTCCCCGGTCGTCCGACGGTCTTGTTGTCTCACGACGAGATCTTGGGGTCCGGTCTTGGCGCCGGGTCCGAGAGGAGATCTGGCGTCCGAGGGTTCGGGTTCCGCTCGATGGTGTCTATCGGGGTTTTGAGGAGAGGCCTTGTAGATGGTTCTTGCCGAAGAGCTTGGCGGTGGTCAGTACCTCTGGTAGGGATTGTCCCTGAAGGACTCGATCAACCAAAGCGCATTCATCGGGTAGACGTTGCGGAGCCCCCTCACACCACAGATAACTCAAAGCACCAACTTCATGTATCTACACAGATGATGCTGACGATGGTTGCGGGCGGGGACGACCTTGGCGGCCAACGAGGAGCCCATGGGGCGGTGGTGGTCGAGCACCGACGGAGGGGGCGACAGACGGATGAGCCTCATGGGCGGCTCGGCTCGACGGGGCGACGCGGCGGATGGGAGAGGTTGGAGGAGGGAGGTGGTTGGCGAGAGGTATGGCAATGGTGTCGTCTTGAGAGAGAAAGGAGGCGGTGGGGGTCGCGTGCGGAAAAAGAGGAGAAGGGGGCTGCGTCGGTCGCGTTGGGGAAGAGAAGGAAGGAGAGAGGAAAGGAGGTGGGCCAGGGGGAGGGACGGCTGGTGGTGGGGCCGGCGGGTGAGTGGCTGTGTGCGTGTGTGGCTTGTGTGGGCAGGGAGTGTGGGGGGCAGGGGTGTGTGTGGTGGTTGGAGGGAGAGAGAGATGGGGTGAGGTGGCAGCACATGGTTGGCTCGGGGAAGGGAAAAGGGGAGGTGGCAAGTTGCTATAGGGTGGGGTGAGGTGGAGAGGGGTTGGGTAGGATAGGACAGGGTAGACTAGGGATTTTGGTAGACCGTTTTATTTTCTGGGGGTGGTCGTCGATTCGTTCGCTCGATTTCCCACTAAAATAATAATTTAAAATTTTATTTGTTTGAACACAGCTTCTGCAAACCGATAGCAGACAAACAAAATAATCCGGAGACCCGGTTTTGATGTTTGAATAAAGATGGGGCGTTTTAGAAAACAAAACGGGCTTTACGGAAATAGTTTTAGACAAACAACATATGATGATGACGATGCAATGCACAAATTCAACGCGGTTTTCTAGTAGTGGTTTTGGCGGGATGCCACACAAAGCATCGGTAGAACTAGTGCTTATGAAGGCACAACAAGCAAAGAAAATATCCGAACGCATCGAATCGACCATAACTAGCACAGATCGGCCGAAATCTACCGTGCATGTCACTCATACTCGGGAATGAGTCCGTAGGAGATAGATCTGAGCTGCTAAAACCTTAGGGAGTCAGTGGCTCGAGGCCTTACCGCCATTGCTGCAGGATTCAAGCTTCGGGTTGAAGAAGAAGAAGAAGAAGCAACCGCAGTAGTAGATCTTCTCCGACCATGAAAAGCGGAGTAGCTGCCTTGATCTACCGCCGTCTGCTTGCCGCGCCGGTGGTCTTCGTTCTTCCGGCGAGATAGGAACCGCCGACGGTGAGACGGGAGGAAGGGGCGGTTGCGAGTGGGGGGGAGAGAGAGAGAGCGGTGAGGGGATTTATGGCGCGTGTTCCCGATGTGTCGCGGCGTCTCCCGCCTTTCCCCCGCGTGTAGCCGCGTGCCCGCTTTTGGCTCCCTAGGGCCTGTTCCCGCGGAAACGGTCAATTTTGGCGTTTCTATCGGGCCATGATTTGGGGTGCTTTAAGACCCGTGCGATACGAGCTCGATCCGACGTGCGAGTCTCCAAATGGGCTTATTCTGCCGGTCCGGTGCGGGAAACGGGCATGCAACCCACCAAACACGCCCTTTGATTCCTTACCGAGTGTGTGCGCCGGATCTGCTTTAGGTTGACTTTAGCCAATATACATACATGACCCTTTCTTATTATGGGATAATCTCTTATTCCCAAGTCTCGTGTTTATATGTAGAAGTGGAGAACACTCTACCACACCAACTAAACACTAAATTGAGGTGAAGAAAAAGAAGGTTTTCTTTGACTTTAGCTATTTTTCCCAATCTTAGATTGATGTAAAATTTTCGCCAACGAAAACTACTTGCAAAAATAACTAAGTAAGTTGAAGGTTTTGATGAATACATCGTCTTTTCAACATAAGTAGTTCTAGTTGGATTGTTGAAACTTAAGTAATGATGTATCTAATATTATTATATTTGTATCCAAAGTTACTTCATTGTGGTCATGTGGAGTGCTGTATTATTTTTCATGGTTTCCTTCCAAAAAGAACCGCAAAAGTAGAAAAAACTATCTAAAACAAATGCTGAAATAACAAAAATCATTACAAAAGTGGGATTAATATAATCCACCACGTCACCATCTTTCTCCAAGGTACCGACATATGTCTAGTGCTATGCATCCAGATGTCATTGGTGTGCACGTGGTGGAACATTAGCGCCAAGGAGGAATGAAAATGTCATCTTCTATGACAAGGGCATTCAGATCTTTTGTTTATCGCCACCTCGGTCAAGACATACTTGTTATTATAGGCATTACAAGGATGAATGCAAATGTTCTATTTTATCTGTCTCATAATATAACATGTTATTATAACCACAATATGAGTATAATGATTGTAACGCCAACTTATATTATGGGATATTGGGATGATTTACTCGGCTTGTCAACCGCATGTCATCCGAAAGTTCCCATCCACTTGAATTTTGACCATCTTGTCCGACAACATTGAAGCAATTACATCGCCGATCTTGATTGTGAAGATGAATCAATTCTCTACTCGAACAAAACCATCATGCAAACCTGTCAAGACCATCTCAAACTTGTTGTAATAGATTCAAGATGCTTATGCACGCTCAAACATGTAGAGCAACTCAAGTCCATCGTATATATAGTCCGACATTGTTTTTAATGCTTAATAAAACATAGCCTAGTTGAGCCGCAAGACTGTAAGATTTTTTTTTGAAAAGGGAAATTTCTGGGCTCTGCATCAATTAATGCTTGCTGCAAGACATGAGTACCGACAACCGGATTTAAGCGCGGCATGTTTAAGCCAATCACAATGCTTACCATTATCGGCTTTTGCAAGCAATGTTATGTTATATATAAAAGGCTAGCCCGAGACTCAAAGGCTAGGGCAAAAAGTGAGTAATATATGTAGCCATTAACCAAACATTGCACGAATGATCAAGATTGAGAATCTTGCGGAGTGATAATTTTATTTTTTGAGAATCTTGTGGTGTGATAGGTTTGTTTTTTTTTTGAGTGTCTTGTGGTGTGATAGGTTGAAGACCGAGGCAGCCATATGTCTCGTTCGCAACAGAAACACAAAATCAGAGGTCCGCCCTATCAAACCGTAGCCAATGTGTCATTCTCAAACCTCTACCCCAGCCTGGTGGCCCAACGGCAAGCCCATTATTCCATCCAGCCCACGCTCGGCAGCGCGCACCATCCTCACCCGCTAAACCCTTGTCCTTAAAACCCCGTTCTTCCTTTAGCCGCCACGGCGCCGCTCCCCATCTCCCCAAAAACCCTAATACCTAAAGCCCCTCCCCCCACCCGCCGCCATGTCCTCCACGCCGCCGGCCGTCGCGTCCCCCGCCTCCGAGCTCACCAAATCCAAGAAGAAGAAGAGCAAGTCCAAGGACGCTTCCGCCGACCCCGCCGCCGCCACCGACACCCCGTCGCTGGCCGATGCGGAGGCGAAGACCGATGGCTACATGATCAAGCCCCAGTCCCTGGTCCCGACCCTCGACACCTCCACCTGGCCGCTCCTCCTCAAGAACTACGACCGCCTCAACGTCCGCACCGGCCACTACACCGCTCCTCCGGCCACTCCCGCTCAAGCGCCCCATCGCCGAGTACCTCCGCTACGGCGTCATCAACCTCGACAAGCCCTCCAACCCCTCCTCCCACGAGGTGGTCGCGTGGATCAAGCGCCTCCTCCGCGTCGAGAAGACCGGCCACAGCGGCACGCTCGACCCCAAGGTCACCGGCAACCTCATCGTCTGCGTCGACCGCGCCACGCGCCTCGTCAAGTCCCAGCAGGGCGCAGGTAAGGAGTATGTTTGCATCGCCCGCTTCCACGCCGCCGTGCCAGACACGGCCCGTGTGGCTCGCGCGCTCGAGTCCCTTACCGGCGCTGTGTTCCAGCGCCCGCTCATCTCGGCGGTCAAGCGCCAGCTCAGGTGCGGACCATTTATGAGAGCAAGCTTCTGGAGCACGACGCGGAGCGCCATCTCGCTGTGTTCTGGATCTCTTGCGAGGCTGGAACCTATGTCCGGACCCTCTGTGTTCACCTTGGCCTGCTCCTTGGTGTCGGTGCACATATGCAGGAGCTGCGCCGTGTCCGGTCAGGGATCCTCGGAGAGCAGGACAACATGGTCACCATGCACGATGTGATGGATTCTATGTGGGCACTTGACAACAACAAGGATGAGTCTTACATAAGGCGTGTGGTGATGCCTCTTGAGGTG
This sequence comes from Avena longiglumis, assembly GCA_030063025.1. Taxonomy (NCBI): domain Eukaryota; kingdom Viridiplantae; phylum Streptophyta; class Magnoliopsida; order Poales; family Poaceae; genus Avena; species Avena longiglumis. Next base: position 128,062,559 of record CP125976.1, read on the forward strand.
ATCCTTACTAGCTACAAGAGGCTTGTGGTGAAGGACTCTGCTGTTAATGCTATCTGCTATGGTGCTAAGCTTATGATCCCTGGGTTGCTCCGGTTTGAGAATGACATTGATGTTGGGGAAGAGGTGGTCCTCATGACTACAAAGGGTGAGGCGATTGCCATTGGTATCGCTGAGATGCCCACTGCTGTTATGGCGACCTGCGACCATGGTGCGGTGGCCAAGATCAAGAGGGTGGTGATGGACAGAGACACGTACCCAAGGAAGTGGGGACTTGGCCCGGTGGCACTTAAGAAGAAGAAGATGATTGCTGAGGGCCTCCTTGATAAGCATGGGAAGCCAACTGACAAGACCCCAGCTGAGTGGCTTCGTAATGTGGTGCTTCCTACTGGTGGTGATGCAATGATTGCTAGCCTTGCAGCTGCTCCTGAGCCTGAGAAGGTTAAGGTGGAACAACAGGATGTGGTGGCAAGTGAGGAGGTCAAGGAGAAGAAGAAGAAGAGGAAGACTGAAGAGGATGATGTAACTGCTTCTACACCTGCAAAGAAGGTCAAGGTGGAGGAGGTCACTGAGGTTGTGGAAGAGGAGAAGAGTGAGAAGAAGAAGAAGAAAAAGAAAGACAAGGGAGAACCAGGATCAGCTGTTTCAGTGAAGGAGGAGAAGATGGATGTGTCTGACGAGGAGAAGGGTGGCAGCGAGAAGAAAAAGAAAAAGAAGAAGAGCAAGGAGGGCAGTGATGTTGTTGAACCAGAGAGTGCTGAAGCTGAGAAAAGTGAGAAGAAAAAGGAGAAGAAAAAGAAGAAGAAAGATGCAGAGGAGGCACAATAGGTAGGGCGTTAGTTTACATTTACTGTTTGTTATTTGGTTGCAGTTATGGGGGAGTTTGAACTATCTTTCTTGTTATGTACCCCTTGCAATCCCTCATGGTTTGGAAGTCCTAATGTACTATCATTAGATTACTTGCCATTCTACTGAAATGCTATGGTAATTAGAGAGATTTCCCGTTAAGTTTCTTGGACAATGAGACCTGTTTTGCTGTATCTATTATCAGTTAATGCAGTGAATTTTGCTCTCATTTCGTAGTCAACTGTACCGAAGTTTCTGTTCTGCCAATTTCATCAATCTGCCTGTTTGCTGATATTCAAGCTCAAGTAAAGTTTTCTAGTCATGATATTTGCACCACAGTAATCTGTGAACTTTGTTATATATGTTCACATGCATTACTATCATCCAGTAGTCCCAGGCTAGTATTCATGTACCGTATCTGTGATCTGTTAATACAAATAAAAGAGTTTGGCTCTCAGCTCATACATCAGTAGTCCAGTGTTCTGTAATTGTTGCTTGCTAGTGTGGTCTAGATGCTGTTAGTAGTCAACTTTACTGAAGTTTCTGTTCTGCCAATTTCATTAATCTGCTGTTTGCTGATGTTCAAGCTCAAGTAAAAGTTTTCTAGTCATGATATTTGCACCACACTGATGTGTGAACTGGTTTTGTATGTTGATACGCATTACTATCATCCAGGCGTCCCAGGCTAGTATTCATGTACTGTATCTATTATCTGTTAATATACAGAGAGTTTTGCTCTCAGCTCATACAGTAGTTCAGTGTTCTGAAATTGTTGCTTGCTAGTGTGGTCTAGATGCTGTTTGATGATATTCTGAATAACTGCAGTTTTTTAGTATTCGAGCTACTCATTAATCCCAATATTTTGCTCCAAACTCCTTGTGTGCTTGTGAGTCTGAAACTCTTGAATTTGTCAGTTTCACTTTTTAACGGACTCATCATGTATTATGTGCCTCTCGGCATGGTCATTCCAGTATTGTTTTTTCTGAGTAGCATAAGCTGTAGTATACTGCATACATATGTATGCTGCTTATCACAGCATAGGTATGAGATTCTAGTAGTAGGTGCTGGGCGTAGTTTCCTCGTGATTTGGCCGCTTTGCTGTAGAAATAGTTGTCTCTCAGTGTCCAGCTATGTCTCGTGGAGTTGGGCTACCCTGGTGTGCATATATATCTTCTCTTATGGAACCCACTTGTGCACATTCGACCTGTGGGTGGTGTCTTTGTCTTGCTGGGCAGCGTTTTTCTTCTTCTGCTTGATGCTCATAACTCTGTGTTGCTGCTTAAGACTTTTTTCTTTTGAAAAGTAGGCTATTGCTTTTTTTTTCTTTTGAAAAGTAGGCAAACGCTTCGCCCTTTCTTTAGTTAATTTAAGAGAAGGAGAACAGAGTTGAGGCAAACGATCAACAAAACCCAGGATAAACTAGGGAAGACTACCCTCCCTGCGTCATCAGAATACTCAAATGCTACGTTACAGATTCCAATGGTGTAAGCCAAATCTGGTTTTCTTGCCTTTGCTTGCAAAGCTCGCAATTTGGCTCAAGTTGTAGTTCCGAGTAGCATAAGTTGTAGTTGTATGTATGGTGCTTATCATAGCATAAGTTGTAGTTCTGTATGTATGGTGCTTATCATAGCATAGCTATGAGATTCTAGTAGTAGGTGCTTGGCGTAGTTTCCTCGCGATTGAGCCGCATTGCTGGAGAAATAGTTGTCTTAGTGTCCAGCTATGTGAACTTGTGGAATTGGGCTACCCTGCTGTGCATATTCCGTGACACCTGTGTGTGGTGTCTGTGTCTCGTTACTGGGCACCCTTTTTTTTCTTCTGCTGGCCGCTCTTAACTCTGCTTCGCCCTTTCGTTTAGTTAATTTAAGAGAAGGAGAAGAGAGTTGAGGCAAATGATCAACAAAACCCAGGATAAACTTGTGAAGACTACCCTCCCTGCATCATCAGAATACACAAATGCTATGTTACAGATTCGAATGGTGTAGCCAAATCTGGTGAAACAATGATCCATGGTTTCTTGCCTTTGCTTGCAAAGCTTGCCCATTTGGCCATCCTTGCTGATGCGACCAGTCGCAGTCCTAAGGTCTTTTGCGTTTCACAAGCCAAGTGAAGAATTTGCATTTAGGAGACGGCTAAACACCAAACTCACCATCAAGAACCTTGTGGTGCCTTCAAACTGAACATTCTTTGATATGCTCTAGACGCCTGGCTCCCAATCAAAAAATAACGCCTTATTTTTTTAGAAAATTGGCATAACCATATTTTTTCTGGTGACAATTTCCAGCTATGGATATCCATCTTACATAATCCAAGGTTGATGAACTTTTGGATAAATAACCAATTTTTCCAATTGTCATATCCATGCCCAGGTGCTTGTATGGAGATTGGGCCAGTGAGCTGACCTGGCCGTCCGGCCTGTGAAACTTCTCATGGAACAAGGTTGAGCCGGTGTGATATCCAGCAAGAGGAAACTCCGAGGCTCAACACTCGTTACCTACGGGTGATATTGGGTTTCATAGACATAAGGCCGATTCAAGCATCTGTTCTATCTGCGGTGACGCAGATTACTGGAGGCACTCGTTAATCAACCATCCCGTGTATGGGCACTTGCAGATGAAGATATAACTGACCATATGAGTGTACCTTCATGTACTGTCGTGATCTTGGTACCTCAGAGACGGTCACAAACGGTGCTGTTGGAACAGCTTGCAGAGACGGAGCGGAAAACTATTTGGGAGCCTTGACGCTTAGGGCATCTCTAACCGACCTCCAATCGATTAGAGGAGTAAACTGTTTAAAATCGATTAGAGGAGTAAAAGTACTCCTATAACCGATAGCAGTTTCTAAGCGATCTTCTAAAGTTAGCGGAGTAAATCAAACGATCATCTTCAAATTCGATCTAATTCAAACCGAATTTGAAACCAACACATCTATTTAACATAATATATACATACTACAACCAAAAGTCGGTCAAATTTGACTAAATTCAACCGAATTTGAACTAAACCTAACCTAATCCTCATCCCATTCGAAGGAGGAGTCACTGTCAAGCTTGATGACCGCCGAAGCTGTCGACTGGCCAGCGGAGCTGCCGACGTCCTCCTCCCTCACCCTGGCCGACGCTGGAGCTATCGACGGCCCCGCAGCATTGGCGACCCCCTTCTTCTTTGCCGCGTTAGCCTTCCGCTTGGCGAATTCCTCGAGTCGCTTTCGTTCCTCGACGAGCTCCGGGTTGAGCCCGGCGAGCGTTGCCGCCATCGCCGCGTCGCGGCGCTCCTCCTCGAGGCGCTCGTGGTCCTCCCCGTCCTCCCGCTGCTCACGGTCGGAGACGAGTAGGAGGCTGGCCGGCTCCAAGTCTGACACTGTGCCGCACCCTAGCGGGAAGTTGAGCTTGCCATAGTCAGCGTCATGGAGCTCGACGTTCTTCACGTCATACGCCATTGCCGCCGCTTCCGCCGGATCGATCTTGTCGATCGACCTTCCGTAGGTGTTGCAATCGGTGATTTCGGTGACCACGCCTCATGACCGCCGCCAGACGCATGGTAGATCGGCGTTGGCGGCACCGGCAAGTCGAGGGTGCTGGCGGGGCGTCGGGGCTGCCTCCAGGACTTGGGTGGCACCAATCGCGGATAAGGAGGGGAACGTCAGCGGGAAGAGGAAGAGGCTTGAGCTCGCGTCGGGGGGCTATGGTGCCGGGGATTAGTGACGAGCGCCGGCGACGATCCGGCCATCGCGGGGCTCCGCCTGTGGCTGTGGTGGTGGCGGGGGGTGTCAGTGGTCACCGGAGACGCAGGAGAGCACGAGGCGAGTGGTGTGAACGCAAGAAAAATGAGAGAAACTTTTACTCATTGGTGCGGCCGACTCCTATATTTACTCATCGGCCACACCGATGAGTAAAACTTTTACTCCTCTAACACCTTTTGGACATCGGTTAGATGCAGTTAAAGGAGTAAAAGAGCCGATTTTTGGGGTCGGTTTGAGATGCCCTTAGAAATCCCAGGCATATGGAAATGGCATATGTTTGTTTTTTTCTTCTGCAAAACCACCTCTAGGCGACATGGAGTCGCCGTCTCAAAAACAAAAAAAGAATGCACATGCGTGCAAGTGCAAGAGTATATCCGGGACGGATCTAGCGTCCCTCCAGGGCATCCAGCAAGCCAGCTGTCTAGACTTGCGACAGCACGGCGCTGTATCCGGAGTAAACTGTTCCGGTGATTTGCAAGGAAACCCAGCATCAAGCACTCTAGAGTAAGTTTAATACTACCTTTTAATCACTCAAAGTGCCTAGGAGCACGTGCAAGAGCCGACTCTTGCATGAGAGTCCGCTTCCTTTCTCTCTCATATTCTCTCCCTGCCAACTCAGCACAAATATAGTATTTTAAGTCTTATAGTCAGCTAGGGGTGGACAGAAAAACCAATAACCGAAAAGACCGAAACTGAAACCGAATAGACCGAGACCGAAAGGACCGATCAAAAAAATGGATAGCAAATTTTGTAGACCGAATTTTGTTCGGTTAATTTGATCATTAGTTCTTTGTAACGAATAGACTGAACCGGCCGAATTTTAGGTGAGAGTGGCGTAGTTCCAAAGCCCTAGTTGCTCATAACTCTAGATTTATCTTTCTTGACTAAGCCAAATTTAGTATTATTGAATGTTAGTTTCCGCAACTTAATATAACTATGAAGTATATTTTATATTCAAATTACAACTTACATAGTACCAAATGGTTTACCAAATATTATCGAACTTTTGTATTTGATAATATCTACTACATAATACGGTCATGACCGAAACCGAACCCGAATTATTGGGTAATCGAATTTGTCGGTTAGTAAAAATAACAAATAAATTTCGGTATTTATTTGTTTGAAGACCTGTTTCAAAATAGACCGATATGCAAAGACCGAATTTTCGGTGATGACCGAACGCCCACCCCTATAGTCAGCTGACTCACCCTTATTATACTTGCTCTAACTCGAGGTTTGCTTAGGCTTGAGACGTTCTAAGTCCGCCTATCTGTTTTATCCGAGCTACAAAACACTCCCTAAAAAAACTTTTCAAAAACTACAAAAACAGAGAACGTAGACACAACACCTTCCATTGTTCATAGAATTTTAATTTGAAATTTCAGTAATGGTCTGAGAAACATGAATTTCGCCAAAAAGAAGGATCGCTAACTGATATTTTCACGGATAATAGTTACCTGAAAAACTTCTGTTTCGGTACACCGTCTCTCTAAACTCAATCACAACAATGGTCGTATCCCTTTATAACTTAGGGCATGATATTTAGCATTGTCATTAATAGAATTATTAATCGTTATTAATGAATAATTAAGTCGTACTCATACATGTACGCATTGCTATCCATATAGTACATACAGAACTGTATGCAAACAGACACTGGTAGAAAACGCTCCATGCGTCCCGGTTGGTAAGGGCCATTAGTCCCGGTTGCCCAACCGACGGGCACCGACTAAAGCTCAACCATTAGTCGGTTGCCCCACCAACCGGACAAATGGGGGCGTGGCAGCATCGTGGGCGAGGGGTGGAGATTAGTCGGTTCGTAACACGAACCGACTACAACTGCCGCTGCAGAGATTTAGCCAATTTCTCTGCGGCTGAAGAATTCATTTTGCACATTTTGTTGCCGCGCAGATTTTCGCCACTTTTGTGTCGCAAGAGAATTCATTTAGGTTGTTTTATTGTTTATTTAGTGTTTTGCACTTATCAATGAAGGAACCTTATATTACACAAGATCATCATGACAACATTACATTCAATACATGATCGAGTTCATGCACTACATACAAAAGTTGCTATTCGATGCTACCGCCAATTTCTTGAAAGTTGCTATTTTTACAATTCCTATTGTCTATACACAGCCGACTAGTATTCCCTTGTGTGTTTAGGACTTGCATCCAAGAATCCCGCCAATTCCTCCTGTATTGCTCGTATCACGATCCTTTGGCAGAAGACCGTCCCGTAGACGTTCGATCTGATTTAAAAAAGGAGTCAGCCTATATGAATATGAAACTAAATACAATTTGATTGTAATTAAAAACTATAGAAATTGTTTACGTACGTGGAGTTGCTCTAAATTCCTGCCCTTCTCATCGACGTCTGCCGGATGGACTCGCATACATAGTATCCACATAGATTGTTACTGTCCTGCGTCGGGCACTTTACGACAAGAGTTCAATCAAAATAATAATCAAGCATGATAATAACTGTATCAAAACTAGAATCAAAGAGATGCGTGGATATAGCTATTGGTGCTTACATCTAGTGGTTGAAATGTAAGCTCCTCTTTCAAACACCCTAGCCTTCTTGGTGAACCGTTTCCAAGCGCTGCCGGGCGAAAGCGAATAAAATAAGTTATTAAGTACTTGATATCATAAAATTCACGAACGTTGCCGATATAGTGTCGTAATGATTAGAATTACCTGGAGAAGTATCGCATGTCCTTCCACGTCTTAAGGGATTTATGTTTCGAGTCCATGACTAGTACACGCCTTTGTCAAGTTGAATGATTAATAGAATATAGTGGTACTGCGAATGCAAAACTAATCAATTATATACTTAACATCGAAAAGCGAAATAGACAATAACACTCCTCGGAAGTTGTAAGGAAATAGTATTTCCTTTTGGTTTCTTGAAACCTTAACGCGTACTATATTATCCTCCGTATCCGGGGCTTATTTTGAGATTAGCTTCATGAACCCAATATGGGTCAATGAAGCCAATGTCATAGATTTGTCCTCTGCTGCATTCGAGAATCTTCATTCTGCATATTAAAGTATGATTATATACATGCAATAAACAAAATATTATAGATGGAGACTAAATTAATTACAGAATTAGTACTTACAGACAATAGGCACTCATGATCGATTTGTCCAAGGCGTCTTGATTGAATAATTGAAATAGTTCATCAAATTCAATGGATATCATGTCATCCTTATCTTTCCCATGATGCTTTTTTGTAACCCTCAGCACTATCTAGTTAGCCCCGGCCCTTGTGGCATGCATGTACCAGTTATGCAATCTTCGCATTTTTGTTGGAAGATTGTTTACCTCCTCAGGTTTGACGAGAGGTTTTCTGTACTGATATTGGTATGCTACTTCACTCACGGGGAAGAACTCTAACTGGGATAAGTACTGGGCAATACTCATACCTTGAGCAGCGGCAGCTTCTCCGTATTGTGCAACTACCCACATTGGTTTGAGAAATCACCTTGAGAGGGGCGCAAGTCTGTTTTGCTTGTTCTTCGAGCTGGGCAACAGATTTCCCGCTTGCATCAGTACTGCTCTTCGAGGCTTTTTGTGCTGCATGTGACTTGAGAATAGAACGCTCATAGTCTGATGACAGCTTTGGCTCGGGTTGATGAAGAGTATTTAGCATTTTTAACACTTTGGCTTTTTCTTCTTTGGTGCTGGGGAACTCTGGCTCTTTCGGCCGCCTCACCAGCTTAAAAACTGTCGTTCCGCATCAACGAGCGCCGCAGGCTCCTCTTCAGTAGAGTCATAAGCTCTCTTGGGAGGAACCGTTGGTACTTTTGGAAGAGGCTCTTGTTTACGTTTCGGCGATCGCCACGACGACAAGATGGTACGCTTACGCTTTTATCCCGACGCTTGGCGATGGCTGCACCGGAGATTGGTGAGGCGACGAGCCGGGTGAGGCGACGAAGACGGCGGCGACGACCTCGCCGGAGACGGGTGAGGCGGCGAAGATGGCCTTGGCGTGATTTGAAGCACGATACAATCCTTCGCCATAGAATGGTGACGTTTTTGGCCACCCAGACGATCACATCCCCTTCACCGCAGGGTAGTGAAGATCCAAAACCTCAAAGGTGGGCATGATTTCATCCACGCCGACAACAGCGTAGCCCTCCGAACCGGACGATCGTGGTAAGTTGGTGTGGTCCAACGGTAAGGCATAGCCGACCGCCACCTTCATTGATATGTTCACAACTTTGACATGTAGCTCGCAGTGTGTCATCTCGTGATATCATCCTTTGGGTAGCCAACAGGAGCCATCGTCGGTGCATCATCCAGATCGCCATTGTCATCACCGGGACCTCGGTGGAAGCCACATCGCTTTTCGATTATTCGATAGGCGGTAGCATCGAATGCGCAGTCTTCGAGATGGGCGGTAGTACTTTGCTCTTTAAGTGAGTTAATTTCATCTTGTTGTTGCTTTAATCGTTTTTCAATTAAACGCATTCGCTCTTCGACTTTCTGCTTCAACCTGCCCTTACTCCTCCTCGACGGCTTCTATCGATATTTCTTCCTCTTCGAAACCCAGTCCTCCATGATTGGGAGCCTATTGTGCCTCGTGTTCGTCCATCATGTTCCTTATTTCCAAGGGCGAGTGTGAGCTCATCATTCTCTCTATCGGGAATGAAGTCCCCATCTTTAACAGCCTTTACTGCTTTTCTCATCCTCTCGATTGGCAAGGGGTCTTATTTATGTCGTATGTTATATATACACCTCCCTTCCGAGTCCAACGTTCCCTCATGCCCGTAAAACCAATTCCTTGCACGTTCTACCCAATCGTCTGTCTCGGGGTGATATTTTATCACGCAGCCTCGCTCAAGTTTCTCCCACTTAGGAATGCCAACCTTGTAGCCACCTTGCCCCATAGTATGGTGATACTTCTTCTTAGAAGCATTCACTTATTCGTTTGACATTTTCTTAGCTTTTTCTCGATTTCTTGTATTCCACAAACTCATCCTGTAATGGTTTTATCTTCTCAAACTGAATATTCTTGAAATCGGAGTCTTCTTTTCACGACATAGTCAAGGTGCAATCTTTTCTTCCAGTTGGTGAAACTTGGGCCATCTTCTTCAAAGCCCACTCACGACCTTAGCCTCCATGGCTCTCCCATGTTGTAAGGCGTCCTCAATCGGATCCTCCGCATTTGGATCCAGCTCTATCTTCGTAGTTTGAAATTAACCATGAGCCTCTTCCACAAGAAATCTTTGGCGTTAGGGACAAATAAACATGTTCCTCTTCATCCGCATTAGCAGGCCTATTCCAATTTCTAATGGTGATCGATTAAGTCCCTAACGACATTCCGCATTGTGCCACAAATTTGGTTGCGACAACCCGGAGCTGTCGGTCACCGTCTAGAGCGACATCTTCGATCTGAACCTCTCATGGTCTTGCAACTTTTGGTTGGGCCTCGTCTGCTCTTTTCAAGAGATTCCTTCGATCCGAGGGCTAAAAGAAGAAAGATCGCCGTTACTATTTCTATATAGATAGCAGATGATTAATTAATGAATTGATTTATATTACATGCACCTTGCCGAGCGGTCGTCTTCTCGATTACACAAGGCATCGCTTCTCTCAAGGAAGGCAACACCTTCAACCTCAAACAAGTTGTCTACTCCGGTAAAAAGAGGATCACCTCACCGAGTTGTTCGTAAACGTTGATACGTCTAAATTATCTTCCCACGGATCACACCTTGGATCAACTCTTCCTTTTCTTCGTCTCGACGTGTGGGTCCATATTTTCGCATAGGTGGAAAACGAATAAGTCAAAGAGGCTAAAGGAGAAAGTTAAGGAGAAACCCTAATATATACATACACAATAATAAAATGAAGAGAAACCCTAAACCTAGCTACAAAAGGAAACTGTAGTAGATAGGTAACTCTAGCTAAAATCAACTAAAATCAATATTCGGAGTTAGAGGGTGTAAAACCTAGTTCGGAGAAACCTCGGATGCATATGAGAGGGGAACATGAGTATAAGGCTACAAAAGGGAAACTATCCAGCAGATAGGTAACACTAGATACTAACAAAATACCCTATTGGAATCGATCTCGATCTCGATATCGTATTCTACCGAGAAGAACCAAATCACCAGAAAGAAAGGGAAACAATCAACACATGGCATCGATGCAATGCTCAAGCAATGATGATGATACGACAAGTTAATGTGCATTGGAATGTAACCCTAAAGCATGCTCGACAAGTTAATCGGGGTTCCGAGGGGCAAACCCTAACTCAAGGAACTCCTAATCACTGTTAGGGTTATTAGGGTGTTCTAATTAAACTTGTTATTTAAGTTGTTGAACAATGCATGATTATGGCATAGATAGATAGTTCTCATTTTTGAACATTTTGGTATATTATTTGTATTTTTGAATTATGATTAAAAGTTATTGAATTTACAAGTTTTATTCAAATTCAAATTATTAAATCAAATGTGTAAACCTTTTGCACCATAGTATGACAAGGATAATGATATGAAAAGTTAATTTGTATTAAAAAGTAACCCTAAGACATGCTCGGCAATTTAAACGGGGTTCCGAGGGGTGAAAACCCTAACTCGGCGAAACTCCGGAGTATATGAGAGGGTTGATTTTGTTTTCTAATTAAACTTGTCTTGAAAGTTGTTGAACAATGCATGATTATAGGTTAAATAGTTAGATCTCATTTTTCTGAACATTTTGATATATTATTTGTATTTTTCTTTGTTATAAATAATTAATTATTGAATTTACAATATTATATCAATTTATGGATTTAATTAAACCATTTGAATTTAAACAAAACAGAAAACAGAAAACATTTTTGCTTAGACACATGGCTCTCAAATTTCTGAACATTTTGATACATTATACATATTTTTATGATTAAATATGAATTAGTTATTGATTTTACAAAATTATATTAATTTCTGCTATTTTTAAACATTTCGAAAAGGATTAAGCCATTCTCGCATCACCGACGTCATCAACCCTATCCCTAACTTTCTACACCGGGCTGCTCCTACCCACAACCATCGACTAGGGCCCTAGGCGATCTGGGTCCACCCCGTGTACGTAAGCGCCACGCCGACGCGCGGCATGGAGGCGTCAGCGGTCGCCGGCGACGACCCCATCACAGACCACGACGCCGCCACAGATCACGCCGCCACACATCTCGGCCGCCGCCGCCGCACATCTGGAGGAGGGAGGACAGGCATGATGGAGAGGGAAGACGAGGCAGCCGCACTCTGGCGGCCGGTGGCAGCGGCGACGGTCGTTGAGGTGGTGGCGACGGACGTCGTTAAGCGGCAACTGACGGCGGGCGGAAGCTTGAAAGAGAGGGCACCGACGACCACGGCAATGACGGTGGCGGGCGGCAGGCATGAGGCCGGGCGGCGAGTTTCCTGGCGTCGGTGAAGGCAGAAGTGATGGGGAATGGAAGAAGAAGAAGAAGAGGCGCCCATTATAACAATGACCTTTAGTCGGTTGGTGGCTCCAACCGGACTAGTCATACGTCCCATTGGAGCCACCAACCGACCTATCTCAATATTTTCAGCTTGGCATAGGGCTTTTAGTCCCTTGGTGGCTCCAACAGGACATATTCTGCTTTCAAAAAATTTCAGGTATTTTCTCTGTTCTACTTTATTTTTTATTTTGGGGTTTAAATTTGTATTGTTTTTTAAATGATAATTAATTTGGAATTTAGAAAAACTTTAAACATAAGAATTGTTTGATTTGAATAAATAATTCAAAAACATTTTCATTTTAAAAATAATTAATGTAACCATTTAAAATATGAACCATTTACAATTAAAATGAATTAACTTATATTTTTTAATATCAATTTGGAATTTAGAAAAACTTTAAACATAAGAAGTGTATGGATTTGAATAAATAATTCAAAAACATATTCTATTTTTAAAAATAATTAATGTAACCTTTAAAATGAATTAACTTATATTTTTGAATATTAATTTGGAATTTAGAAAAATTTAAACATAAAAAGTGTTTGGATTTAAATAAATAATTCAAAAACATTTTCTGTTTTAAAAATAATTAATGTAACCATTTAAAATATGAACCATTTACAATTAAAAATGAATTAACTTATATTTTTTAATCTCAATTTGGAATTTAGAAAAATTTAAACATAAAAAGTGTTTGGATTTAAATAAATAATTCAAAAACATTTTCTGTTTTAAAAATAATTAATGTAACCATTTAAAATATGAACCATTTACAATTAAAATGAATTAACTTATATTTTTTAATATCAATTTGGAATTTAGAAAACTTTAAACATAAGAAGTGTATGGATTTGAATAAATAATTCAAAACATAATCTATTTTTAAAAATAATTAATGTAACCTTTTAAAATGAATTAACTTATATTCTATTTTGAATATTAATTTTAAACGACCTGCTTTTTGCGCTCGGAAAATGGAAAAGGGCTTTTCCGATGCGAAAAAAGGAAAACTTCCTCCTGCAACATTGTTCTCCATACCAATGTCCACACACATGCATAATATGGGCACAACATCACAAACTATGCCGTGATTCAAGACATAACATCGGTCATTTGGACCGAAAGCCATGAAACCTCGAACATGATAGGTCATTTTGTGAAGGTTTTTTGAAACATGATCAATATACCAAGTCTGTATTTTTCCTTTCAACTATGTAACATAATATGACACCACGAAGGATTTTCATTGTTCGGATTTTTTTGAATTTATTATGCCCGCTTTGAATTATCTGAATTTCTAACTATGGTTGAACCGGTGCATGAAGATAGGGACGCATCGTTAGAACTTGCATTGGATCTCTGAAGAAACCACATATTAGTAGTCTAAAATGATTTTCAAAAATCACGGGTGATAGATCATGTACTGTAGTACAAACCGACCCACTTCCCACCGATTCGCAGACATTTGTCCTTTTACCCGGATGGACGAAAAGGTTTGAGATGTCCGGTTGGGAGATAGTCCATGTAAGGTGGTCTAGTATTTTAGGAAAATGGGACGGTAGCATTGTGAAGCGGCATTTTGGTGGTTACTTCAAAAGCGACCCGTTTTTGCGCTCGGAAAATGGAAAAGGGCTTTTCGTGCGACAAAAGGAAAACTTCCTCTGCAACATTGTTCTCCATACCAATGTCCACACACATGCATAATATGGGCACAACATCACAAACTATGCCGTGATTGGCACATAACATCGGTCATTTGGATGAAAGCCATGAAACCTCGAACATGATAGGTCATTTTGTGAAGGTTTTTGAAACATGATCAATATACCAAGTCGGTATTTTCCTTTCAACTATGTAACATAATATGACACCACGAAGGATTTTCATTGTTCGGATTTTTTTGAATTTATTATGCCCGTTTTGAATTATCGAATTTCTAACTATGGTCGAACCGGTGTGCATGAAGATAGGGGCGCATCGTTAGAACTTGCATTGGATCTCTGAAGAAACCACATATTGCGAGTCTAAAATGATTTTTCAAAAATCACAGGCGATAGATCATGTACGTAGTACAAACCGGACCCACTTCCTCTGGATTCAAGGACATTTGTCCTTTTACGGATGGACGAAAAGGTTTGAGATGTACCGGTTGGGAGATAGTCCATGTAAGGTGGTCTAGTATTTTAGGAAAATGGGATGGTAGCATTGTGAAACGGCATTTTGGTGGTTACTTCACAAAACGACCCGTTTTTTGCGCTCGGAAAATGGAAAAGGGCTTTTCGACAAAAAGGAAAACTTCCTCCTGCAACATTGTTCTCCATACCAATGTCCACACACATGCATAATATGGGCACAACATCACAAACTATGCCGTGATTCGGCACATAACATCGGTCATTTGGACCGAAAGCCATGAAACCTCGAACATGATAGGTCATTTTGTGAAGGTTTTTTCGAAACATGATCAATATACCAAGTCTGGTATTTTTCCTTTCAACTATGTAACATAATATGACACCACGCGAAGGATTTTCATTGTTCGGATTTTTTTTGAATTTATTATGCCCGTTTTGAATTATCTGAATTTCTAACTATGGTCGAACGGTGTGCATGAAGATAGGGACGGCATCGTTAGAACTTGCATTGGATCTCTGAAGAAACCACATATTGCGAGTCTAAAATGATTTTTCAAAAATCACGGCGATAGATCATGTACTGTAGTACAAACCGGACCCACTTCCTACCGAATTCGGCAGACATTTGTCCTTTTACGGGATGGACGAAAAGGTTTGAGATGTACCGGTTGGGAGATAGTCCATGTAAGGTGGTCTAGTATTTTAGGAAAATGGGACGGTAGCATTGTGAAACGGCATTTTGGTGGTTACTTCACAAAGCGACCCGTTTTTGCGCTCGGAAAATGGAAAAGGGCTTTTCGTGCGACAAAAGGAAAACTTCCTCCTGCAACATTGTTCTCCATACCAATGTCCACACACATGCATAATATGGGCACGACATCACAAACTATGCCGTGATTGGCACATAACATCGGTCATTTGGACCGAAAGCCTGAAACCTCGAACATGATAGGTCATTTTGTGAAGGTTTTTCAAAACATGATCAATATACCAAGTCCGGTATTTTCCTTTCAACTATGTAACACAAAATGACACCACGCGAAGGATTTTCATTGTTCGGATTTTTTTTGAATTTATTATGCCGTTTTGAATTATCTGAATTTCTAACTATGGTCGAACCGGTGTGCATGAAGATAGGGGACGGGCATCGTTAGAACTTGCATTGGATCTCTGAAGAAACCACATATTGCGAGTCTAAAATGATTTTTCAAAAATCACGGGCGATAGATCATGTACTGTAGTACAAACCGACCCACTTCCGCCGATTCGGCAAACATTTGTCCTTTTACCCGGGATGGACGAAAAGGTTTGAGATGTACCGGGGAGATAGTCCATGTAAGGTGGTCTAGTATTTTAGGAAAATGGGACGGTAGCATTGTGAAACGGCATTTTGGTGGTTACTTCAAAACGACCCGCTTTTTGCTTCGGAAAATGGAAAAGGGCTTTTCCGATGCGACAAAAAGGAAAACTTCCTCCGCAACATTGTTCTCCAAACCAATGTCCACACACATGCATAATATGGGCACAACATCATAAACTATGCCGTGATTCAAGATATAACATCGGTCATTTGGACCGAAAGCCATGAAACCTCGAACATGATAGGTCATTTTGTGACGGTTTTTTCGAAACATGATCAATATACCAAGTCTGGTATTTTCATTTCAACTATGTAACATAATATGACACCACGCGAAGGATTTTCATTGTTCGGATTTTTTTGAATTTATTATGCCCGTTTTGAATTATCCGAATTTCTAACTATGGTCGAACCGGTGTGCATGAAGATAGGGACGGGCATCGTTAGAACTTGCATTGGATCTCAAGAAACCACATATTGCGTCTAAAATGATTTTTCAAAAATCACGCGATAGATCATGTACTGTAGTACAAACCGGACCCACTTCCCACCGATTCTAGACATTTGTCCTTTTACCCGGATGGACGAAAAGGTTTGAGATGTACCGGTATAGAGATAGTCCATGTAAGGTGGTCTAGTATTTTAGGAAAATGGTGCGGTAGCATTGTGAAACGGCATTTTGGTGGTTACTTCACAAACGACCGCTTTTTGCGCCGAAAATGGAAAAGGGCTTTTCCGCATGACAAAAGGAAAACTTCCTCTGCAACATTGTTCTCCATACCAATGTCCACACACATGCATAATATGGGCACAACATCACAAACTATGCCGTGATTCGGACATAACATCGGTCATTTGGACGAAAGCCATGAAACCTCGAACATGATAGGTCATTTTGTGAAGGTTTTTGAAACATGATCAATATACCAAGTCTGTATTTTTCCTTTCAACTATGTAAAGAATATGACACCACGCCAAGGATTTTCATTGTTCGGATTTTTTTGAATTTATTATGCCCGTTTGAATTATCCGAATTTCTAACTATGGTCGAACCTGTGCATGAAGATAGGGGACGCATCGTTAGAACTTGCATTGGATCTATGAAGAAACCACATATTGTAGTCTAAAATGATTTTTCAAAAATCACAGGCGATAGATCATGTACTGTAGTACAAACCGACCCACTTCACCGATTCGCAGACATTTGTCCTTTTACCCGGATGGACGAAAAGGTTTGAGATGTACCGTTGGGAGGTAGTCCATGTAAGGTGGTCTAGTATTTTAGGAAAATGGACGGTAGCATTGTGAAAGCGGCATTTTGGTGGTTACTTCACAAAAGCGACTGCTTTTGCGCTCGGAAAATGGAAAAGGGCTTTTCCGATGCGAAAAAGGAAAACTTCCTCCTGCAACATTGTTCTCCATACCAATGTCCACACATGCATAATATGGGCACAACATCACAAACTATGCCGTGATTCGACATAACATCGGTCATTTGGACCGAAAGCCTGAAACCTCGAACATGATAGGTCATTTTGTGAAGGTTTTTGAAACATGATCAATATACCAAGTTTGGTATTTTTCCTTTCAACTATGTAACATAATATGACACCACGCCAAGGATTTTCATTGTTCGGATTTTTTTGAATTTATTATGCCCGTTTTGAATTATCGAATTTCTAACTATGGTCGAACGGTGTGCATGAAGATAGGGACGCATCGTTAGAACTTGCATTGGATCTCTGAAGAAACCACATATTGCGAGTCTAAAATGATTTTTCAAAAATCACAGGCGATAGATCATGTACTGTAGTACAAACCGACCCACTTCCTACCGATTCGGCAGACATTTGTCCTTTTACCCGGGATGGACGAAAAGGTTTGAGATGTACCCAGTATAGAGATAGTCCATGTAAGGTGGTCTAGTATTTTAGGAAAATGGGACGGTAGCATTGTGAAACGGCATTTTGGTGGTTACTTCACAAAGCGAATTTTTTTCGGAAAATGGAAAAGGGCTTTTCCGTATGCATAAAAGGAAAACTTCCTCCTGCAACATTGTTCTCCATACCAATGTCCACACACATGCATAATATGGGCACAACATCACAAACTATGCCGTGATTAAGACATAACATCGGTCATTTGGACCAAAGCCATGAAACCTCGAACATGATAGGTCATTTTGTGAAGGTTTTTCAAACATGATCAATATACCAAGTCTGTATTTTTCCTTTCAACTATGTAAGAATATGACACCACGAAGGATTTTCATTGTTCGGATTTTTTTGAATTTATTATGCCCGCTTTGAATTATCTGAATTTCTAACTATGGTCGAACCGGTGTGCATGAAGATAGGGACGGCATCGTTAGAACTTGCATTGGATCTATGAAGAAACCACATATTGCGAGTCTAAAATGATTTTTCAAAAATCACAGGCGATAGATCATGTACTGTAGTACAAACCGACCTTCACCGCCGATTCAGACATTTGTCCTTTTACCCGGATGGACGAAAAGGTTTGAGATGTACCGGTTTGGGAGGTAGTCCATGTAAGGTGGTCTAGTATTTTAGGAAAATGGGACGGTAGCATTGTGAAACGGCATTTTGGTGGTTACTTCACAAAGCGACCCGTTTTTGGCGCCGGAAAATGGAAAAGGGATTTTCCGATGCAAAAAGGAAAACTTCCTCCTGCAACATTGTTCTCCATACCAATGTCCACACACATGCATAATATGGGCACAACATCACAAACTATGCCGTGATTCGCACATAACATCGGTCATTTGGACCGAAAGCCTGAAACCTCGAACATGATAGGTCATTTTGTGAAGGTTTTTCAAACATGATCAATATACCAAGTTTGGTATTTTTCCTTTCAACTATGTAACATAATATGACACCACGAAGGATTTTCATTGTTCGTTTTTTTTTTGAATTTATTATGCCCGCTTTGAATTATCCGAATTTCTAACTATGGTCGACCGGTGTGCATGAAGATAGGGGCGCATCGTTAGAACTTGCATTGGATCTCTGAAGAAACCACATATTGCGAGTCTAAAATGATTTTTTCAAAAATCACAGGCGATAGATCATGTACTGTAGTACAAACCGACCCACTTCCCGATTCTACAGACATTTGTCCTTTTACCGGGATGGACGAAAAGGTTTGAGATGTACCGTTGGGAGATAGTCCATGTAAGGTGGTCTAGTATTTTAGGAAAATGGACGGTAGCATTGTGAAACGGCATTTTGGTGGTTACTTCACAAAGCGACCGTTTTTGCGCTCGGAAAATGGAAAAGGGCTTTTCCGTGCGACAAAAGGAAAACTTCCTCGCAACATTGTTCTCCAAACCAATGTCCACACACATGCATAATATGGGCACAACATCACAAACTATGCCGTGATTCACATATAACATCGGTCATTTGGACCGAAAGCCATGAAACCTCGAACATGATAGGTCATTTTGTGAAGGTTTTTGAAACATGATCAATATACCAAGTCCGGTATTTTTCCTTTCAACTATGTAACATAATATGACACCACGAAGGATTTTCATTGTTCGGATTTTTTTTTGAATTTATTATGCCCGCTTTGAATTATCCGAATTTCTAACTATGGTCGAACCGGTGTGCATGAAGATAGGGACGGACATCGTTAGAACTTGCATTGGATCTCTGAAGAAACCATATATTGCGAGTCTAAAATGATTTTTCAAGAAATCACAGGCGATAGATCATGTACTGTAGTACAAACCGGACCCACTTCCCACCGATTCTAGACATTTGTCCTTTTCCGGATGGACGAAAAGGTTTGAGATGTACCGTTGGGAGATAGTCCATGTAAGGTGGTCTAGTATTTTAGGAAAATGGGACGGTAGCATTGTGAAACGGCATTTTGGTGGTTACTTCACAAACGACCCGCTTTTGCGCCGAAAATGGAAAAGGGCTTTTCGATGCGAAAAAGGAAAACTTCCTCCGCAACATTGTTCTCCATACCAATGTCCACACATGCATAATATGGGCACAACATCACAAACTATGCCGTGATTCGACATAACATCGGTCATTTGGACCGAAAGCCATGAAACCTCGAACATGATAGGTCATTTTGTGAAGGTTTTTTCGAAACATGATCAATATACCAAGTCTGGTATTTTTCCTTTCAACTATGTAACATAATATGACACCACGCGAAGGATTTTCATTGTTCGGATTTTTTTTGAATTTATTATGCCCGTTTTGAATTATCTGAATTTCTAACTATGGTCGAACCGGTGTGCATGAAGATAGGGGACGAGCATCGTTAGAACTTGCATTGGATCTCTGAAGAAACCACATATTGCGAGTCTAAAAATGATTTTTTTCAAAAAATCACGGGCGATAGATCATGTACCTGTAGTACAAACCGGACCCACTTCCTGCCGATTCGGCAGACATTTGTCCTTTTTACCCGGGATGGACGAAAAGGTTTGAGATGTACCGGTTGGGAGATAGTCCATGTAAGGTGGTCTAGTATTTTAGGAAAATGGGATGGTAGCATTGTGAAATGGCATTTTGGTGGTTACTTCACAAAACGACCCGTTTTTTGCGCTCGGAAAATGGAAAAGGGCTTTTCCGTGCGACAAAAAGGAAAACTTCCTCCTGCAACATTGTTCTCTAAACCAATGTCCATACACATGCATAATATGGGCACAACATCACAAACTATGCTGTGATTCAGCACATAACATCGGTCATTTGGACCGAAAGCCATGAAACCTCGAACATGATAGGTCATTTTGTGAAGGTTTTTTCGAAACATGATCAATATACCAAGTCTGGTATTTTTCCTTTCAACTATGTAACATAATATGACACCACGCGAAGGATTTTCATTGTTCGTATTTTTTTTTGAATTTATTATGCCTGTTTTGAATTATCTGAATTTCTAACTATGGTCGAACCGTGCATGAAGATAGGGGCGGCATCGTTAGAACTTGCATTGGATCTCTCAAGAAACCACATATTGCGAGTCTAAAATGATTTTTCAAAAATCACGGCGATAGATCATGTACTGTAGTACAAACCGACCCACTTCACCGATTCGGCAGACATTTGTCCTTTTTACCCGGGATGGACGAAAAGGTTTGAGATGTACCGGTTGGGAGATAGTCCATGTAAGGTGGTCTAGTATTTTAGGAAAATGGGATGGTAGCATTGTGAAATGGCATTTTGGTGGTTACTTCACAAAGCGACCCTTTTTTGCTTCGGAAAATGGAAAAGGGCTTTTCCGCATAAAAAGGAAAACTTCCTCCTGCAACATTGTTCTCTAAACCAATGTCCATACACATGCATAATATGGGCACAACATCACAAACTATGCTGTGATTCAGCACATAACATCGGTCATTTGGACCGAAAGTAATGAAACCTCGAACATGATAGGTCATTTTGTGAAGGTTTTTTCGAAACATGATCAATATACCAAGTCTGGTATTTTTCCTTTCAACTATGTAACATAATATGACACCACGCGAAGGATTTTCATTGTTCGGATTTTTTTTGAATTTATTATGCCCGTTTTGAATTATCTGAATTTCTAACTATGGTCGAACCGGTGTGCATGAAGATAGGGGACGGGCATCGTTAGAACTTGCATTGGATCTCTGAAGAAACCACATATTGCGAGTCTAAAATGATTTTTCAAAAATCACGGGCGATAGATCATGTACTGTAGTACAAACCGGAACCACTTCCTACCGATTCGCAGACATTTGTCCTTTTACCCGGATGGACGAAAAGGTTTGAGATGTACCGTTGGGAGATAGTCCATGTAAGGTGGTCTAGTATTTTAGGAAAATGGGATGGTAGCATTGTGAAACGGCATTTTGGTGGTTACTTCACAAAACGACCCGTTTTTGCCGGAAAATGGAAAAGGGCTTTTCCGTATGCAAAAAGGAAAACTTCCTCCTGCAACATTGTTCTCCAAACCAATGTCCACACACATGCATAATATGGGCACACCATCACAAACTATGCCGTGATTCAAGACATAACATCGGTCATTTGGACCGAAAGCCATGAAACCTCGAACATGATAGGTCATTTTGTGAAGGTTTTTTCAAACATGATCAATATACCAAGTCTGTATTTTTCCTTTCAACTATGTAACATAATATGACACCACGAAGGATTTTCATTGTTCGGATTTTTTTGAATTTATTATGCCCGCTTTGAATTATCTCAATTTCTAACTATGGTCGAACCGTGCATGAAGATAGGGACGGCATCGTTAGAACTTTCATTGGATCTCTGAAGAAACCACATATTGCGAGTCTAAAATGATTTTTTCAAAAATCACGCGATAGATCATGTACTGTAGTACAAACCGGACCACTTCTGCCGATTCGGCAGACATTTGTCCTTTTACCCGGATGGACGAAAAGGTTTGAGATGTACGTTGGGAGATAGTCCATGTAAGGTGGTCTAGTATTTTAGGAAAATGGGACGGTAGCATTGTGAAACGACATTTTGGTGGTTACTTCAAAAGCGACCCGCTTTTTGTGCTCGGAAAATGGAAAAGGGCTTTTCCGCAACAAAAGGAAAACTTCCTCCTGCAACATTGTTCTCCATACCAATGTCCACACACATGCATAATATGGGCACAACATCACAAACTATGACGTGATTCAAGACATAACATCGGTCATTTGGACCGAAAGCCATGAAAGCTCGAACATGATAGGTCATTTTGTGAAGGTTTTTTGAAACATGATCAATATACCAAGTCCGGTATTTTCCTTTCAACTATGTAACATAATATGACACCACGCGAAGGATTTTCATTGTTCGGATTTTTTTTGAATTTATTATGCCCGCTTTGAATTATTTGAATTTCTAACTATGGTCGAACCGGTGTGCATGAAGATAGGGGACGGGCATCGTTAGAACTTGCATTGGATCTCTGAAGAAACCACATATTGCGAGTCTCAAATGATTTTTCAAAAATCACAGGCGATAGATCATGTACCTATAGTACAAACCGACCCACTTCCTGCCGATTCTGGAACATTTGTCCTTTTACCCGGATGGACGAAAAGGTTTGAGATGTACCGGTTGGGAGATAGTCCATGTAAGGTGGTCTAGTATTTTAGGAAAATGGGACGGTAGCATTGTGAAACGGCATTTTGGTGGTTACTTCACAACGACCCATTTTTGCGCTCGGAAAATGGAAAAGGGCTTTTCCGCATGACAAAAGGAAAACTTCCTCCTGCAACATTGTTCTCCATACCAATGTCCACACACATGCATAATATGGGCACAACATCACAAACTATGACGTGATTCAAGACATAACATCGGTCATTTGGACCGAAAGCCATGAAAGCTCGAACATGATAGGTCATTTTGTGAAGGTTTTTGAAACATGATCAATATACCAAGTCCGTATTTTTCCTTTCAACTATGTAACATAATATGACACCACGAAGGATTTTCATTGTTCGGATTTTTTTTGAATTTATTATGCCCGTTTTGAATTATTTGAATTTCTAACTATGGTCGAACCAGTGTGCATGAAGATAGGGGACGGGCATCGTTAGAACTTGCATTGGATCTCTGAAGAAACCACATATTGCGAGTCTAAAAATGATTTTTTCAAAAAATCACGGGCGATAGATCATGTACCTATAGTACAAACCGGACCCACTTCCTGCCGATTCGGCAGACATTTGTCCTTTTTACCCGGTATGGACGAAAAGGTTTGAGATGTACCGGTTGGGAGATAGTCCATGTAAGGTGGTCTAGTATTTTAGGAAAATGGGACGGTAGCATTGTGAAACGGCATTTTGGTGGTTACTTCACAAAACGACCCATTTTTGCGCTCGGAAAATGGAAAAGGGCTTTTCCGTGCGACAAAAAGGAAAACTTCCTCCTGCAACATTGTTCTCCATACCAATGTCCACACACATGCATAATATGGGCACAACATCACAAACTATGCCGTTATTCAGCACATAACATCGGTCATTTGGACCGAAAGCCATGAAACCTCGAACATGATAGGTCATTTTGTGAAGGTTTTTGAAACATGATCAATATACCAAGTCTGTATTTTTCCTTTCAACTATGTAACATAATATGACACCACGAAGGATTTTCATTATTCGGATTTTTTTGAATTTATTATGCCCGCTTTGAATTATCTCAATTTCTAACTATGGTCGAACCGGTGTGCATGAAGATAGGGGCGGGCATCGTAGAACTTGCATTGGATCTCTGAAGAAACCACATATTGCGAGTCTAAAATGATTTTTCAAAAAATCACGGGCGATAGATCATGTACTGTAGTACAAACGGACCCACTTGCCGATTCAAGGACATTTGTCCTTTTTACCCGGGATGGACGAAAAGGTTTGAGATGTACCGGTTGGGAGATAGTCCATGTAAGGTGGTCTAGTATTTTAGGAAAATGGGACGGTAGCATTGTGAAACGGCATTTTGGTGGTTACTTCACAAAACGACCCGTTTTTTGCGCTCGGAAAATGGAGAAGGTTTTTTTCGAAACATGATCATTGTTCGGCACAAATTTAGTCCCGGATGTATTCTGAGCCCAGTCCTCCGGCATCTCCGAGAAACTGGTCATAGAGGCACTCCCTAATATGTGAAATTAGTTAGCTCCGAGGCGTATTGATCTAGTTAGTGAAGTTACAAGCTGCAAGATGGTTTTCGAGAGAGGACACCATCATGCGGCCTGTTGAGGAGATGCTGACGAGCCAGGCCTCCGGCATCTCCGAGAAACGTCATAGAGGCCCCTAATATGTGAAATTAGTTAGCTCCGAGGCGTATTGATCTAGTTAGTGAAGTTACAAGCTGCAAGATGGTTTTCGAGAGCAGGACACCACTGCGGCTGTCCAGGAGATGCCGACGAGCCTGGTCCTCCGCATCTCGAGAAATGGTCATAGAGGCACTCCGGTCCAGCCACAAAATAGGACTAACACTCAAGACATTTATTAATATTAAAAGCGAGACTACAAAACCGGGACTAAAGGCCACAAACCGCGAAGATATCCTTCGTCAAGCCACAAACCGCGAAAGACATGAACTAGAGTTACATAATATGAGCATGAACTTCTTGGCATATGTCATTCCTTATGACCGCTTGAGACGTAACCATGGAGCATCTTCTTTACTTAACGGAATGCTTGGGTTTTTCACCGTGAAGGGCGGAATTTCATCAAACTTATTATAATCTTCGACATGTACATCTTGTCCTCGATTCCCACGATGTTTCTTTTCCCCGAAAGAACTATGTGACGCTTTGGCTCATCATATGATGTATTCGTTTGCATATTTTTTCTTTTTTCGTCCGAGGACATGTCCTTCATATAGAAAACCTGAGACACATCATTGGCTAGGACGAATGGTTCATCTCTCTACCAAAGATTGTTGAGATCCACTGAACTCATTACCTACGACTGGTCAATCTTTACCCCTGCCCCATTCAGGTTGATCCATTTGCAACGAAACAAAGGGACCTTAAAAGAGACTCCATAGTCTAGTTCCCATATCTCCTCTATGTAACCATAATATGTGTCCTTTTGTCCATTCTCGTCTATTGCATCAAAGCGGACACCACTATTTTGGTTGGTGCTCTTTATCTTGGGCGATCGTGTAGAATGTATTCCCATTTATTTCGTACTTTGGAAATTCAATACAGAGAAGATGGTGATGCGCCAACAAGTATAGCTGATCTCCAACAGTGGTGTCATTCAAGAGATGTGTCCGCATCCAACCACCGAAAGACTTCATGTGTTCATCGTAATCCATGATTCAGCTTCCCGGTTTTTGAGCGCATATTCTTGTGTTCCTCCATATCTGAGTGCCAAGGTGGAATTATGTAGAACGTAGTGTGCTTTAGTGAAAGAATCCCGTCCCTACATATCATTGCTTTCTTTCCCGTGCCTTTTTCCACTTAGTCTTCCCTCATGCCATGAGTCAAACACCAATCGGCTTAAGGTCGGGAATAAAGTCAACACAAAACTCAATGACCTCCTCTGCTCCATATCCCTTGAGATGCTTCCTTCAGTCTCTAGCACGGTTATGAACATATTTCTTTAAGACTCCCATGAACCTCTCAAAGGGGAACATATTGTGTAAATACCGGACCGAGAATGGCAATCTCTTCCACTAGATGAACCAGAGATGCGTCATAATATTGAAGAAGGATGGTGGGAACACCAATTCAAAACTAACAAGACATTGTACCACATCCTTCAGACCTTGGCAGAATATCCGGATTGATTACCTTCGAGATATTGCATTGAGGAATGCACACAACTTCACAATGGGTACTCGAACATTTTACGTAGAAGCCCCTCAATGCAATCGGAAGCAATCTGCGTCATAATCACGTGATCATGAGACTTCAGGTTTTGGAACTTTTTCCGCCATATTTATTATCCCTTTATATTAGATGAGAAGACCGACGCACCTTGATACCGTAAAGGACTTCAAAAGATTTCCTTCTGCTTTGGTAAGAGCATAAATTGCACGACTTAAGTGACGCCCATTATCCGCCTTGTTATCTCAGATGCATGTTCTTTGGGTCTTTCATAATTTGTTGGTCCTCCGTGCTTGGTGTATCTTTTGTCTTCCCATACACGCCTAGGAATCCTAGCAGTTCACGCAGAGATTCTTCGTCACGTGCATCACGTCGATTCAAGAGCGGACACGCAGGACTTTCCAATATGGCAGCTCCCAAAATATAGATTTCTTCTTCCACATGGGTGCGTGTCCAGAGGCGACGCTGCTCGAACGATTGACCGGACCCTTTCCAAAGATTACTTCTATGTCCTTGACCATACCAAATACATCATCACCACCGGGAGTTCAGGCTTCTTCGGTGATCCGCCTCACCTTTGAAATGCTTGCCTTTCTTTCTTCGGATGATTGGTCGGAAGAAATCGTCGATTCGCTAGGTACACAACCTTCTTGCATTTATGCAAATATGTACCTTCGGTCTTATCTAAACAGTGGGTGCATGCCTTATATCCTTTGTTTGTGCATCCGAAAAGGTTACTAAGAGCACCAATCATTGATGGTTACGAATAACAACCCTCGTAGATTAAATGGCTCGCTTGTTCTCATCCCACGACGTACACCTGGTTTGCCCCACAACCGTAAGAGTTCTTCAACTAATGGCCTAAGGTACACATCAATGTCGTTGCCCGGTTGCTTCGGCCTTGGATGAGCACCGCATCATAATGAACTTACGCTTCATGCACAACCAAGGAGGCAGGTTGTAGATACATAGAGTCACGGGCAGTCTGTGGATCGCAGATCGCTCCCAAAAGGATTCATGCCATCCGTACTTAGACCAAACCATAAGTTCCTTGTGTCACCCGCAAAGTGCGGGAAGTCTCTCGATTTTTCTCCACTGTGACCCATCGCCAGGTGTCTCAACTCCCGCCTTTCTTACGGTCTTCTTTGTGCCATCGCAACAACCCGGCATGCTCTTTGTTTCGAACATGCTTTCAACCTTGGTATTATAGGATCATACCACATAACCTTAGCAGAACCCTCTTCCGAGGGGCTCTCCTCAACATCACTGTGGTCATCTCGTCTGATCTTATATCGCAACGCTGCATACCGGACATTTATCTAAATTCTCATACTCCTTACGGTAGAGGATGCCATTAATGCATGCATGTATCTTTTGCACATCTAATCCCAGAGGACGGAGAGTCTTCTTTGCTTCAGAGGTACTCTCGGCAAGTTCGTTATGTTTTGGAAACTTGGCTTCATTATTTTCAGATCTTTTCAAATGAGGAGTCGGTTAGACCACACTCTTGCCTTCCATCGCATAACAATTCCAGTGTCGCATCGAGCTTTGTGCTGCCATCTTCACAATTTGGGTACAACAATTTCTTGTGATCTTCTAACATGCCCTCTAACTTCAACTTCTCATTTTACATTTCACCTCGCTTTGCATCGAAATGACCCTACCAAGTTCATCAAGCTCATCGATGCCCGTTCTTCACCTTTTTCCTCCATTATCTTCCATTGCGATCATCAGATTCAGAAACATATGATGATAGTTGTTATCATCATCTTCTTCTTCACCATCTTCCATCATAACCCCTCTTTCCCGTGCTTGGTCCAGCAATTATAGTTGGGCATGAAACCTTTCATAATCGGTGGCATGGCGAATGATTTTCGAGGAAGAGTAATCCTTGTTGTTCCGACATTGAACACATGGACAATGTATAAATCCATTCTCTTTGTTTGTCAGAGCCACATCGATAAATTTATCCACGCTTTGATATACCGGCTACCCGCCGTCACCGTACATCCATTCCCGACCATTCATACGCATCATATAAGTAAGTTTATCAAAAACAGGACATCATAAATAGTGAAATAACCAATTCACACCGACATGAATTGTATCAATGACCTAGAAAAGATAAGATTGCTAACCTCGATCGAGGAAAATAAAGAGGAGAAAGCTCAAGTGCGTCTGACACCTTCTATATTTTTGTTCTATGAGAAATTCAACGGATTTTTCACTCAACATTTCAACAAACACCTTCAATGCATGCATGAAAAAACTAGCACACACCCTCACACCTTACACCATTCGAAAACAGAGGAGGCAGAGGGCGTTGCATTTATAGAGGGCAAGGTCTTTAGTCGGTTGAAGCCAAAGAATCGAGACTAAAGGTGCGTGCGAAGCCACGGTCATTGGCCAAACCTTTAGTCGGTTGGTGGCTCCAACCGGACGCATGCCTTACCAACCGGGACCCATGCCCCGGCCCTGCCCGCTCCAACCGACGTGTTAAGATTAGTCCCGGTGGCGCAACCGGGACTAATGCTCCGAGGGGTCGCGAACGGATGACCCTTTTTCCTCTAGTGAGAAAAGGTGGGGTTACCGCCATGTCGGTCAATAACTTCGCCTTTCAACAACATAAAAATCTCATGTATTAGTTTGTATACCACGGACATATGAGTATGAACCACGGCAAGCTAATCTTCAAAAACAAAAATTGAGATCAATAAATAAGTAGTAGTAGTAGTAAAAGATATGAGTTTTGTAATGAAGCAGGGCTCCCTAGATTCTCGCACACATGCGTCAGGGCATGTACATTAGTTTAGACGGGCACCGTCTGTAATTTTTATACATGTCATTTATAGACTTCACTAAAGACACCTTTTACAATGGGCTGTCTATATGGCTTCTACAATTTCGGGAAACGCAGAGATCAACAGCTAAATTGCATAATATTGAAAGGGCATAAGGAAGGATTGAAATTCGATGGACATGGTCTTGAATCTTGATCTGCTTGGCAACAGCGGACGAGCACGTACTCCATAATCCATCTGTCCATCCACGAGTAGGTCGCGTCCTCGCTAGCCACCACTGCCGGCCGGCGGCGCCTCCGCTCCTCCCGTGTATCACTTGCAAACACCGATTCCAAATTTCCAACCCTTCATCGAGCATGGCGCAGACTGGATATGATCTGTGGTGGGACGCTGCGGAGTCCCAACGATCGGTTTCCACAGAAGACAAGCGACGGCCCTGTACAATGGAAAACAGTCCGTCGCTAAGTAGAGATTTTTACGGGACTAGACCGTCTTTATTCTTACCGACGGAGTTGGCAGTTTTTCGTTTTCTCTCACCCCCACGTCATCTAATTTCTTACGTGGGCTAGGTTACAGACAGCTTAGTAGACACTATTGTACATGTCCTTAGGCATGAGGGCATCTCCAACATCGACGTTAAAACTGGTTGGCGCTGGAAAAAAACGGTTGCTCCAGCAGCCGTTATAAACTAGTGCGTGGTAAAAAAATTCAGCTGTTATAACGACGCATATCTGACGATCGCACTTCAACACGTGGCAAAACTCCACACACGCACAAACTCTCAACTGCCACCAAAAAATCCGCGCACCGCCACCGCCTCGCTCCAGACTCCGTCGTGGCCCACGATGGACGGCTACAACGGCGCTCCTCCGGCCCTCCTTACTCCAACGGAGATTCTACGTTGTATGTCAGCACCGTTCAAGTTTCAAACGATGAAGAAGCGCACAATAGAGATGGCAACAAGGCCGGTCCTCAGATTTCTAGGACCCGGGTCAAAACCCAAATGGGGCCTCCAATTATTATTTCATAAATATTCACATTAACTGGTTTCTCGGTTCCTCGTTAACATTATAGCATATTCTGTAGGAGATGGGATTAAATACAATGCTCATGATCACTCACATTGGTATCATCTATGTCAACATTTCCGTGTGAAACAATATCGTATTCTAGATCCACGTTACTTTGTTCCCCATAAGAACCAATGCCAACTCATTTGGATTCCTTGAGATGTTTCTTTTACTCTTCAAAGTAACAAAAGGAAGGCACCGTCGACTGTTTCCTCATCACAACAACATCCCCTTCGCCGCCGGCCACTACTCGAAAGGAAGGCGGCTCGATGGAAGGAGGCGCCGCCGCCATCATCCTGGCTTCCCACCGGTATGCAAAGGCGGAAGTCAACGATGAGGACAAAGCGAGACGCCGCGACCACTGATTCAATCGCCCATGATGAACGTGCGGTGACGTTCTTCTCTCCTTTCCCCCTCATGGATCCGTTCGTTCTGGTCGAAGCTTTCTTCTTGATATGTGATTTTGATGAAGAATCTTATTCTGATCATATTGGTTACAATTTGGGATATGCATAATTACTTTTTCAGAAATAATTAACTCAGATTCCCAACGATTTTGATAATTTTGTTCCTGTTTTTAACTCGTCAAAATACCTGGTATCCAAACGCCGAGTTTCAACTTGAAAAACTACCCTGAAATCCAACGTTTCTTAGGTGATCAGTAAATTACCCTAGTAATATGTTCAGGCAGGTTTGTATTTTCCATTCTCCTAAACGGGGCCTAACTAATCAGAACTAAAATTAGGGTATAAATTATCATAAACACTTTATGATTTCCATAAAGAATTGGGATCGTTCTTGTACCTTTCTACAGTTCTTCGCAAGGTTGGAGGAGCGGAAGTCCTTGGAAAACAACGGAACGGAAGGAGCAACCTAGTCCAATCAAGAGTTCCAGACGAGATGAGACGTCGGAGCGACAGGCGACGGCGATTAGCTAGGATCAAGTCGAGAGGAGTTATACCAGGGCCGCTCGAACCTTCACGATCTCTAGAATCTATGTCTACATCCATGGAAACGAGAAGGGCCCAGCCCAGAAAACGTCCAGGAACCCCCACACATGTCAATCTCAATTTTTTTTGCTGGGATCTCGGCTGAGGGCTCCTATTTTTTCTGGGCCCGGGGCGACTGCCCCTCCAGACCCTCGCCGGGCCTAGATGGCAATGCCGATTATACCGTTGTTGATTCTTGACGACGTCCATGTTTGATTAGTTTGTGCGAACTTTAGTTGTGTTGAGCCTGCTTTTAAACTATGCCATGATGAATTTATTGGTGGATTATATTTTGCGTGTTTGATCTTGTTGGACGCTATATTTATGGAGAGTGTGTGTTTGATCTTGTTGGACGCTATATTTATGGAGAGTGTCTAGATCTTAGGCGCCTGAGAACATCTTATGTCTAAGTCGCTCATGTTATCATAATATTTCTGCTAAAATCTCAGTTGAAACTTAGTTGCAACTCATAGTATTTGTACCAATTCTCAGTTGCAATCTAGTTGCAACTCATTAAATTCCCACTTACACCCTAGTTGCAACTCATGTCTCATGTGTAACTTTTACTTTGCACGAATCACGAGGTAAATCGAACGGTAAAAGAGATAACCGAGACCTAAGAAGTTCTCAGACGCCTAAAAACTAGCAAAACCGATATTTATGTGCACGGACAGAAATATAGAGCGAACAACTTTTACAGTGTAAAATTATAGAGTAGTGTTGGAGATGTCATGAGACAGAACTGGTTTCTGGCGATTGATCAGGCACACGCATACGAGCTACTAGTACACATCTTCCTCACACACCCGTGTCCTTTGCAGTGTAGTGTGTACCGCCCGCTTGGGTTTTCACCGCTGGTACGTCATGGCGCAATACACGACACTGCAGTGGCGGATCTAGAAATTCACTATGCCACGGGCCACCTTCAGTAATTTTAGCTACAATTATTAGATCTAATCTATCATTGGTAGATGTACTGTAAGGTCGAACACGTAGATCTGAGAGGGAGGGAGAGAGAGAGTGGCACTACCTGCTCCCTGGCTCGACAAGCATGAGCCAGAGGGGATCCCGGAGCTAGTGCCGGAGCTGGACCCGCCGTCGTTGGCCATGGGAAAAGGAGGCGACAGCGTGAGCGTGGATGGTAGAGAGTTGTGGCGGCGGAGCTTCCCGTCGGCCTAGCGCGAACCCTAATCGGTGGGTGTGTAGGTGAGGAGCTGCGGCGCACGGTGAACCTCGTACCGTGTGCGTCCGCCCCCCCTACCTATTTATATACGCGCTGGCGACAGGGGCCCACCAACCATGGATAGGGTTGGGCGCCCCCGATTAGGGCGCGATGAGGGACTCCGTTCGGGCCCGAACGTGGGAGAGAGCTATCTAACATTCTCCCCCTAGATCTCGACTTTACTTTTAACTTTGTACTTTACTTAGTTAACCACCCAGTCCACTTCGACGCATACAAACGCCAGATCAACCTTTTTCCTCCATTCGGAGTAGTTGTCCCCCCTTAGCAGCGGAATGTCTTTCAAACAGCTCATGAGGTTGAGACCTCCTGAAAACCACAAAAGATGTGAGATCACCAAAGAAAACAACTGTATGCATTAATCCAACGTTGGTATAAATTAAGCATGCAATTGTTTGTGTCATTTAAAATTACATCACCGTTGGGTAGAAATAAAATTAAATGCACCTTTAATACTCAATGAAAAACGATCATGATCATGCTTATTAATAACGTTGGTCAATTAATAACATGGGACACAATCAACTTTAAATTACATTGTCACATCTTTATAACAAAATTTAAACAAACTTTATTGCATTATTGCAATTTTAAATTAACTATTTGCAGCGGAAACTATTATAATAACTTTCATAAACTTTAATCTTTACAAAAAAAAATTCTTCTTTTATATCTTTCTCTAGTCAAAATATACTTGAAATAAAATGACTAGAGAAAAACTGTTGGAAATTGCTTAAAAAACTAAGAAAAATAAGGAAAAAACAACTAAAAAATACTCTGTAAAATGATCACTGGCAGCTCAATAGGATCTCTAGACTAACCCCACAGACCAACACTAGTCTTTTATGCGCACTTTGTCCTCACTCATGCGCACCCGATACCCACTTTCCGATCGGTCACCCATCCTATAATTGCTCTAGGTCAAGCACGCTTAACCTTAGAGTTCTTTTCAGATGGACTTCCGGAAAAGAAGTTGCAACTTGTTGGTATGGGTTTTCTATCAATCCTATTGAGCCATGCACCAGGGTCTCACATACACCCACCCTTAGAAGATCGACGTCCTCGTCGATCAACCATAAACCAGGAACGTCCCCTCTTAGCACACGTCTGTACGTCCAGTGCCGGCACATGTGTCATGCCGTGTCCACTCCGGGCCACACGCGCCATGCTACACATGTCCGCCACTGACCCGCACACGCCCATGTAACCGTGAGGGTCGGCTCTAATACCATTGTTAGATCTAATCTATCATTGGTAGATGTACTGTAAGGTCGAACACGTAGATCTGAGAGTGAGGGAGAGAGAGAGTGGCACTACCTGCTCCCTG
Source organism: Avena longiglumis (assembly GCA_030063025.1). Lineage (NCBI taxonomy): Eukaryota > Viridiplantae > Streptophyta > Magnoliopsida > Poales > Poaceae > Avena > Avena longiglumis. The sequence continues at coordinate 128,095,875 of CP125976.1, forward strand.
GCTCGACAAGCATGAGCAAGAGGGAATCCCGGAGCTAGTGCCGGAGCTGGACCCGCCGTCGTTGGCCATGGGGAAAGGAGGCGACGGCGTGAGCGTGGGTGTTAGAGAGTTGTGGCGGCGGAGCTTCCCGTTGGCCTAGCGCGAACCCTAATCGGTGGGTGTGTAGGTGAGGGGCCGCGGCGCACGGTGAACCTCGTACCGTGTGCGTCCGGTCCCCCACCTCTTTATATACACGCTGGCGACAGGGGCCCACCAACCATGGATAGGGTTGGGCGCCCCCGATTAGGGCGCGATGAGGGACTCCGTTCGGGCCCGAACGTGGGAGAGAGCTATCTAACATTCTCCCCCTAGATCTCGACTTTACTTTTAACTTTGTACTTTACTTAGTTAACCACCCAGTCCACTTCGGCGCATACAAACGCCAGATCAACATTTTTCCTCCATTCGGAGTAGTTGTCCCCCCTTAGCAGCGGAATGTCTTTCAAACAGCTCATGAGGTTGAGACCTCCTGAAAACCACAAAAGATGTGAGATCACCAAAGAAAACAACTGTATGCATTAATCCAACGTTGGTATAAATTAAGCATGCAATTGTTTGTGTCATTTAAAATTACATCACCGTTGGGTAGAAATAAAATTAAATGCACCTTTAATACTCAATGAAAAACGATCATGATCATGCTTATTAATAACGTTGGTCAATTAATAACATGGGACACAATCAACTTTAAATTACATTGTCACATCTTTATAACAAAATTTAAACAAACTTTATTGCATTATTGCAATTTTAAATTAACTATTTGCAGCGGAAACTTTTATAATAACTTTCATAAACTTTAATCTTTACAGAAAAAATTCTGCTTTTATATCTTTCTCTAGTCAAAATATACTTGAAATAAAATGACTAGAGAAAAACTGTTGGAAATTGCTTAAAAAACTAAGAAAAATAATGAAAAAACAGCTAAAAAATACTCTGTAAAATGACCACTTCTGGCAGCTCAATAGGATCTCTAGACTAACCCCACAGACCAACACTAGTCTTTTATGCGCACTTTGTCCTCACTCATGCGCACCCGATACCCACTTTTTGATCGGTCACCCATCCTAGAATTGTTCTAGGTCAAGCACGCTTAACCTTAGAGTTCTTTTCAGATGGGCTTCCGGAAAAGAAGTTGCAACTTGTTGGTATAGGTTTTCTATCAATCCTATTGAGCCATGCACCAGGGTCTCACATACACCATTTTAGAAGATCGACGCCCGCCGATCAACCACAAGCCAGAACGCCCCTCTTAGCACACGTCAGACGTCCGGTCGCAAGACATGTGTCATGCCGTGTCCACTCCGGGCCACATGAGCCATGCTACACATGTCTGCCACTGACCCGCACACGCCCATGTAACCGTGAGGGTCGGCTCTGATACCATTATTAGATCTAATCTATCATTGGTAGATGTACTGTAAGGTCGAACACGTAGATCTGAGAGGGAGGGAGAGAGAGAGTGGCACTACCTGCTCCCTGGCTCAACAAGCATGAGCCAGTGGGGATCCCGGAGCTAGTGCCGGAGCTGGACCCGCCGTCGTTGGCCATGGGAAAAGGAGGCGATGGCGTGAGCGGTAGAGAGCGGCGTGAGCTTCCCGTGGCCTAGCGCGAACCCTAATCGGTGGGTGTATAGGTGAGGGTTGCGCACGGTGAACCTCGAACTGCAGCGCGTCTCCCCACCTCTTTATATATCACGGCGACATGGACCCACCAACCATGGATAGGATTGGGCGTCCCCGATTAGGGCGCGATGAGGGACTCCGTTCGGACTGTTGGACCCGAACATGGGAGAGAGCTATCTAACAACAATGTCTCCTAAAACTTCGCTATAGTGCATCATCAAGACTGACCATCGTTGCTGCGTCCCAGGCCATGGCTGTTGCTGGGCCTGGATCCGCCGCGACACTGTACACACTAGGTGCCACGGCGAGGAGCTTGCTTTTCGTGAGGATCCGTCACGCGCCATCGTCGCCTCTCCAAAGCGGTATTCGAAAAGGAAATAAAAACGGTAAAAAGGAGATAAAGCCAAAGGATTGGATAAGAAAAGGTAGGGAGGGAGAGAGTGACCGCGCTCCCACAGCCCCACTCCACTGCGAACGTGACAAAGCGTTTGAAATTTGCAACTGCGCAGCACGGAGAACTCGCCAGGCAACCGGGAGGGGGTAAAAATGATGTCTAAATTCCCAACAAACAACAGAGGAATTTGCGCACGGAGATGCTCGGGCAGGAACAAACGGGATTTCTCCACCAATCAATTGATTAATTAATTAACCGAAATAGTACATGGACTGAAACATGCGGAGGGAACTGGACGATGACGATGATACACTGGACAGAGCAGGAGCAAGCTAAGCACACAAACACAAAATCAGATGTACAACACGAAAGAACACACACATGCACATCACAGGGCAGCACCATACAAGGGCACCAAGCAAGACCGCCATCACCTGCGAAGAGCAAACAGAGATCGGTTTAGTTTAGTTTGTCCGCAGCCTCAAGCAGTTGTAACAAAAAAACAATACCACTGTTTTTTGGGACCAAAGGTGGAGTAAGAAGAGGAAAAGTCGAGCGTTTATTTGCTGGATTTGTGAAGTTCAGTTTCTTGGAAGATGGGGTATATTTTTTCTTAATGATTTCCTTAAGGTTAAGGAGGCAAGCGAAGAGTGTGACTGTGTGAGCAGAGACGCTGATGACCACAGGCAGGATGGTTCAGAAATCAAAACCATGGGGAAATTTCGAAGTTTCCTGAAAGGGCACGCGTACCTGTGTGAGGGCAGGGAGGGGCTCCCTCTCTACCTGGTGATGACCCAGACGGCGTAGATGATGCCGGGGAGGTAGCCGAAGAAGGTGAGCAGCAAGCAGATCCAGAACTCGATCTGCAATTACAACAAGCCATCAGTTAACCCCGCATGGGAACTTGAAGAAGAAGAAGCAGCCAGGAGGAGGAGGAGGAGACAGAGACAGGCTCTGTCGGCCGGTGGGTCAGTCACTCACCCCGCAGGCGAACTTGAAGAAGACGCCGAGCGGCGGCAGGATGATGGCGAGGATGATGTCGATGCAGTTCGCCGTGCCCTCGTCCGCCATCTTCTCTCGCAGGAAAACCCCAAAGACCAACTGAGCAAGGAGGAGGAAAGGGAGGTTGCAGGTATGGTGTGATGCCGCTGATGAGGAAGGAGCGCGTGCGAGGCCGCTTTATAAAGACGACGAGGCGAGGCCCGACGGGTGTGACGGGGGTACGTTCGAGGTTCGATGGATTGCCCCGGCTAGTGGGATCGGATCTGATCCGAAGGTTCCCCTGCCGCGTGCGCTTCGCTGTTCGGCTCCAACGGCCGGCCACTGCCAGCGTAGGGGTTGTTTGTTACGAATTCGAGGTTTACGCGCCGGGTTTTCTGCGTGGACAAACAAATGGGCCTCTTCAGAGTATATCCGTTGGTGGTTTTTTCTTGCTTAGCGTTGAAGGTTATTACGAGGCTCCAGCAGAACAGACAGACAAAAAAAAATCTATGGCTAAATTTTGACCGCTGATTCTTTTATTATTGGCGACTATTTTTGACTGCTAATTCGTGATGTGTTTTCTGTTTGAGTTCACACTTTATTTTCAGGCTTTGTGAGGTGGACCGAGCGTTGGTGTGGAGCTTGCCTGCCAGCTGCCAGGTAGTACCACAAACAAACGGTCACTCGGTAGTGTCGGCGAACCCGTGGTGCGTCGCCACTCTTTCTTCAACCAAGCGCGGTCCTCCCCTTGGCCGGACTTGGTCGTTTTATTATTTCAGGCTCGAGAGCCAGCCAGGTGGGAGGAAGCATATCCACATCCACCTAGCCCTAGCCATTGCACGGGGAAAGTCCAACTCTTGCAGCAATCAAATTTCAGCGGAAGCAACAACAAAAATTCTGGGAACTCAGTCCAGAACATGTGAACCGGGCAACAAGTGGCTCATGAGAGACAACCACATTTCCCACTACCACTTGCCTCTCCCGAGGCGAAGAGCTTTCCCCAGCTGCCCCTCTCGCCATTGCCTTCGTCGGCGAATACACGCCTATAGATAGGCCCGCCGCCGTCGTCGCACCTTTTCCCCTTGGCCTAGCCCACGTTTCGTCACACCATCGCCGTAGCTTCGCCTCGAGCTCCCGCCACCGCCCGCCAAGCTGCTCAACGCTTTGCCCGTTCACCATGGACTCCAACGACGGAGGTGTTCGCCGTGTCGGAGGAGGAACGCCGCCGCAAAGATGCAAAACAATGCATATTCGCCTTCCGCCCGCTTATACATGCATCGCAGCCGGAGCGTGGAGGCTCGGCGAAGGGTCGCCGGAAGTGCAAAGCAAGGCAGAGGATTGAGGGCTACTGCATGTTGCCGACTACTTCACCGATGAGCCGCTACATGAAGAGGCCGTGTTTCGGCGCCGTTTCAGGATGAGTCGGAAGCTCTTCCTCAAGATCGTGCATGCCATCCGGGAGTTCGACCCCTATTTCGTGTGCAAAAAGGACTACACTAGCATGGTTGTGTTTTCCTCACTACAGAAGTGCACATTGGCGATGAAGTTGCTTGCATACGGAGTGTCGGGTGACATTGCCGATGACTATCTCCGCATGGCCGAGTCCACCGCCATCGATTGCTTGTATATGTTCTACATGGCAGTTATTGTAATGCTTGAAAAACAGTACTTGAGAACGCCCACTGCTGAAGACACTGCTCAGATCCTCGTAGTTAATGAAAGTAGAGGATTTCCTAAGATGTTTGGAAGCATAGACTTCATGCATTGGCACTGGAAGAACTGTCTATTTGCATGACAGAGAATGTACAAAGGCCACAAAGAAGGTTGCACTGTGATACTCGAGGCAGTTGGTACACATGATCTTTGGATCTGACACTCCTTCTTTGGCACGACAGGATCGAAAAACGTCCTCAACTCCTCAAATGTATTTTCCAAACTTGTCGAGGGTCATGCTCCCACTGTGGACTTTGAGATCAACGGGCATCACTACAACAATGGATACTATCTTGCAGATGACATCTATCCAAAATGGCCAACATTTGTGAAGACTACCTCAAACCCGATGCTCCCAAGCATGCTCAGTTTGCCAAGAAACAAGAAGCTTGTAGGAAGGACGTGGAGCGGAATTTGATGTGCTCCAATAGAGGTTTGCAGTTGCCTGGTTTCCTACTCTGACCTGGTCGAAAGATCAGATGTGGGAAGTGATAAGCTGTTATGTGACTTTGCACAATATGATCATTGAGGATAACAGAAAGGATCCAGTGAGTTTGGTCGAGCAGAACGAACCATACTATAGACAAGGACCTCTTGTAGAGCCCGATCACCAGGTGTCGTCAACCTAGGTTGCCTTTATCGCCACGCGTCAGGAGATCTGAGACCCGATAGTGCATCAACTGCTACATGATGATCTAGTTGAGCACATATGTGAAGGGATACGGTTAGGCTACACTAGCGCAAATAAAAAATTTCTACCGCGTAAACCAGGAATACTGTTGTCATAGATCACGGGATTACCGCTAGACGTGCAGTTGCGGAATCGATGAAGCGCGTCGAGGCAGTGCAGACAATCTACGACTCCTCCTCGTTCTCGTCCCACGAGCAGCTCCCCTTGCGTGGCTCGTCCAAACGCCATGTATGCGCCCGAGGTATCCACACGATAGGGTGGAAGGCCGACGCCAGATCGCTAGGTCTGCGTGTGCAACACAGGCGAGAGGTGTGGCGACTGGGTGGAATGGTCTGAGGTCTAACCCTTGTCATCTCGCCCCACCCTCTCTTATATAGGTGTCCCTAGTGGGCTTCTACATTAGCAGCCCATTAGTAGCCTAAGCCTGGTTTAATTCGTATCCAATCCTCATTAGGCTTCCAGCCCCTTAAGTGTGTGACCCTATTGTTGGAATTATGCCCTAGAGGCAATAATAAAGATGTTATTATTATAATTCTTGTTCATGATAAAGTTTATATTCCATGCTAGAATTGTATTAAGCGGAAACATTAATACTTGTGTGGTTTGTGAACAACACCGTGTCCCTAGTACGCCTCTATGGACTAGCTCATTGATCAATGATGGTTAAGGTTTCCTAACCATAGACATGAGTTGTCAATTGATAATGAGATCATATCATTGGGAGAATGATATGGTGGATAGACCCAAACAAAGCGAGAGCAATTAGATCGTGTCATCGTGTTCGTCTTTTGCGAAGCTTTTCCTATGTCAAATATTGTATTCCTTAGACCATGAGATAATGCAACTCCCGTATCTAAGAAAGCTTTGAGGTCATCAAACGTCATACTATGAGAGGGTGATCATAAAGGTGTCTCTCGGTGATCGGAAAGTATATGTTGGGTTGTATGTATCGAGATGGAATTTGTCCTCCCAAGTCGAGAGATATACTTGGGCCTACTCGTAATCGATATCAACACCGCTTGCGCATGTGGTTAAGGAGTTAATCACAAAGTGATATCGGATTACGGAAAGTAAAGTATTTACGTGAACGATTGAACTAGGTATGACGATACCGACGATCGAATCTCGAGCAAGTAAAATATCGCGAGACGAAGGGAATATATATATATATGGGATTGATTGAATCGCATCGTGGTTCATCCGATATGATCATCTATGAATGTGTGGAGTCAATATGGGTGCCTGCACTCACTGTTGATTATTGATAGAAGATCATGTCTCATATTCTCGAACTCAGGTCACACACTTAACGTGTCTTGACGCTAGGATAGATTGGATAATTGGTTTATGAATTTTGTTCGAGTCTCGATGGGATCCGGATATCACGAGAGGTTCCGAATGGTCCGAGAATAAGATTCATATAAGGTGCAGTTTTGGAGTTCGAATTGTTCCGGTTAATCAAGATTGTACCGAAGCTTTAGAACCTTCCGAAGGGGACCAACGTGGCCCCACCTTCCGGGAGGGGGCATGGGCCTATGAGGGAGTGTCCTGGCCGCAATAGGGGCACAAGGACCCATAGGGCCCAAATTGATTCTAAAGAGATTTGACCTTTAAATCTCGGGATAGAATTTCTAGATAAGGAGAGTTTAAATCGCTTAAACTAGAGATAGGATTTCTAGATAAGGAGAGTTTAAATTGTTTAAACTAGAGATAGGCTTGGGAGGGCAGGGCTGGCCGCCTCTATATATAGAGGGTGGTGCGCCTCCCCACACACACCTTCCTCCAAGCCCTAGCCGCCTTGCTACCTTCCTCTCCCTCCCGATCGCTTGTAGTAAGCCTCAGCAGAAATTCTCCACCATATACACCACGCCTTCGTGTTGTAGATCCAATATATCTCCACCATACTCGCTGGTCCGAGGAAGGAGGAGACGCCGAGGTGCGCACGTGCATCTCACGAGGCACCGCCACTTGTGGTGCTAGATCGGATCGGATCGCGAGGAGGAGAAGCGAGTACTACATCACCCACGCCCGACGAACGCTCCGCCAGCGAATATTCAAGGGTATGAAGATCTAATCCAATCTCTCTCGTTGTTTGCATCTCCTAGATTAGATCTTGGCTTTCCTCCGCTCGCCCATAGAAAATTTTGATTTACTATGCGCGAAACCCTTCAAAGGGTATCGAGCTAGACCTATGCGTAGATGTGTTTCACGAGTAGAACGCAACATGGTTGTTGCGGCTGATGTTTTCGCTGCAAGCCTCTTGTTTGTGTTCTTCTTATGACGCGGATAGTGAGATTGAAGCGTCCAGCCAACCTTACGCGACGCCGTCATGAGACCGGCTCGCACTTGACGTGTGGCTTGTACCACACATGCGGCCGGTGGATGCCGCTTCTCTCACTATAGTTGTCATGGGATTAACACGGAGTTTGGCAACCATAATATCACCGTTGTGGCTTTCCGTAGGTAAGAATCGTTTAGCATCTACTCCCATAAGCCACGTAAAACATGCAACAACAAAGTAGAGGCGCCTAACTTGTTCTTGTGGAGTGTTTTCTCGTGATGTGGTATGGCCCAAGATGTGATGTGTATATTGTATGCGATCATGTTTTGTAATGTTTCACGACTTGCATGTCGATGAGTACACAACCGCAGGAGCCATATGGTTGTCTTTATAATTGTGTATGACTCATGAGTCAACTTCTTATACCTCATGTAATAGCTTTACTTTATCGCTAAGTAGTTAGCAATAGTTGTAGTTGCTATTCGTGGTGGAGGCAATCATGGTGGAGTGATGGAGATCATGCCGAACGCACAAGATGGAGATCATTATGCGAAGATTGGCTATACCATGTCACATAAAGTTATATGCATGTGATGTTTATCCTTTATGTATCTTATTATGCTTAGATCGTGATTTAGCATTATAAGATGATTCCTCACTTAAAGATCAAGATAAAACTGTGTTCTCCCCAAGTATGCACCGTTGCAAAAAGTTCGTCGTGTCCAAGCATCACGTGATGATCGGGTGCTATAGACTCTACGCCACATACAACGGGTGCAAGCCGCTTTTGCACACGCTGAAATACTTGGGTCTAACTTGACGAGCCTAGCATGTATGCATACGGCCTCGGAACACAAGAACCGAAAGGTTAAGCATGAGTCATATGAATGATATGATCGACACTTTGTTGTCCACCATTGAAACCACATCTCTTCTCGTGATGATCGGATTAGGTGTGGTGAACTTGGATCGTGTTCACTAAGCAACTTGAGGGATGTTGAATTTAGTGGGAGTTCATCTAGTAATTTGATTAAGTTGAACTATTTATCATGAACATAGTCTAAATTGTACTTGCAAATCAGTAGATCCAATGGCCAAGTCCAACTTCAACTTCAACGCTTTTGCCGAGAAAGAAAAGCTTAGAAACAATGGGTCTAACTTCACCAACTGGTTCCGCAATCTAAGAATCATTCTGTCATGGACAAAAGGACTATGTCCTTGGGAAAGCGTTAGGTGACGCCTCGCTATAGATGCTACCGATGAAAAAGCTGTTTATCACCACGCAAGGATGATTATGATTTGATTAAGATCGTCATGTTGTATGCTATGGAATCGGATCTTCAAAATCGCTTTGAGGAGTTCGCCGCCCTTTGAGATTCTCGAGGAGCCGAAAACATGTTTTGACTCAAGCCTGCTCGAGAGATATGAGATCTCTAAGAAATTCTTTAACTACAAGATGGAGGAAGGGAGGTCATAGTGAGCACGCCATTAAGATGTCGGCTACACTCAACGCCTTGAGCAATCGGACTGCAAGATTCCAGAGGAGCTCAAGATTGACACTCCTAGCTACAAAAGTTTTGTAGTTGATCACAATCGATTGGTTCCACGACGATCACGAGCTCTTTGCTAAGATGAAAGTAGCGGAGGTGAACATCAAAAGAATAATCATATGTTGATGGTCAACAATCCCCACCTTTAAGAAAGGTAAGGCAAGGAAGCCCTTCAAGAAAGGCAAGAAGCGTTGCTGTTCGCCGAGAAGAAGCTCAGTCCGTCCAAAGCCGACATCGAGTGCTTCTATTGCAAGGACAAGGGTCACCGGAAGAATCGTCCAAGTACTTAGCGACAAGAAGGCTGGCACCATCAAAGGTATATTTGATATACATGTTATTGATGTTTTCCTTACTAGCCCTCGTTGTAGTGCGGGTATTTGATACCGTTCGGGCTAATATTTGTAACTCAAACAGAGCTACGGAATAGACGGCGCGTCTGCAAGGGATGAGGTGACGATGCGTTGGCAACGGATCAAGAGTTGATGTGATGGCCCGGCACGCTTCTCCTTAGTTTTACCTTCGGATTAGTTTTAAACCTTAATAAGTGTTATTATGTGCTGCGTTGAGCATGAACATTATTTCGGATCGTGTTTATTGCAAGACGGTTATTCATTTAAATCGGAGAATAATGGTTGTTCTATTTATATGAGTAACATCTTTTATGGTCATGCACCTCTTGTAAATGGTTTATTTCTTCTAAATCTAAAGGGATGAAACACACATCCATAACATTGAGGCTAAGAGATGCAAAGTAGATAGTGATAATACTACTTATTTGTGGCAATCGTCTCAGGTCATATTGGTGTAAAGCATGAAGAAACTCCATTCGATGGACTTTTGGAGTCTCTTGATTTTGAATCATTTGACACATGCGAACCATGCCTCATGGGCAAGATGATCAAAACCTGCTTCTCCGATGATGGAGCGAGCAACGACTTGTTGGAAATCATACATACCGATGTATGCGACCGATGAGTGTTTCACGCGGTGGATATCGATATTTTCACTTTTACCGATGACTTAAGTAGATATGGGTATATCTATTTAATGAAACATAAATCAAACATTTGAAAAGTTCAAGGAATTTCGTAATGAAGTGGAGAACCATCGTAATGTAAAGATTAAGTTTCTACGATCCGATCGTGGGGCGAATATTTGAGTTATGATTTTCTCACGCATCTTAAAGCAAGTGGAATCGTTTCACAACTTACGCCACCGAACACTACAAAGCAATGGTGTGTCTGAACGCGGAATCGAACCCTATTAGATATGGTCCGATCAATGATGTCTCTTCGATTTGCCGTTATCATTTTGGGGTTATGCATTAGAAACCGCATTCACTTTAAATAGGGCTCCATCTAAATCCGTTGAGACGACACCGTATGAACTGTGGTTTGGTGCTAAACCTAAGTTATCGTTCTTATAATTTGGGGATGCGGCTTACGCCAAGAAGTTGATGCCGACAAGCTCGAACCCAAAGCGAGAAATGCGTCTTCATAGGATACCCTAAGGAAACTATTGGGTATACCTTCTATCACGTAACCAAGGCAAAGTGTTTGTCAGAAGAACGGTTCCTTTCTTGAGAAGGAGTTTCTCTCGAAAGAAGTGAGTGGGAGGAAAGTAGAGCTAGACGAGGTTATTGAACCTTCTCTTGAATTGGAGAGTAGCAAGACCGAAATTGTTCCAAAGGTCACCGCCAACAATAGAGGAAGTCGATGACAAGGATCATGAAGCTTTGACGATGTCACATCGAACGTCGTAGTCGACAAGGTCGCGCCCCTCCCGAGTGGTACAAAGAATCCTGTCTTGACTGTCTTGTTGGTAGAAGACAGTGAACCTACGAACTATGAGGAAGCGATGATGAGCCCAGACGAGAAATGGCCGGAAGCCATGAACCAATTGGGATCCATGAGCGAAAACCAAGTATGGACTTTGTGGACCTCCTAGCACCGAAAGGCCGTTGAGTGCAAATGGATTTTCAAGAAGAAAACGGACGCGATGGTAATGTTACCGCCTATAGCACGGCTTGTCGCAAAAGGTTTTCGACAAGTTCAAGGTGTTGACTACGATGAGACTTTCTCTCCGTAGCGATGTTTAAGTCCATTCGGATTTTATTAGCAATTGCTGCGCTTCGTGATTATGAAATATGGCGATGGATGTCAAGACTGCTTTCCTCAATGGCAACATTGGTGAAGAGTTGTATATGATGCAACCAAGGTTTTGTCGATCCTAAGGATGTCGATAAAGTATGCAAACTTCATGCTCCATTTATGGATCAAGCAAGCATCTCGAGTTGGAACCTTCGCTTTGATCAAGTGATCAAGAGCTTTGGATTTGTTCCAAATTGCTACGAAGCTTGCATCTACAAGAAAGTGAGTGGGAGCTCGTGACGCTTACGGTACTATATGTGGATGACATATTGATTATCGGAAATGACATCAACATGCTTAACGATGTGAAGAATTATTTAAACAAGTGTTTTCAATGAAAGACCTAGGTGAAGTGCTTATATATTGGGCATCAAAATCTATAGAGATAGACAAAGGCCTGATAGCTTTAAGCCGAGTACATACCTAGACAAAGTTCAAAAGGTTCATAATGGATAAGGCAAAGAAAGGTTCAAGGCCTATGTTGTCGTGTAAGATATTGAGAAAGGCTCTGTCCACTACGGTAAATGATAGGGAAGCTATGAGCAAAGTGCCTTATGCCTCGGCCATAGGTTCCATCATGTATGCCATGTCGGTACTAGACCGGATGTGTCCAATGCTCTTAGTTTGACGAAAGAGATATCAAAGTGATCCAGAGTGGAACATGGACAGCCGTGAAGAACATCCTAAAGTACCTAAATAGAACTAAAGAAATGTTCTTAGTCTATGGGGTGATGAACATCTTGTCGTAAAAGGTTACGCCGATGCTAGTTTCGACACCACAAGGATGATTCCAAATCTCGCATGTGATACGCTTATATTTTGAATGGAGGAGCCGTGAGTCGGAGAAGTCGCAAGCAAAGCGTGATCGCGGGATCTATGAGAAGCGAATACATGGTCGTCAGAGAAGGCCAAGTGAAGGAGTTTGGATCAAACTTCATCATCGAAGCTTGGCGTGGTTCCAAGTGCATTGGACCCATCGAGATATTGTGACAACACCGCGCCATAGCACTCGCTAAGGAACCAAGATATCATCCAAAGACCAAGCATATCAACCGCAAGTTTCATATAATCCGAGATTATATAGCGATGGAGATCCAAGATTAGCAAAGTACATACGGATCCGAATGTCGCAGATCCATTGACTAAACCTCTTCCACGGTAAACATGATCAACACCAAAGGCCATGGGTGTGAGATTGTTGCCGATGTAAACTAGATTATTGACTCTAGTGCAAGTGGGAGATGGAATTATGCCCTAGAGGCAATAATAAAGATGTTATTATTATAATTCTTGTTCATGATAAAGTTTATATTCCATGCTAGAATTGTATTAAGCGGAAACATTAATACTTGTGTGGTTTGTGAACAACACCGTGTCCCTAGTACGCCTATGGACTAGCTCATTGATCAATGATGGTTAAGGTTTCCTAACCATAGACATGAGTTGTCAATTGATAATGAGATCATATCATTGGGAGAATGATATGGTGGATAGACCCAAACAAAGCGAGCAATTAGATCGTGTCATCGTGTTCGCCTTTGCGAAGCTTTTCCTATGTCAAATATTGTATTCCTTAGACCATGAGATAATGCAACTCCCGGTATCTAAGAAAGCTTTGAGGTCATCAAACGTCATCCTATGAGAGGGTGATCATAAAGGTGTCTCTCGGTGATCGGAAAGTATCCTGGGTTGTATGTATCGAGATGGAATTTGTCCTCCCAAGTCGAGAGATATACTGGCCCACTCGTAATCGATATCAACACCGCTTGCAAGCATGTGGTTAAGGAGTTAATCACAAAGTGATATCGGATTACGAACAAGTAAAGTACTTCGTGAACGAGATTGAACTAGGTATGACGATACCGACGATCGAATCTCGAGCAAGTAAAATATCGCGAGACGAAGGGAATATATATATGGGATTGATTGAATCTCGCATCGTGGTTCATCCGATATGATCATCTATGAATGTGTGGGAGTCAATATGGGTGCCTGCACTTTGTTGATTATTGATAGAAGATCATGTCGCATATTCTCGAACTCGCAGGTCACACACTTAACGTGTCTTGACGCTAGGATAGATTGGATAATTGGTTTATGAATTTTGTTCAAGTCTCGATGGGATCCAGGATATCACGAGAGGTTCGGAATGGTCCGAGAATAAGATTCATATAAGGCAAGGCAGTTTTGGAGTTCAAATTGTTCAAGTTAATCGGTATTGTACCGAAGCTTCTAGAACCTTCCGGAAGGGGACCAACGTGGCCCCACCTTCCGGAGGGGCATGGGCCTATGAGGGAGTGTCCTGGCAGATTGGGCCAGGCACAAGGCCCCATAGGGCCCAGCCGATTCTAGAGAGATTTGACTCGTTTAAATCTCGGGATAGAATTTCTAGATAAGGGAGAGTTTAAATCGTTTAAACTAGAGATAGGATTTCTAGATAAGGGAGAGTTTAAATTGTTTAAACTAGAGATAGGCTTGGAGGAGGGGCAAGGGCTGGCCGCCCCCCCCCCTCTATATATAGAGGGGTGTGTTGGAGATATGCCCAAGAGGCAATAATAAAGTGGTTATTATCATATCTTCACACTTATGATAAATGTTTACATACCATGCTATAATTGTATTAACCGGAAACATTAATACTTGTGTGATTTGTAAACTAAAATAAGAGTTCCTAGTAAAGCCTCTTGTTAAACTAGCTTGTTGGTTAATATATGATCATGGTTTCCTGATCATGAACATAGAGAGATGTTATTAACAACAGGATCATATCATTAGGAGAATGATGTGATGGACATACTCCTATAGATAAGCGTAGCATAAAGATCAAGTCATTTAAATAGTTCAATTGCTATATGCTTTACGATACATAGTAACCTAATTCCTTCGACCATGAGATCATGCATATCACCTTTACCGGATGGATGCTTTGATGACATCAAACACCACACCGTAATCGGGTGGCTATAAAGGTGGCATTGAGTGTTCGGAAAGTATTGGTTGAAACACATGGATCAAGAGGGATTTGTCCATCCATATGACGGATAGATATACTGGCCCTCTCGGTGGAATGTCATCCAATTAGCTTGCAAGCATGTGACCGGGTCACAAGGTATCACATATCACGGAACGAGAAAAGAGTACTTATCAGAACGAGGTTGAACTAGGTATGCAGAGATACCACGATCATAACCTCGGATAAGTAAACTATCGTGAGACAAAGGGAAATTGGTATCGTATGTAAGTGGTTCATTCGATCGCAAAGTAATCGAGAAATATGTGGAGCCATATGAATTTCAGATTCTCTATTGGTTATTGTTCGAGAAGTGTCTCGATCATGTCCGCATAATTCACGAACCGTAGGGAAGACACACTTAAGGATTCGACGTTGTTTTGAGTAGTTATGGTATTATGAGAAAGAGACCAAATGTTGTTCGAGTCTCGATGGGATCCGGATATCACGAGGTGATCCGGAATGGTCCGAGAATAAGATTCATATAAGGAAAGTCCCGCTTCGAGTTCGGGAATGATTCCTTGTTTTCATCGGGAATGTTCTAGAAGGTTCCGGATTGTCCAAGACTGGGAGGGTACATGAATGTGTCATTGAATGATTGCATCATGTACTAAGTGTTCTTGCTGTTCCAAAATTGAAAAGTCAAATTGCTTTGAAAGTCAAACGGCTAAAACAGAAGTGGAAAACAGAAACGTGGAAACAGAAGTGGGAAACAAGCAAGAGGAGGTTGAAACCAACTTGGAGGAGGAGTCCTCTCCTCCAAGCCGGCCAACCTAGGCCGAGTTGGGGAGGTACTCCTCCTCCTCGGCGCGCCAGCCTCCACCTATAAAAGGAGGGGGGCCTCCTCACACACACAAGTTCCTATCCTCTAATCTCCGGTTTAGAGCCGCTTTGGTTTAGAGATTCTAATTGCTTTAGCCTGCGGTTTAGAGCCTTCTAATTGGTGTGTCTAATCCCTAGACCACTAATAGCCCTCTCTCATACTCCACCATACTCGCCCGCTTAAGGCCTCGCGATTTCCTCTACTTCGGCACCATGCCGCCAGCCGCCGGAATCACGAGGAGAGTGCTACAACCTCCGATGCCTGCTGGAACAAGGGAGAGGAAGGTCTTCGTCGAGTACCAAACGTGTGACCGACTGCGGAAGCGCTGCCGGAACGCAACGCCGGAAGGATCGTCTACGCGATCTTGAGATCGGAAAGAGTACGACTACATCACCCACGAGAATCTGCTCTCGTTAAACACTTTGGAATCTTCGAGGGTAAGTCATTACATCGACTCGTTGCTACAATCTAGTAGATAGATCTTGGCTTGTTTGGTTGTATGCGATAGAAATTTTTTTGTTTTCCATGCTACGAACCCCTACAGTGGTATCAGAGCCGTGTCTATATGTAGATCTCACAGACGAGTAGAACACAATGGTCATTGTGGGCGTTGATGCTTTATTGTCGATTGCTTCTTGTGTACTTTGCATCTTGCGGTATGTTGGGATGAAGCGGCCGGCTAACCTTACATGACATCGCTCATGAGACTTGCTCCACGCTTGACATGCAACTTGTATTGCATAAGTGGCTTTATGGGTGCTTTTCTCCTAGCATAGTTAAGATCCAATTTACAACGGGTGATTGACAATACTAGTATCAATGTTGTGGTTCTTGTTCGTAATTTAGAGCGACACTTATTGAAAGCCCCAAACCACGTAAAACATGCAAAGAAAATTAGAAGCGTCTAACTTTGTTTTGCAGGGGTGTGCTGTGATGTGATATGGCCATGATTGTGATTATATATGATGTATGCAATGTTCCTTATTGTAAGTTGGCAACCGGCAGGAGCCATATGTTTGTATTTAAATTCTGTTAAGACCCGCGTGTCTATTCAAAGTAGTTGTAATAGTTGAAGCTGGTGGACGACAACCATGGAGAAGCATCATTGACCTTGATGCAATGTCGGTAATGATGGAGATCATGTTCGTGCTAGAAGATGGAGATCGGAAGCACAAAGAAGAAAGGCCATATCATATCACATATTATGAATTACATGTGATGTTAATCCTTTATGCATCTTGTATTGCTTAGTAGACGATGGTAGCATTATAAGATGATCCCTCATCCACATGAATTTCAAGTCATAAAGTGTTCACCCTTAGTTAGCACCGTTGCTAAAGCTTGTTGTTTCGAAGCACCACGTGATGATCGGGTGTGTTAGATTCTACAAGTGTATACAACGTGAGCAAGCCAGATTTGCTCATGCGGAAACTAAGGTTTGATCTTGACGAGCCTAGCATGTATAGACATGGCCTCAGGAACACGGATTACCGAAAGGTAGAGCATGAGTCATATAGTAGATATGATGAACATGTTGATTGTTCGCCATTGAAGCTATATCAACTCTCGTGATGATCGGTTTTGATGTGGTGGATTTGGTTCGTGATCACTAAAACAATGTGAGGGATATTGTTTTGAGTGGGAGTTCACCTAGATTAACTTAATTATTAATTAGAACTCAATTTATCATAAACTAAATCAAAGTGAATTTGCATAGTTGTTGTAGTCATTGGCATCCGTTTACCACCTTACGCTTAGTTATAATTGAGATGATAGAACTATAGAATTGGTTAGTTACTTTACGAACCGGTATCGTATTGTTTTGAAGTGTTAATCTAAAGTTTAAAAGTCCTATTGCAAACTTTCAAGAAGTTCCTTACTCCATGAATTTTAATAATTAGTATTAAATCAAGAGTAACAATTCCAAGTGTTAGTATATAAGTATCATGTTTGTCTCCATGATTCTTGATATTCAAAGGATTCTCTTAATATCAAGGTTATCTAGGATCTGAAAGAGTTGTTTCAGAAACCATGATGTGTGGAAGATATTGTGATATCTGAAACGAAGTATTGGTTACAACATGATAGAGTATAATATGGCAAAAGTCATGTTCTCATATTTGATGAGAAATTGCAAAAGGTTGGAGACACTAGTTGTCCTAATCGTCCAAAAGGATTTGGAGAGCAACATTATACTCATGTTTCACCGTTATAAGCTAAAAGTAGCTTGATCATGGATAATTCCATGATAAGGGTGAATATTTGATGTAGGTAAAATGTTTACTACACCAAGAGATTACTAAAGAAAGGAATTTGAAAGAACACCGAACATTTGATAATGGTGATCTACAAAGTGCAAGTCCAAAGACATTGGTATTTAACTATACACGCTTTGGACTATGTGTCATATGTATGACTCCACTATTGATGTTGATAGATTCTTTCAAACAGAAAAAGGAAATACTGAAAGAAAATCTCATAAATATATGGCAGAAAAGAAAAGACTAGAATTGTTCAGCTTAAGTATATAGATGATATACATGTTATGGCTATATTCTTTGCTTATTAAACAATGTGGTTCTCAAGTATTTGATACTGAATTTGTTGGTGTGAATCGTCATACGAAACAACACAATTCATGAACTACAATGGCCTAAGTAATTAGCAAAAGAATATGTGATGATGTTCATCGAGAACAAATAAAGGGTTATTGTGTTGCTCGTTAAACATCAAAGCTTGCCTTCAAGATTTGTTTTATTAGGTATTATGAGAACAAAAGGGTTGTTCAAATAAATTGCCGTAATCCATAAAAGATGGATGATTCACAAATCTCGTTGGAAAAATCACATCCATAAAACTAGTGCTAAAAATGTCGAAAGACAAATGGATTAAAAGATCACTTAGGAAGTGATATCGCTGTTTAAATTATATTGGAAAGAAAACATGAAGAAACTCCATGTGGATGGAATTTTGGAGTCTTTTGATTTTGGTCAAATGACGCTTGTGAAACTTTCCTAGAGATAATTAAAACTTCGTTCATAGGCCAATAGGGAACGAATGACTAGCTTATTGGAACTTGTGCATATTGTTGTACGAAGTCCATTATGTGTAGTCAAGAGCGATGGATTTCAACTTCATATGCTTTCTCCGAAAATTTGAGTGAATATATGAATATTTACTTAATAAGGATGAAGTGTGAAATATTTGAAAAGTTCAAAGACTTTCAAGATGAAGTGCAAAATCATTGTAACAAGAATATAAACAGTTTATGATAAAGATCATAAAGGAAGATATTTGAGTTACAGAGTTTAGCATAATACCTAAGATTTAAGGAATCGTTCCGTGGATTTGCATTTCCCGAAACACCATAAGGGTATGGAGCATTCAAGATATGTAATTAAACCTTGTTTGACATGGTAAGATCAAAGGTATAATTCATAAAACTGCCATTGTATTTTAAAGATTAAAAGCTTTAGAGATTACCGTTTTTCCACTGAAAAGAGCTCCATCATAATCCGTTGAAATGACACCATATAAAGTTATGGTTTGGGATAAAACCCAAGTTGTGCTTTCTTAAACATTGGTATGCTTTGCATAAGAAAGATGTTTGCAACCAAAGTCGGATGAACCTGTCTTTGTATGTTATTTTGAATAACTGTTAAGTATTCCTCCATAACACCAGAGACAAAAGTGTTTGTCGCTTAGAACGTCAAGTTTCTTTTGGAAGGAATTTTTCGTGAAAAGTTAAGTGGGAGGACAATAGAACTTTGATAAGGTTAAAAGAACCTTAGCTATATGTGCAGAGTTGCAGTCAAAAGTGTTAGGAGGCAACAATAAAGCTCATGGCTCACGTACCTCAAAGGTTGTGGTCATGAGATCTAAGTTCCTATTGAAACAAGTAGATCGGGTAAACAATCAAATACCAAGATTTGAGGGTTGAATCATTATTTGAGAATAATGAACCGACTACATGCAAAGAAGCGATGATGGGCCCGACTCATCAAATGGCTTGAAGCCATAAAATCCGTGATAGTTCCATACACAGAAATCAAGTTTTGAACTTGAAGGACCCTCGAGAAAGGTGTAAGACCTTACAGTTGTGTCTGGATCTATAAAGAAATAGACATGGATGTTTTACATCTATGAAATAGTCGACATGTTGGGAAAGAGTTCACAAAATGTTCAAAGGTTGACTATGACAAGATTTGATCTTTTATAGTGATATTTAGTTTAGACGGATTAATGTAGCAACCACTACATATAATTTGTTATATGGTAGTTGAATAAACAAAACAAGTTCTTCTAATAGAATCGTTACCTAGGACATGTGCATAACACGGTCCATAGGTTTTTGTTAATTCAAAAGGATGCTAAAAGCATATGCAAACTTCAATGGTTAAAGTGAGCATCGCGGAGTTGGAATCTTCACTGTGATGAAACTATTAAAGGAGTTTAAAAGTTCATCAGAGACGATGGAGATGCTTGCATTTGCAAGAAATTAAGTGGGAGCGCTAAGACATGTTTATAATATATTATGTGGAAGACATATTGTTGATTGGAAATAATGTATCTTTTATTAACACATATTAAGAATTTCATCCCGATGAAAGACTTAGGCAAAACCCAAATATTTGGCATCAATAGACGCTAATATGGTTGTGCCAGAAGTACATAGACGAGATATTGAATGAGTTCAATATAGAAACTACAAGAAAGGTTCTTGTCGCACAGAAAAGATTGAAAGAGTTCAAATGTTGATGATATATTCAAGTGTATAGACATTTGGTAAAGTGAAACAAATAATCAAGTATAGATTGATACTTGATGTATGAAATCACAAAGAGTATTTATATCAATCATACTGTGATATGTACAAATCCAGATATATCCTATGCTCTAAATGTTGTGAGCATATACCAGAATGATTCGTAAGATGATCATTGGACAATAGTAAGGATATTCTTATGATCTTTTGGAAGAACTAAGAGTATAATATTTGTAGAAGTGACAAATAGATGGTTAGTTCATTGTAAAAGTACTACATTGATACTAGTTTTGTCACAAAGTACAAATTAAGTTTATCTCAATCTAAACTAAGGGTGGCACAATATAATGGAAAGTGAGTTCCATAATGGATTTGGATGATTTCCAAAGTTAAGACATTGTGACAGATACTACAACAAAAGGCTATATATGACTGCTATTATAGCAGAAAAGAGGGCATTTGTGTCAAGTAGTTTGTTATCAAACTAGGTGTAGTTCACAGAGGGATATTATGAAGATATATTGTGCAACAATATTATCAACATGTTTTAACCCCAAAGAACTAAAGGTCACACGAAAGACCAAATTTATACAAAGCCATCTCATTAGAGAATGAGTGATGCGAGACGCAAAGACATGCAATTACACACGGACTGAAGTGTCGATCCGGAGATCGATTGACCACTAGCAATCGTGTACATACAACACCGGAAAGCCATAGGTGTTGAATACACAAAGGTTTGAAACTAGATTATTGACTCTAGTGCAAGTGGGAGACTGGAGATATGCCCAAGAGGCAATAATAAAGTGGTTATTATCATATCTTCACACTTATGATAAATGTTTACATACCATGCTATAATTGTATTAACCGGAAACATTAATACTTGTGTGATTTGTAAACTAAAATAAGAGTCCCTAGTAAAGCCTCTTGTTAAACTAGCTTGTTGGTTAATATATGATCATGGTTTCCTGATCATGAACATAGAGAGATGTTATTAACAATAGGATCATATCATTAGGAGAATGATGTGATGGACATACTCCTATAGATAAGCGTAGCATAAAGATCAAGTCATTTAAATAGTTCAATTGCTATATGCTTTCTGATACATAGTAACCTAATTCCTTCGACCATGAGATCATGCATATAACCTTTACCGGATGGATGCTTTGATGACATCAAACACCACACCGTAACTGGGTGGCTATAAAGGTGGCATTGAGTGTTCGGAAAGTATTGGTTGAAACACATGGATCAAGAGTGGGATTTGTCCATCCATATGACGGATAGATATACTCTGGGCCCTCTCGGTGGAATGTCATCCAATTAGCTTGCAAGCATGTGACTGGGTCACAAGGTATCACATATCACGGGAACGAGAAAAGAGTACTTATCGGTAACGAGGTTGAACTAGGTATGCAGAGATACCGACGATCATAACCTCGGATAAGTAAACTATCGTGAGACAAAGGGAAATTGGTATCGTATGTAAGTGGTTCATTCTATCGCAAAGTAATCGTAGAAATATGTGGGAGCCATATGAATTTCCAGATTCCTCTATTGGTTATTGTTCGGAGAAGTGTCTCGATCATGTCCGCATAATTCACGAACCGTAGGGAGACACACTTAAGGATTCGACGTTGTTTTGAGTAGTTATGGTATTATGAGAAAGAGACCAAATGTTGTTCGGAGTCTCGGATGGGATCCGGGATATTACGAGGTGATCCGGAATGGTCCGGAGAATAAGATGCATATAAGGAAAGTCCCGTTTCGGAGTTCGGGAATGATTCCGGTGTTTTCATCGGGAATGTTCTAGAAGGTTCCGGATTGTCCGGCACTCCGGGGGGAGGGTACATGAATGTGTCATTGAATGATTGTATCATGTACTAAGTGTTCTTGCTGTTCCAAAATTGAAAAGTCAAATTTCCAGTTTGAAAGTCAAACGGCTAAAACAGGAAACTGTGGAAAACAGGAAACTGTGGGAAACAGGAAGCTGTGGGAAACAAGCAAGAGGAGGTTGAAACCAACTTGGAGGAGGAGTCCTCTCCTCTCCAAGCCGTGACAGCCTAGGCGAGTGGGGAGGGACTCCTCCCTCCTGGCCGCCCTCCACCTATAAAAGGAGGGGGGCCTCCCACACACAAGTTCCTATCCTCTAATCTCCGGTTTAGAGCCGTTTTGGTTTAGAGCTTCTAATTGCTTTAGCCTGCGGTTTAGAGCCTTCTAATTGGTGTGTCTAATCCCTAGACCACTAATAGCCCTCTCTCATACTCCACCATACCGCCTCCGGCTTAAGGCGAAGCCTCATGGATTTCCCTCTACTTGGGTACCATGTCGTTGTGCTGCCGGAATCACGAGGAGAGTGCTACAACCTCCGCTGCCTACTGGAACAAGGGAGAGGAAGGTCTTCGTCGAGTACCGAACGTGTGACCGACTGCGGAAGCGCTGCCGGAACGCAGCGCCGGAAGGATCCTCTACGCGATCTTGAGATCGGAAAGAGTACGACTACATCACCCACGAGAATCTGCTCTCGTTAAACACTTTGGAATCTTCGAGGGTAAGTCATTACATCGACTCGTTGCTACAATCTAGTAGATAGATCTTGGCTTGTTTGGTTGTATGCGATAGAAAATTTTTGTTTTCCATGCTACGAACCCCTACAGGGTGGTGCGCCCCTCCCCCCACACACCTTCCTCCAAGCCCTAGCTGCCTTGCTACCTTCCTCTCCCCCTCCCGACTGTTTGTAGGCGAAGCCCTGCAGCAGAAATTCTCCACCATATACACCACGCCGTCGTGTTGTAGATCCAATCTATCTCTCCACCATACTCGCTGGTCCGAGGAAGGAGGAGACGTCGAGGTGCTGCACGTGTGCATCTCACGGAGGCACCGCCACTTGTGGTGCTAGATCGGATCGGATCGCGAGGAGGATAAGCGAGTACGACTACATCACCCACGTTCCGACGAACGTTCCGCTGTGCGAATCTTCAAGGGTATGAAGATCTAATCCAATCTCTCTCGTTGTTTGCATCTCCTAGATTAGATCTTGGCTTTCCCTCTGTTCGCTCCGTAGAAAATTTTGATTTACTATGCCGCGAAACCCTTCACCTATAGGTTCATATGCGTATAGACATGACACGAATACACTTATTCTGTCAATAGTTGGTAGCGGCCTCAAGCAAGACGTGCCGACTCCTAAACGCATACAAAGATCATATTAGACGAACCAACACAAGGTTTAGTACATGTCTTTCCCTATGCCTCACGATATTTGGTCTAACTCCAAGCTGACCTCTCTTTCTCGATACCGTGATTCGGAATCCCTTTACTAGGTTAACTCTTAACCATATGTAGCACGGCCATGCATTTCTGGATCCGATCACTCGAGGGGTCCAGAGATATCTCTCTCAAGTAGAGAGGGGAAAATCCCATCTTTATTGACCATGCCTTGCAGCATGCTTCAGGACAAACCCGAAAACTACCTTTATAACTACCCTGTTACGGTGCAGCGTTTGATAGCCCCAAAGTAGGTCGATCCACATCTCAAGTACATGCGACAATATCAGGTCTAAGGACAAAACGTACATGATGTGTAGAGAGAGAGCTGCAACTAATTGCCAGTCTCAAGTTGGGTTAATCCAACCCCATGTTCATAATATGTGTCCACATCATTGGTTTGACATCTCCATGTCTATGACTTGCGAAACATAGTCATCAACCAATCGATATGCTAGTCTAATATTTACGTGTGTCCTCACATGAACTTCGACTAGGGACATCTATTAAATAACCATACAAGTAAAGAGTTTCATAAACAATTCACACAATTGCCAATCAATACAAGTTGCCTGATATGGATATTTAAGGAACATTACAATAACTCATGGATACATATGAAATATAACCATCTCTATGATTGCCTCTAGGGAATATTTCCTTCAGTATCCCACTTGCACTAGAGTCAATCTAAAATGTATCTAATACCAATTTCTCTTGTGTGCGCTTCATGCACGGGCTGCGGGAGAGGCTTAGTCAATGGATCAGCAACATTTGAGTCCATATGTATTTTGCATATCATGACACTACCATCCTCAACGAACTCACGAATCTGATGGTAACGCATGCGAATATGTTTGTTCTTCTGGTGCTGTCTAGGTTCCTTGGCTTGTGCAATAGCACCATTGTTGTCACAATAAACACCCAAGGGATTGGACGCGCCCTGAACCACACCGAGAGCGATCAGGAAATTCCTAATCCAAACAGCTTCCTTTACAACCTCTGAGGAAGCAATATATTCAGCTTCTATTGAAGAGGAGGTCACCGTATCTTGCTTGAAACTTTTCCAGCTCACAACACCACCATTCAAGACAAACACATAACCTGATTGCGATTTTGAACCATCTGAGTCGTTAAGGTAACTCGCATATGTGTAACCCTTTACACTTAGTTCATCCTCACCTCCATAAACTAGGAACACATCCTTAGTCCTTTTCAAGTACTTAAGGATGTTCTTTCCTGTCCGATGACCTTCACTGCATATGAGGAAGCTCATCATAGCTCGGGCAAAATGTAAACAATCTTGCTTTTTAGATGCTTGTCCACCTTACTTTTCGCTAGTACTTAAAAATTAACTAGCTTAGCTCGGCACGCCGCCCTGGCTCCGCCAACGCTCACTGGATCAGCCTGGTATCTGCTCGTAACACTTAGAGCATAGGAAACATCTGGACGAGTACATATCATTGCATACATGATGGATCCAATAGCCGAAGCATATGGAACCCTGCTCATGCGCTCACGCTCATCAGTAGTCGAAGGACATCGAGTCTTGCTAAGTTTAATGCCGTGAGACATGGGCAAGAACCCCTTCTTAGCCTCTTCCATGCTGAACCGTTTCAACACTTTGTCAATGTATGTACCCTGGCTTAATCCAATTAGCCTTCTTGATCTATCTCTATAGATCTTGATTCCCAGAATATATGCCGCTTCTCCTAAGTCCATCGAAAAACTATTTTTCAATGAGGTCTTAACAGACTCAAGCATAGGAATGTTATTTCCAATCAGCAATATGTCATCTACATATAAGATTAGAAATACCAGCGCTCTCCCACTTTCCTTCTTGTAAACACAAGGTTCTTGTTCGTTTTTGATGAAGCCAAACTCCTTTACAACTTCATCAAATCAAATGTTCCAACTCCAAGATGCTTGCTTCAGCCCATAAATGGACTTCAGAAGTTTGCATACCTTTCCAGCATTGTTTGGATCGACAAAACCTTCGGGCTGCATCATATACACGTCCTGAGTTAGGATTCCATTTAGGAAATCCGTCTTGACATCCATCTGCCATATTTCATAGTCGAAATGTGCAGCAATGGCTAGAATTATCTGTATAGATTTAAGCATCGCTACGGGCGAGAAAGTCTCGTCGTAGTCAACTCCTTGAACTTGCCGAAAACCTTTTGCAACAAGTCGAGCTTTATGGATGTGAACATTTCCATCCATATCAATCTTCTTCTTATAGATCCATTTGCACTCGATGGCTTTAAAACCATCAGGCAGGTCAACCAAGTTCCAAACTTGATTGTCTCCCATGGACTCTATCTCGGATCTCATGGTGATCAGCCATTTCTCGTCCGGGTCCACCATCGCCAGATAGGTCGCAGGATCATCATTGTCTAACAATAATAATTCCGCGCTTATGGAGCCTCGTCGACCTTCGTGGTTGTGGTGCTTCTATTGCCACGGTTCCTCAACTTGTTCTCGATACAATAGCATCACTCAGAGAAGCATCCCCAACGGCTCATCTTGAACTTCTTCAAGTCGCACCGACCTTCCACTTGTTCCCTTTGTGAGAAACTTTTCTCTAGGAAAACACCACTGAGCGACAAACACTTTGCCCTCCTCTCGGTTGTAGAAGTAATACCCTAAGGTTTCCCTCGTATATCCCACGAAAATGCACTTATCCGATTTAGGTGTTAGCTTGTCCGACTGAAGTCGCTTGACAAATGCATCACAACCCCAAATCTTTAGAAAAGACAAACTGGGATTCTTTTCAGTCCACATCTCATATGGTGTCTTAACTATGCATTTAGATGGTACATATTAAGTGTGAAAGCCGCCGTTTCTAGAGCCTAACCCCAAGATGACAATGGCAAATCCTACTGGCTCATCATCGATCGAACCATGTCCAACAAAGTTCGACACGCCGTCGAGACCCCGTTTATTTGAGGCGTTCCGGGCGGCGTAAGTTGTGGAACAATTCCGCAACTCTTGAGATGATCGCTAAATTCGTGACTCAAATATTCACCTCCACGATCAGATCGCAAGGCCTTTATTTTCTTGCCACGTTGATTCTCTACTTCACTCAAACTCCTTGAACTTTTCAAAAGTTTCACTTATGCCTCATCAAGTAGACATAACCATATCTCTGAAATCATCAAGAAAGTAATGAAGTAGTGATATCCTCCTCTGGCTGTTGTGCTCATTGGTCCACATACATCAGTATGTATGAGTTCCAACAAGTCCGTCGCTCTCTCGGGTAAACCCGAAAAAGGCGACTTGGTCATCTTTCCAAGTAAACAAGCTTGACATGTCTCGTATGATTCAAAATCAAACGAAGTTAGAAGACCATCACCATGGAGCTTCTTCATGCGCTTTTCACTTATATGCCCCAAACGACAATGCCATAAATAGGTAGGACTCAAATCATTAGGCCGAAGCCTTTTAGCACTAACATTGTAAACAGATGCATCATCAAGATTTAAAATAAATAACCCATTCACAATGGGAGCATCAGCCATAAACATATCATTCTTAGAGATTACACAACCATTGTTTGCACTCGCGAATGAATAACATCCCTCATAAAACATGAAGGTGATAAAATGTTTCGACCCATACTTGGAATGTAATAACAATTATTCAACTCCATAATAAATCCTGACGGAAGGTGAAGTTGCATGACGTCGACGAACAATGCAGCAACCCTTGCTTTATTTCCGACGCGAAAATCCACTTCGCCTTTTTGCACTTATCTAGTCCTTATTAGCCCCTGCATCGAATTGCAAATATGAGCAACCGATCCGGTATCAAATACCCAAGAGTTAACATAGGAATCAGCGAGAAGAATGTCCACAACATTTACAACAAGCGTACCTGAGTGGGAAGTACTCTTACTTCCACTCTTCTTCAAAGAAGCCCGTACTTGCTGCAGCTTTCTTCCAAAGGGCCATGTTCATGACAAAAGAAGCACTCAAAGGTCATCTGCAGTCCAGCCTTTTGCTTGGGTGCACTTAGGGATCGTATCCTTAGCCTTGCCCTTCTTCTTCCAAGAGTACCTTTTTCTTGAAGCTAGGCTTTCGACAACCATCACATGGCTATGCCCTACACACTTCTTCATGTCACTTTCTGTTGTTTTTAGCATCTCGCATAATTCATTAAGGCCCTTCTCCACCCCATGCATATGGTAGTTCGAAATGAACTGTCCATAGCTGGAGGGAAGAGACGCCAAGATGAAGTCAGTGGCCAACTCTTGGCCTAGTGGAAAACCAAGCTTTTCCAAAGTCTGGCCGTAACCAACCATTTTGATCACATGGGGGCCTACAGCTGCTCCCTCCGCTAGCTTGCATTCGACAAAGGACTTGGAAACATTATACCTCTCAGTCCTTGCCTGATCTTGGAACATGTCCTTAAGTGCCACGATCATATCGTACGCATCCTGATCCTCAAACTTCTTTTGGAGTTCAGGTTCCATGCATGCAAGCATAAGGCAGCTAACCTCAAGAGAATCATCACATGCTCTCTTGTAGGCATTCTTTAGGGCAGCAGATGCATTATCAGCAAGTTCATCGGGGATTGGGGTATCCAGAACCGTTTCCTTTTTATCAGACCTGAGAACAATTCTCAGGTTACGAACCCAGTCCATATAGTTTGTTCCATTAAGTTTATCTTTGTCAAGAATCGAACGCAAAGAGAAAGGTGATGTAGTGTTCGGTACCATTGATCTACAACAGAAAACATGCAAAATACTAAGCCATGTAACCATGAAAGAGTAAAACATATTAAACAATTTAATAGCATATACTCCCACTTAAATCAATATCCCTCTATTGATACTAAGTGATTCAAGATCCACAATTAACAAGCCGACTAGTGAGCTTTAGCATCACTGCTAGAAGACAAGGTAAATCGGTAATCAACACTTGCTAATCATATCACATATGACTCTTGTTGTTGGGTGACATCTCTATGTGAAAACTAGGCGCCCAACCTTTATGCCCCAAGGTCCTTAACTGTTAAGATGACCTTGTCAAGTTCACCAACCCTTATGCGTGTAGGTATCCGATACAAACCCATCCAACCAAGGAAAACCACGGTACCCTAATTTCATAGGCCCACCAACGATTGTACAGGGCATAGGATGGTGCAAGGTTTGGTTGGGAGGGCATGGTTAAACTTAAACTTTCTGAGGGATCGTTCTACTTCTATCATCTAAGCATGCATAGTAGTAAAACGCATAAGAATAGCATTCACATATGATGTGACACAGTATGGCCCATTTTCTCATGGTGATCTCCATCGCCATAGAACCTGTCCACCATGATGATCTCCATCTTCATGTTCCATGTGAGCCATCTTCCAAGTGATGAGTCCTCCAAGAACTAATACAAGCTATTACTCCTAACAGCTAGTAATCAAAATTACATAGTATTGGGATCATCACAAGTTGGCACGCATGCCATTACAATAAATGACAACACATGTGGCTCCAGCCGTGTTGCCCTACTCACGACACGCAGGTCATGCAAAATTTCATACATGCATCACATACATATATGGGCCATACTGATCACATACATCCTGCAAAAACAAGTTATGCATAGAATCGCATTCTACCGGATCATGTGACATCGCAACACCTAGTTACCTTAACGAGATACAAAAGGGGCTATGATTAAGGGGGGTCTCCCCCTTCGAGGTTCGAAGGGCAAATACCGGTATCTCCGGCGTCCCGGAAAAAACCGTGAAAAATGAGAGATCGAATCTTCACAATTTTCTTTAAGGATTTTGATCGGCAAATCAAATTTACCATAAACCGACTCCTATCCCGATCCAATCAAACTCATTTGATCACGGTACATCGATTTTAGATCTAGGTTCCGATTCGATCAATCATATTGATCTTCACATGATTCAACAGAATTTATGTGTCACTGTCTACCCCGATGGCGGAAACCGACTGGTAGGGGTAAGTCGTTCGACAACCTCAGAATCACGATCACGGAAAGCAAGATCATAGATCAAACCTGAACCACCGCCATATAAACGATAGCATCATTCATATCAATCTGCATATCACCATATGCAAACATCCCGAACCTATAACTGAACAGCATCGGCTCTGATACCACTGAAGGGATACATGTAGGCTACACTAGCGCAAATCAAAATTTTCTACCGCGTAAACCAGGAATATTGTTGTCATAGATCACGAGATTACCACTAGACGTGCAGTTGCGGAATCGATGAAGCGCGTCGAGGCAGTGCAGACAATCTACGACTCCTCCTCGTTCTCGTCCCATGAGCAGCTCCCCTTCGCGGCTCGTCCAAACGCTACAGATGCAGCACCTCCGAGGTATCCACACGTACAGGGTGGAAGGCCGACGGACTGCTAGGTCGCAAGTGCAACACAAAGTAGAGGTGTGGGCCGAGTGGAATGGTCTGAGGTCTAACCCTTGTCATCTCACCCCACCCTCTCTTATATAGGTGTCCCTAGTGGGCTTCTACATTAGCAGCCCATTAGTAGCCTAAGCCTGGTTTAATTCGGATCCAATCCTCATTAGGCTTCCAGCCCCTTAAGTGTGTGACCCTATAGGTTCATATGCGTATAGACATGACACAAATACACTTATTCTGTCAATAGTTGGTAGCGGCCTCTAGCAAGACGTGCCAACTCCTAAACGCATACAAAGATCATATCGGACGAACCAACACAAGGTTTAGTACATGTCTTTCCCTTTGCCTCACGATATTTGGTCTAGCTCCAAGCTGACCTCTCTTTCTCGATACTGTGATTCGAAATCCTTTTACTAGGTTAACTCTTAACCATATGTAGCACGGCCATTCATTTCTGGATCCGATCACTCGAGGGGCCCAGAGATATCTCTCTCAAGTAGAGAGGGACAAATCCCATCTTGATTGACCATGCCTTGCAGCATGCTTCAGGACAAACCCGAAAACTACCTTTATAACTACCCTGTTACGGTGCAGCGTTTGATAGCCCCAAAGTAGGTCGATCCACATCTCAAGTACATGCGACAATCTCAGGTCTAAGGGTAAAACATACACGATGTGTAGAGAGAGAGCTGCAACTAATTGCCAGTCTCAAGTTGGGTCAATCCAACCCCATGTTCATAATATGTGTCCACATCATTGGTTTGACATCTCCATGTCTATGACTTGCGAAACATAGTCATCAACCAATCGATATGCTAGTCTAATATTCACGTGTGTCCTCACATGAACTCCGACTAGGGACATCTATTAAATAACCATACAAGTAAAGAGTTTCACAAACAATTCACATAATTGCCAATCAATACAAGTTGTCTGATATGGATATTTAAGAAACATTACAATAACTCATGGATACATATGAAATATAATCATCTTTATGATTGCCTCTAGGGCATATTTCCTTCAATATGGATACGCAGGACAACACGTAGATGCAGAGCATGAACTGGCCAAACTAGGCCAAAATGTGTTGAATTTTCTTTGTATGCCGAACTATGTTTAATTTCATGCCAAACTATGCCAAACATTGCTTTGTATTCATATCTGGTCAAATTTGAGCCGAATTTGGGCAAAAACACGCCGACCTGAGAACTCGAGCGGGAAAGTAGGTGTTTCCAGACCTAAAACTAGCTCCGTTCAAAGCTATTTAGCTCCGAATTTCGGCCTAAAAACGTCCAACGAGTAGAGGTACTCTAATACTATTCCCTACAATTTGTAATAAGTGTCACTAATTTAGTAAAAAAAGTATTAAATCAGAGATACTTACTCCCTCCGTCCGCAAATAAGTGTACTTCTAGCTTTTGTCTTAGTCAAACTTTATCAAGTTTGACCAACTTTATAGATAAATATAACAACATATATTATATCAAATTGACATATTATGAAATTAAATTTGAAAACATATCTAATGATACTAATTTAGTGTCATAAATGTTGCTACGTTTTCCTATAAAGTTAGTCAAGTTTTACTAACTTTGACTTAGGACAAGAATAGAAGTACACTTATTTACGGACGAAGAGAGTATTGCGGATGAGAGGGAGTACAACGCTTCAACCCGTTCGCCTTTGAAACGGAACTCAGAGTTGGCACGACAGCAACGTCTGTCTACCGGTCACACGGAACTCTCTGTCACGCCACAGCGGAGGCATCCGGGGTGGGTATGCCCGAGAGATCTCCTTTTGAGTGACATGACATTAGGTAGTGTTTAGTGTGATCATGCACGAACTCGTAGCAGGGTCCATCCATTATTTGTTCCTCCAGAATGCCCTGCGTCATGATCAATCAAGCAAGAGCTTGCATGATTAAAGATGGCTGCACACTAAAACGGACTTCTCTTGCTGCAGCGAATCATCTCAAGTGAGCTGACCTAAGCTAAGCTCGACAGAGAGGTGTTTATTCCGTAGCATGTTCATGTGGATCCATCCAGGGGACGGTTGGACGGCTACCTGGAAAGAAATAAAGTAAAATGAATACCAGCTGGAAGATCGAGATGTATCGATGCATTTACATGTTGTCCAACTCAAAAAGTATAATATGCCTCCACGACTGAAAGATTGATGCCTTTACATGTTCTTCAGGTCGAAAGTATAAGATGCCTCCAGGACTGAAAGGTAGGAGTATCATCCTACAATTTTTATAGTTGGGCACGGTTGACATTTTAAACCTGATGTTTACAGCTTGGTCTTGGCTAAGTTTTGCTTGGGCAGTGCATTTTCAAGCACGACCCAGCACGGTCGTCCCAGACCACAACATGTCACTACAAACTGTACTAGTAGTAGACAGCAACGTTTTAACAGAAGGGATAAGTGCAAAATGGAAAATAGGCTACAGACACACCTGGTCACTGGCAGTTGGCAAATTGACATTCAGTATTCTAAATAAACTACAAACCCGTCTAATCAGCGGTTCGGCAGCGTAGGATCAAATCAACACGACATATAATGGAGCTAGTAGTCATAATGCATACAATCTTGCATGACTAAAATATCAGAGTGGCCTCGGTACATGATGTGGGCACCCTGCTGGTGCTGCGCACCGAGCCATCGCCAATGAATCGATTGGGTCCAGGCTCCATACCGCTACTGGCTACTGCAGAAACTGAGCTCCACTACGCCACTGTGCCTCAGAAACTGCAGCGCCCTACAGAAAAATTATGAGCCAATGAATCATCAGATCACGCAAGCGTCCAAACCTGTCTCCTGCAGCAGCACCTCCCCTCCCCCAACCCAGCCGGTGAAAGATGACATCAAAGCAATTCAAGATGAGCACATGGATGGCCATGGGTAGCTGCAGCGTGAAGAGAGGGGCGTGGGTCGGTACCTCCTTCTCAGGAGAGCCGAGAGCGTCCTTATCTGCCCCTGCACATGGATGGGTGTGCCATTCAAGCTTCGATGTTCAATCAACCCCTCCAGCCTTGACAATAGTATTAAGAACCTGCCAGTTTTCTGTTTCCGGCAGCCAATCATATGCCCCTCAAGCTTAAACAATGGTGATCAGTCTAGTAACTAGTACTAGTACTAGCTTCTTTTTTCCAGTGAAACTGTGGGTAGTACCAAAATGTGCAAAGCAAGACTCCGGAACATGTGTTGTTGGCTGTCATTGTTTGCTCCGGTATATTTGCAGATGGCAGTGCTGTGGGTTAGCTGGCGGCAACATGTGACTGTGATCTGAGTGGATACAAGTGGTACTAATAACTAGGGCTGATCATAATTGGTATGGATTATGTGTATAGAAACTCAAGAGTTTCAGGTTCCGTGGAGGAAGATAGTTACCGTTGCGGGAAGGCAGGTGGCCCGAATCATACCGGCCATGCCAACTTTCGGAGTTGGTGTGCAGACGTGACCTGGATAGATATAGGATAACGATGCCCATTCGGTTTCTTGGATCCTGCAAGTCAAACTGTCCACCTTACACCATAAGCAAACTAAATTAACCAACGGTTATAAAACTAACAAATGTGGAAATTTACAGTGCTTCAGTCTGCTTAGTCTTTACAGACATTACTAGTTGATTCACAAGAGATTTTCAAGAGGTGATAGAGACATCACTAGTTGATTCATGAAAGATTTTCAAGAGGTGAAAAGTGACAAAAGCTCTCTTCTTGAACAACGGGGCGACACAACTAACGTTTATGCTTTTAAATGGAAGTGACAGTAAGAAATAATGTCATACCATACATAATTGAAG
Organism: Avena longiglumis; assembly: GCA_030063025.1. Taxonomy (NCBI): domain Eukaryota; kingdom Viridiplantae; phylum Streptophyta; class Magnoliopsida; order Poales; family Poaceae; genus Avena; species Avena longiglumis. Next base: position 128,129,374 of record CP125976.1, read on the forward strand.
CATCGGTGTGCATCGCCGACTGATACACAAAGTCGGCAAGTTAGCAGCCTCCTGTCCCACCGATTCCAGAAATCTGAATCGACACAAGAAAAGCTATAATAATATAGACCATGTTGTTGTCCTCTGCACAAACTTCGGATATAAGCAAAAGTCAGCAGGAAAGGCAGGGCATCCACCTGTCTGATATAGACATGCGGTGAGCCCACGCCTTTGTGTAGGCTCAACAATTCCACTGATCAGTTATCCAGCAGTGATTTCTGGGTGCTTTACAGAATCCACTTTAATATTCCTTCTGCTTTTCACACTGCTTTGATGGAAACATTGTCGTTGTAGTACATGGTAACAACAGGTGAAGAGGTTTAACCAGGACCATGTAGTGTAGTATGGTGCTGAACCTTTTGTGGAGAAACACTGCATTTAGATGCCTGGCTTATGTGTCCTGTGGTCCAGTTGCCGTGTCTCTGGTGAACAAGATTCAGAATCGTGGTAATTGATATTTCAAAGAATCATTGTGAATTTAAAATAGTTACTGAAAGGGCTTCTGGTTTTACCCATATAATCCAATATGTATAGGTCCACATTTCCTTTGCAAACATCAGAGGTCGAACTTGCACTGAATTAATGCTGTTTCTTCATATACTATTAAGAAATATTAGTAGTTTGTGTGTTGTGTAAAATAAGAAATAAGACCAGACTAGTAGATTGCGAATTGCAACTGTCTGCAACACAAGTACAAAATCAAGAAGTCCGACTGTGCTGGAATCAGGGAAATTACCTAACTACAGTTTCCTTTTTTTTCTCCTTGATGAGTGATTTATCATGCCATGAGCTTTGCATTACTGTAATATAGTGCTTGGTGATTCATAAAGACAATCTTGTTCAAAGAAAATCTGCATTAGAACAGAATCAACATATTAAGACGCCAATGAAACAGGCCTATAGAATGAAAACATTCAACGCTAAGAATTATGTAAAATCTAATGGTATTCAAAGAGAATGGAATGTGAACTTTCGACCTTAAACAAATCAGCACAGCTTCTGTTCATTAATTTATAGCTAACAAGTAGCAGAAGAAGCATAAGGCTGCAGGTAGAAGAACAAGCAAAATAGTGAACCACCAAACACATAACTCCAAAAGAAAGAGAACACAATACACTAAATATAATCCAGTTCCCATTTTACCACCTGTATCTACAGATATGGAATTGTTTCTTATAAAGAAAATCTTCTAACAGCACGTTGAAACCAGAAAAAATAAATAGTGCCCATATAAAACAGGCCTACAAAATATAAGCATTCAACATTAAGAATTATATATAGAACCGATGGTAGTCAAAGTGAAAGGAATTTGAAGTTCTGACCTTAGACAAATCAGCACAGCCTCTGTTCTATTTATTGCTAGATAAGAAGTAGCAAAAGGAGCATAAGGCTGCAGGTTGAAAACAAGCAAAACTATGAACCACTCAACACATAACTCCATAAGAAATAGAGCAAATATAATCCAGTTCACCTTTTACCTTACATGTATCTACAAATATGGAGTTGCTTCCTATGAAAGAAAATCTTCTAACAGCGCGCTGAAGAATATTTCCCTGACATTCTCCTCCAGGTCAGACATTTTCTGCACACTTCTGCACTTTTAAACTTGCCTCCTATATCCATCATATGTGCAGTAACCATCAGGTGTTTCCTCATGTCCTGATGAGCTAAGTATGTACGATCCCCAAATTATGGTATGATCAACTTATTACATCAGACTTTTTCCTGTTTTATTCTTCAAACTCCTCTCTTCTATCATAGTTCTGATCCTGGTAACATCAGACCACATTCCAGCATCAGCATATATATTGGACAACAAAATATGATAGCCAGGATCACTCGGGTTCTGTTCAAATATTGTTTTTGAAACTAGCTCAGCAATATCCACTCTATTATGCACTCTGCAAGCCCCCAATAGGCATCCAAGAACATCTATTTCTGTCCCTTCTTCCAAATTTGAAATGAACTTCCAGGCATCGTCAAGTTTCCCAGATCTGCTGTAAAGATCAACAATGCACGAGTAATGCTCCTTATCTGGGGAAATATTGTAGTCTTTTAACATGGAATCATAGAAGTACAAGCCCTTGTCAATAAGGCCTGCATGGCTACAAGAAGATAACAGAGCCACAAAGGTCACTTTATCAGGCGCAATTCCGTCTCTCTTCATTCGGTCAAATAACAGTATAGCTTGATCTTCATGTCCATGCTTTCCGAATGAAGAAATCAGTGTGTTATATGTAGCAGTATCTCTCTCTGTCATCCGTTGAAAAATCTCTTTGCCCTTTTCTAGGCAGCAACATTTGCAGTACATATCGATAAGCGCGTTACTAACTGAGCAGACTGAACTCATGTAATGCCTAACAACATAAGCGTGTAGTTCCTTGCCTTGGATGAGCCTGGAATGGTGATTGCACAGCGGCAAAACTGAGATGATAGTCACATGATCAGGTTTAAGTCCCACTTTCTGCAGTGCTCTAAACGCACACAGTGCAGAATCTGTATCCCCATTCACGGCATATCCAGCAACCATTGAATTCCACATGACTACATCTGTCTTTGGCATGAGCTCAAATACAGTTTGTGCTTTCCTTATGAATCCTTGCCTACTATAGAAGTCCATGAACGCACTCCCCAGAAACTTGCTCTGGTCAAGTCCACTTCTGAAGGAGAAGCCATGGATCTCTTTTCCATGCCCGAGTAGCTTCAGCTCGGAAAGACTAGGAAGTATACTTGCCATGGTATTGGAATTCGGTTTTAACCCTGCAGCATTCACCATTTCAGCAAACAAACTGACACTGACGTGATACATTCCATTCTGCGAATACCCTGCAATTAAGGTACTCCAGGAGACAACGTCCTTTGAATGGATAGAACGGAACAGATGATCAGCCGTCTCCAGGCGACCACATTTGCAGTACATGTCGACCAGAGCATTAGAAACACAGGTATAATCGGCAACACCACATCTTACCGCGCATCCGTGCAACGCTGTTCCAGTTCGTAGCTCTTTCATCCTGCCACATGCTGGAATGACGGTGGCAAGGATCACAGAGTCAGCACGGAACCCTTCTGACCTCATCCGGATGAACAGACGCATGGCGTCGAGCCACTCCCCGGCGTGCATGGTCCCTCCGATCATCGCAGTCCACGCGGCCAGATCCCTGCTCCGCATGCTCTCGAACACGCTCCTTGCCTCGTCCAAGCACCCGCACTTGGCAAACATGTCCACGAGCGCGCACTGAGCAAACACGTTGGACGTCGCGTCACCACGGGGAAAGCCTGCATCCACATGGTCTCTTATCAACCTTCCCTCCTCGACCGCTCCGAGCGCGGCGCACGCCTTGATGACGGGAGGGTAGGTGAAGCCATCCGCGGCGACCGAGGTGTCGTCGGCCATGGCCCGGTACGTCTCCAGCGCCTCGGAGAACCGGCCGGCGTCAACGAGGCCCTTGATCGCGGCGTTCCACGCGAAGGAGTTCCTCCTGGGCATTCCGTCGAGCACGCGCAGCGCGTGCCCGGTCTCCCCGAGCCTGGCGTACGCTTGCACCAGCTGCGCGGCGAGGACGGCGCCGTGGCCGTGGTGGCCGCCGACGAGCAGCGCCGCGTGCAGCCGCTGTGCCTCGGCGAGCGCGGGCGCTGACCGCAGCCGGAGGAGCAGCGACGCGTGGGAGACGGGGGAGGCGGCTGAGTGAGACTCGCGGCGAGGGGCGGCGGAAGGGGAAGCGGGAGCCGCCGCTGGCGACGACGCAGGAGGAGGAGGGAAACGTGGCCTCGCTTTGAGCCGGTGCCTGACGGCGGGGAAGAGCATGGAGCCGAGCCTTCGACGCCGCGCGTGTAGTTCGGACTCGGAGGCAAGTTTTATGAGTGAAGCGGGGAACGTTTCATTTCGTCTCACGGCTACTAGTGTGAACCTGAACAGGCTGAACTCAGCTCAGCTGCTCAGATGACAAGCTCCCGATTTTCACAAACGACGTAAGCATTTTCGATGATCAATAAAACCCGCAGCACGACGGAGTCCGACATGTTTCCCTTAAAAAAAAAGGAAGTGCCTAGATCTCAGACGCGGTAATAAGTTATGCCTAAGTCAACACGCCATCCTAATATTTGTCTCGCCATAACCGAACAGAACTCATGATTTATTGTAATTCTCGCCACAACCTAGTTACAACTCATTAAATTTTCAGTTACACCCAAGCTGCAACTCATGTGTAACTTCCGTTTTGCACGAATCGCGAGGTAATCGAATGGTGAAAGAGGCGACTGAGACTTAATAAATTCTCATGCGCCCGAGAACTAGCAAATCCGTAAAAAAAATCAGCTCAGTTGCTCAGATGACAAGCTCGGCGGGACACGTTTGCCCGTGACAATCTGTTCAGATGACAATGCAAGCCTCTGTTCAACGATCGGCGTTACGCGTCAAGCCTTGTGATGATCACCGGCAAGCCGGAGCGTGATCATGTCCGGCGGCGTGGACGTACGTCGGCGAGAGCGCCAACGCAAACCTCCGGATGATTACGGCTACCTCGGCCTTGGCCTCGATCACCACGAAGAAGAAGGACATGACTGCCCCCACATCTCCTCTAATCCCCTCCCCTGTACTGTAGCTGAGCCCCATCCTCTCTGTTTATGGCCGAGCCAAGGCCATCGAAGAGTGGCGGAGGCGAGACCCACCCCGTAGTCTAGGATCTTGGCTTCGCCGTGGCCGAGGTCAAGGTTTAGGTCATTTGTGTTCCGCCCTAGTGGCGAGTGACGAGATACCGTCTGCCCGTCCCCTCCGGTGTTTCTACACAACGCCGGGGCCATCTCCGTGGTGGTTTGGCAACCTGCAGTGGTTGGAGCAAGTTGTTGTTGTTGTCGTGGACGGAGGCCACCCAAATAAGTATCGCTGCCACTGAGTCTCGCAGCCTCGGGTCGTTCTCCTCTCCCTGGCCGGCCTTGGTGGCGGGGGGCGGGGGAGGAGGGGAGGACGTTGTGCCGGTGGCCGCTGGATTCGTGAGGTGGTCGGGGTGCTTGACGTGCGGTTCTCCTAGCCAGAGTTGCCGTCATCTGAAGAAGATCTGCTCCGCTGCAGTGCTCCCTTGGTCGGAGCCAAGGGTTGCGGGGTTGCTCGACTCCGGAGGCCCCCCACATAAGGTCAGTTTGGACTTGGTCTGCGAAGGTCTGGTTCGGGTTCTCGTCGTTCTTCTCTAACCGGCTGTGGTGGCGAGGAGAGAAGGGGTGGCATGCCCTGAAACCGACCTGCTGCTCCGCCAGGTCTGCAATATCCTGGTGCTGCGGTTCGTGAAGCTGCGTCCCTGAATATCCATCAACATCGGCGAGGTTGCGTCGCCGTTATCTATGGCCAGGAGGGCCACATCTCCGCTCGGATGAAGCCGAGCATGCTCTTACGCGTGTGGCGGAAGATTTTCGTCGCCTTGTGCGTGAGGTCCAAAGTTTGCATCGCCCCAAGTGGCAAGTTCCCCGACAACGATGCGGACTCCAGGGCGTCGACGACAACTAGATGTGGTGGAGAAGGCGAGGACCGATCACGCTTTCTTATCCTTTTCCTAGGGTCCTTTCTGCAAGTGTGTCGTCTTTATCCTTTCTGCCCCTTTGTTTAGGGGTGTCTTTGTAATTATACCCACCACTTATTTTAGCTAAGAAAAAAAAAGGACATGAGAGTGTCAAGGCGGCTCGTGCCACGGGCTACCGCTGGTATCGTACAAATTATTTGGTCCACGTGTGACTTTAGATTTTTCATAAATCTTAAAGTGGAAGCCTCTCTGTTTAAGTTGATGACAACTCATATGTGTGCGTAGCAAGAGAAGTAAAAGCTAAAGTTTATTCTCACGTGCAAAATTAGAGGAGAGTTGCACCACCTTATAAGAGGTGGAGAGTCTCATCGCTTTGTAAGTGAGTGTGAAGAGAAAGTAAGTGTGAAGAGAAGTACTACATTGACCTCCTCACGTCTTGCTTGCTCGTCACGATGTGCGCGCCGCGGTTAGTAGAATGAGTCGAGTTTATCCTTTTGTTTCTCAAAATACTGTTGCGGTTTTGACAGACGTGTCAAAAGTTAATCGATTTAGGTTGGCTATTTTAACCTACCCGAATATTCATGAAGTGGACTTAGACCCACGTCGTGTCTTGTACATGATTTTTCCGAACTGCTCTACATAAGCATTTGTGTGATTTTCACCATGTCACACCGAAATTAATCTAGGTTTTGCCACCTCTCTGCTTGCCCTGCCGACATAGTTTATACGAGAAGAAGTTATATATATTACATATACATATGTAGTCAAATAAAAAACCGAGCGCTAACTCACTGGTTGGGACCAATTTTTTCTTGGAAAATGATACCTATCACCCGGACGACCATTGTCCGGGTCGTGGCTCACGCGTGGAGGTGGATCCGCCCACGATGCCTTTTCCCCTCGTCTTGTTCCTTGTTTTCCTGGTGAACTCCGCCGAACTCGCTCGCCTCCTCCACGGGAGGGAGACAGAGACGCTGCCTCTCGCCTCTCCCTCCCGGCCTCTCCGCTCGACCTCCTTCCGGCCCCTTCCTCGTGTTGTCGTCAGCTTCTCTTCCCTCGTAGCCGCCACCGCCCTTCCTCTCGCTGGGACTCCCGCCAGACCCTGAGCTCCCATCGCCGAGCGCCCCCTGCACCATCTCCTGGTTCCCCCACCAACCTTGCTGCCATGGAGGGTCGTGGTTGCCGCCAGCGGCGACCGAACTTGCTTCCAGCGGTGGCCGAGCTTGTTTCCACGCGCGACCAAGCTTGCTTCCAGCGGTGGCCGAGCTTTGCTTACATGGGCAGACTTGGTCGCTACCATGGGCGGCCATGGTTGCTTCCAGCGGTGGCCGAGTGTAGCATCCCAATTGTCTAACAATTGTAATGCTACTAGCCTAGTCTATATAAATGCTACTTCCTATATATAATTGTTGCATCATAATTATATCATGCTCATGTCATCATGCCACCTTGCATTTGAGCATCATATAAAAACCCTTTTTGTTTTGGTTCTTCTCTCATAAGCATCATCAGTTGTATTTGCCTCTTGATATTGTATTTGGTTATTGATATATTGTTTAAATGCCCAAGTTGAGTTGGGGGCATATCTTTTAATCTACTCCACCACCCTTTCTTTTCACCACCTTATAATTCCACCATTCCATTATCCATGAGCTTGCATTTGATTTTCTTTTGGTATTTAATCTAGCTCATGGGAGATAGGATGGATCTACTTCTACAAATTCTTTTGCTTGGCTTTAATCCACTTTTGGGAATGCATAAGAATAATGCCATGTTAATATTATTGTTTTCACAAGAATAAACATGGCATTAATTATTTTGCATGGGCCATGAAAGAACCACCACATTCTAGTCTTTTGGATTTTATTTGAATTCTTGAGTGGATCATCTCCCATCTCTCTCTCTCCCTCTCGTTTGGCTTGATCTAGTATGGTCTTGCTAAAATCCACCACCACACCTCTATCCCTCTCTTCCACTCCTTTTTGTTGATCTTGTTTGAGTTTGCTAAACCCTACACCAATTCCACCTATTCTTGTTGATATAAGCTTGGTGCATGCAAGCATCTAAACCCTAATCCATACCCTCTCTCTCTAATCCCTCTCCTCTCGCTAACCTAACCCGAGCCCCTCTCTAGCTAACCCTAGTTCCCACACCTCTCTCACCTCACCCTCTCCTCTCACCCATGCCGAGCCTCTCCTTGCTGGCCTCACCTGGCCACCCTTCCTCCCTGGTCCCACCTAACTACCTTCCTACCCCAACCCTAAACAAAGCCCTAGCTAACCCGAGCCACCCCATCCCTCCAACCCTAGCTCCATGCCACAACCCCCTCTCTCCAGATCTCTCCCTGCCAGGTCGACCCCACACCCGAGCCCTACCTGCCCTACCTGCCCTGGACCAGCCCAGGCCGAGCCCTGCCCGAGCACGTGAGGAGAGGAGCAAAGGTGGCGAGACCACCTTTTCTCCACTTTTCCCCACGGCACCCTCCCTCTCCGCTATCCACCACCACCTCCCGCCTCCTCTGGCCCCCGGATCCGCCCGAGTGCCTCTCCTTCCTCTTCTTCTTCACCGCCAAGACTGGCCACGGTCATTGCTGTCTACCTGCTCCTCGTCGCTCCGGCCGGCGAGCGCGTCGAGGAGGTGACCTAGAAGACCAAGGGGACCCCCCTACTTCGCCCGGTACCCGCAGACGTGAAGGAGGAGCCCCCGGATCGCCTGGACCATCGCCGCCCCGATGAAAACCCTAGACCTCTGGCCGTCTGCGTCCTCGCCGCTGCGACGTCCCCTGGACTGATCCAACTCCATCGTCCACCTCTCGGTGAGCCCTTCTCTCGTGGACACCTCCGCTTCCCCGACGCTGTGTTTCGCCGGTAGTTTCACCGAACGCCTCTGCGGCGCGACAAGACGGCGTTCTCGTCGCTGCGCCGCAGGCATACCTAGCCCGCCACCCACGACACCAAGCCTAAGCCTACCCGGCTCGCACTCTAGCACGCACAGACGTCCCCGGATCGAATCCCCACTCCGCGCGGTCGATCACCGATCCGTCCGTGGCCGCAGGGAAGATCTACAGGGGCCTGTGGTAGATTTACGAATAGCCCCCCTTTTTGTTTTCCGCTCTTAACCCGCGGTACCACGTGGCCCGCTAGTCAGCCTCCCCGTCAGTCTTGCAGAAAACCCCCTAGCTCTCCAGCCTCAACCCGCAGCCCCCTGGATCCGCGACGTGTCGCCCGCGGGATGGCTGCGCGCGCAGTGGACCCGCGAGATCGCCGGCCCACTGCCGCCCACTTGGTCAGAAACGGCGGTGAGAAAAATCTGCTACGCCACGGTGTCGCCTAGTCGCTAGCTGGCCCACTTGTCACCGTCGCTGGCTAGACTGTCTGTGAGAAACGGATTGCCTCTGTTTTAATTTAAACCTTTTTCAAATTAATTTAAATTCAAATTTAATTCTGTTTTCAAATATCTTTGAAATATAAATCCAAATATTACATGTAATATATGTTTTGAAATCAGAAAAATGTGAGGAATTCAAATATGCCCTTCAAAATAATGTTTGAACACTTTAAAGTTCAAGTTGATTAAAATTACAATAAAATGCCCTTTTTCCTTAATTAATTAATAACTTTAGTTTTATAACTCTGATTTTGACAAATAATATGTCTAAAATGATTATCTCGACGAGTCCTTTCTGTTTATGCATTCCATGTTCTGTTTTGCAGCATGCATCATATAAATATAAAGTATACAGCAACTTTTTGGAGTATAAAATATGATTAAAACTCCATAAAATGCTTATTTCTTGTATTCCACACCTCACCCATGCCATGCTACTTTATTGCCATGCAAATTGTGCATCATTCATGATGGCATGATTGTTTGCTTGTCGCATTTTATTCATATACTTGTGCACTTTATTTATGTTGGCCCTTGTTTGTTTGGTTCTTCTTCGAATAGACGCTGAGCAGGGGAGATATCAAGAAACCCAGGAGCACTACCCAGATCCTTCTCTCGCTTCAACTGAGCTGCCAGGCAAGCACTACCACATGCTTGCATACATATAGTACCTATTGCCTCTATCTTATTCTTGCATCATTGATTCACGATCGTATTAAACTGAATCCCAAGTACTGCATAGCCTTTACTTTTAAACCCCACCGAAGCTTGTTCCTCCATCCCATGAGCCATTACTACAGGAGTTGTTTGAGCCATGCGGGTCGTAGAACAACATGTGTAGGGTATGTGAGTGTCTGATGGATAACGAGGTACATATACAACTTAACCTGAGTAGTAATGGGATAACTAATGAAAGTGGCACCGGTGAGCAATATCTGCTATTTGGTTTTTTATGCTCACTTGTGTCCGAGGGACCCGAGTACTTGATTCTGTTCCTTGAATATTCGCTATCCACATCCGGAGGCTTATGGGACCCCGAGCGAGCTTGATTCATTCTTATTTTTGGGGCCACAATTAGTTTGGGGCTTTATTACTATCCTGTACTTATGCCATGCTTTATCGCTTTAATTACGATTGTGCGAGGAGCACTCATCTTGTTAGGATCGTGACACGTTTTGTTGTATCGACAAGCCCAGTCACACTTTCGGGTTTCGATCGTTTACAACCGTCCACACAAACCTTGAGTCATCTCGGTCGGCCAACTTCGTCATGGTAGCTTAATGGGGTGGCCTGAAATATTTCTGAATCTGTGATTGCTTTGTCGTGAATGCCTCGTTGGGTTTTGATTTGGTTTTTCCGAGGTTGATCGAGTGTGTGTTGCTATTTGTGCACCTGCAGGTAAAACTTTCGAAAGCCGTGTCCGCGTTATGGACGACTTGGAGCACGTTTCGATCATAGACAAGTATAACTAAAGTACCGCCTTTAATTTGACTAAATGGCCGACTAGTAAATAGTGCAACACTCATGGAATGGATACTAAAACTGCCAACGGATGGGGTGTTCATTCCGCTTCCTCGTGTTTAGCGAGGAGGATGGATGGATTAATATAACTTGTTGTTATTAATTCACGGACATCCGTCTATCTTTGGTTAGGCGGATGGTTAGCAGTATCTATAGAATTGTCGGTATTATCTTTTCTGCAATTCGTCACCCAGGTTGTGTCCCCTTTAGAGGCATAAAGACTTGCTGAGTACCCCTAGGGTCTCACACGATAAATTATTTGATTCAGATGAACAGGTAAACTCGCAAGATGGATACTGGGTGGAGGAGACGGACGATGTGGACAACGATCATTCGGTGTAGAGATTCCGGGAACGGGGATCCGTGAGATCTGTGGGCGGGATGTGTTTATTTATGGGGCATCTTATGCCGATTTGCTTCTTATCCGTACTCGGATCTTGTTTGCCGCTTCCGCCTGATACTTTGATGTTTGATGTATGAGGAGATATCCTAAACTATATATCTATCTAGGATATTTGGATCTTGCCGATGTATGCAATATTTCTATTTCTTTTAGATGGAATGGCTCGAGGACTGTTGTATGGTGGCTTGCATACATACTCATTTGTGTATGTAGTTGATCCCTTCGCCGATTCGCCCCATTCTTGTCCCGATGTTTGGAAATGGTTAGGACGGCCGAAAGGTCTACCTGTGAGTGGCATTTGGGCCCCACCGTACTATTTTAACCATTTCCGCTCGTCCAGGCTTGTAACTAGGAGCGTAATTTACCGAGGTAGTTACAATTGGTATCAGAGCCATCCCGCCCTTCAGGGTCTCAGCCAAATGGTCGTTGTCAGTCTAGCAAATATTTTTGGTAGCTATGTATACTAGGTAAAAACAAAATGCGAGAGTAGGACTGCTTCCATTTTTCTTCTTAACCACCCACCCTTTTCTGGTAAGGAAGTGTAACGTTTTCTATCCTCTTCTTAAATTCAAACTAGGATTCACGTGTTCTGGGTTTCCGTAGTACCATAGAAAGTGTGTGTTTGTGTGTGTGTGTAATTCCTTGTCTATCTGTTGTATCCAACATGTTATCTTTATCTTCCTTTGGTTATCAACTGTTGGTACATTCCATACCGTGCTTTTGAATCTAGCGATCTATCCGACTCCTTGTTAACCGTGCCATCTTCTTAAGGGTGTCCTTCCTTCTAGCAACTCCACATTCTCAGGAAACCATCAGTTGCTAATCGCTACCTGATAAGTGTTTTTGCGCAACTATTGGTATTTTAATGCCGAAAAATGCGGAAATTTTTTCTTTGATACATCTGTGCTTCCACACTCCTTTTCAGTCGTGTGTGAAACATCATCTATCTCCCTTTTATCAGCATGTCCATGCTAACTCATTCTTTTGTCATCGGCGCTTAATCCTAGAGTTTCATTTCATCTCCAATTCTCTTGGGCTAATTACATAACATGTGTCGATCCGATCTTTGGTGATTGTAATTTGGTTCTCGGCATAGCTATATGACACTTATCTTGAGTGGAATATGGAAAATGCAATCACCACTATCCTCCAAATGGTGACGGTTATCTCCTGTGATTTTGAGTACACCGCGATCATATCTATGCATATTCAAGCATCTTTGGCAATCGAGTTTCTCCAAGCACTACGGCGGTCCATCATCATCATCCATCATCTTTACATACTTTTGAACCCCATATCGCACAATTCTCACGGATACGAGGGAATTGCATCTTTTAAATCTCTAATAGCTTTGCTTAAGGTATGAGCTATCATCGGTTCTTATCCAAGATCTCTTTATCTTTGTAACCGGTGATCCGATCGACAATGTGAACGGTGACATCTCTTTTCTTCGAAGGACCAGTTAACCTATTACGTCAAGCATCTTCTTCAACAGAATCCTTACTCGTAACATTGATCTTTCAAAGAGCGTTGAGCTCGAAGTGTTCGAGCATTTGTTCTCCCGCCTCTTGAACTTGGTATTCTGGGAATTTCTTGTTAATCCATGGTGGTATATGTTGATAATATGCTTGCCTATTCGATATCTATGGAAGGACATGGAAGATCATCTGTGTCTCTTTCTCTCAAGCTTCGAGCACTGCCTGTGTGCAAAGTCTCAAAGTGAGAATTCTGACTTTTTGAAGTCACACATCTCGACCACGTCCTTCTGCTAAATACATTACTTCAACTCTGGAATCAGCAAGTCCATTGTTAATTCCATCCTCCATCTTCAACCAATCCGGAGTTGTTCCTTGTTGGCAAGTTATCATCGTCATTCCGCTGAAGATTTCCTCAAGGCTGCTAAATCTCTCTCAATCATTTCAAGAAGAACATGGAGTTCTTTCACCTAAATCTCGTTAAGTAATCTTTTGAAACCCTCTCGCTCTATCGTCTATGCTTAATCCACCGGAGGCCATGAAGATTTTTCAGATCTTTTGTAATACTTAGGTGCAAGTGGAATCTTGCAGTTGTCTCCGTGATCTTCCTTCATATCTTTCCGGTGGCTGGTTACTTATGATATGACGACAACATCATCACCCTTATCTATCTTGGATCCGGTGAATCGTGTGCATCTATCCTTGTTTTCTAACGAAGTTCTATGAGTTTTTGCCAACACCTTCAGTCTGTTTCGGTAGTTGGGTTGCATGATTTTCTTATTCATGTGCGGAGTAATGCTTTGAGTGCGGGATGGAGTAGCTACCATACCACTACTCTTATCATTCGCTCTTGTACATTGAATTGGTGAATTAATGTGATTTCACTCATTCCACGGAAGTTAGAAGTGGCCTTTATCCCTTGATACTTTTACTTCCGTCCTTGTTTTTCCGGAGTGCTCTCTCGAAGAAAGTAATCAATAATCTCTTGTTGGTGGTCTGTCTATTCTAGATGGAGCAAAATCTTCAATTATCTGGTGGAAACCGACGCAAACTCCTTTCGTTCCTCGTCTTTCTTCCGATGCTCGACATCCCCAAACAAGATTAAAGGAAACTATCTCTCTCTTTGTTTCATCAATTCTTTTTCTGTGGTAAAGCCAATTATGGTTGATGCCATCAGCCGCAAATCTATTGCGTTAGCCTCAAGGCTAAAGAAAGCAATAAGTATCTCTACAATAAACTCCAGATCCTCCATATTCTTTGCTTCTCGGGATTCCACCATGATCTGGCTTCACATCCATCTCTGGAAGTTATATCTGCGCACCTAAATTGCGTGATCCTTGGTTCTTACCGGCGCAACAAGAATCTAATCCGACGATGTCTAACTAAATCTTTCTGTTGTTATCAAGGGACTCTATTGTTTGAAGGCAATATTGTTTCTGAACTTCTTTTCTCAAATCCGAGAGAAGATACGATGCTATTGTAATAGTGGTTCAAAACCTCTCCAATCTAGCTCCTTTCTTCCGGCGAGACAAAGATTCATCCCCTCTAGTATCGGTAAATCTTTATTCTTAATGGTGTGTCTTTCTTTATCCATGATGCATCATCTTGTCCTTTCTTTCACCAGTGGATCTTTTTCTTTTATCATGTTTCTTGAGAAAACCGGAGCTATGTCCATCCTCTCCTTCTTGTCTCACGACAATCCTTCAACGCTTCTAACCCGTTGTTTCTCAAGCAAAACGCAAGACTCGCAACAAGTCTAGCAAGTTTTGCAAGGTGTAGTGGTTGCACCATTCCGTTGTTCATCAACTTGGGAACGTGAGGGTCACCTTCGTTCGAACACCCGCCTCTCCTTGTGTTGTTTTCTTTTTCCTAGGAATCTCGGGGCGAGATTCTTGTTTAGTGGGGGAGAGTTGTGGCATCCCAATTGTCTAACAATTGCAATGCTACTAGCCTAGTCTATATAAATGCTACTTCCTATATATAATTGTTGCATCATAATTATATCATGCTCATGTCATCATGCCACCTTGTATTTGAGCATCATATAAAAACCCTTTTTGTTTTGGTTCTTCTCTCATAAGCATCATCAATTGTATTTGCCTCTTGATATTGTATTTGGTTATTGATATATTGTTTAAATGCCCAAGTTGAGTTGGGGGCATATATTTTAATCTACTCCACCACCCTTTCTTTTCACCACCTTATAATTCCACCATTCCATTATCCATGAGCTTGCATTTGATTTTCTTTTGGTATTTAATCTAGCTCATGGGAGATAGGATGGATCTACTTCTACAAATTCTTTTGCTTGGCTTTAATCCACTTTTGGGAATGCATAAGAATAATGCCATGTTAATATTATTGTTTTCACAAGAATAAACATGGCATTAATTATTTTGCATGGGCCATGCAAGAACCACCACATTCTAGTCTTTTGGATTTTATTTGAATTCTTGAGTGGATCATCTCCCATCTCTCTCTCTCCCTCTCGTTTGGCTTGATCTAGTATGGTCTTGCTAAAATCCACCACCACACCTCTATCCCTCTCTTCCACTCCTTTTTGTTGATCTTGTTTGAGTTTTCTAAACCCTACACCAATTCCACCTATTCTTGTTGATCTAAGCTTGGTGCATGCAAGCATCTAAACCCTAAGCCATACCCTCTCTCTCTAATCCCTCTCCTCTCGCTAACCTAACCCGAGCCCCTCTCTAGCTAACCCTAGTTCCCACACCTCTCTCACCTCACCCTCTCCTCTCACCCATGCCGAGCCTCTCCTTGCTGGCCTCACCTGGCCACCCTTCCTCCCTGGTCCCACCTAGCTACCTTCCTACCCCAACCCTAAACAAAGCCCTAGCTAACCCGAGCCACCCCATCCCTCCAACCCTAGCTCCATGCCACAACCCCCTCTCTCCAGCTCTCTCCCTGCCAGGTCGACCCCACACCCGAGCCCTACACCCCTCACACCTGGACCAGCAGTGAGCCTGCCCGAGCACGTGAGAGGGAGGAGAAAAAGGTGGCCGAGACCACATTTTCCTCCACTTTCCCCCCACGGCACCCTCCCCTCTCCCTCTGCTATCCACCACCACCTCCCGTCTCCTCTGCCATCCCCAGATCCGCCCCAGAGCCTGCCCTCTCCTTCCTCTTCTTCACCGTCGCCAGCACCTGCCGCCGGTCGCGCCGTCTACCTCTGCTCCTCGTCGCTCCGGCCGGCGAGCGCGTCGAGGAGGTGAACTGGAAGACCAAGGGACCCCCCTGCTTCGCCCGGTACCCGCAGATGTGAAGGAGGATCCCCCGGATCGCCTGGACCATCGTCGCCCCGACGAAAACCCTAGACCTCTGGCCGTCTCGTCCTGCGACGCCCTCGACTGATCCAACTCCATCGTCCTCTCGGTGAGCCCTTCTCTCGTGGACACCTCCGTTTCCCCGACGCCTTTGTGCTCGCCGGTAGTTTCACCGAACGCTCTCAGGCGCTCTCGTCTTGTGCGCCAGAGGCATACCTAGCCCTCGTCCACCCACCTGACACCAAGCCTAAGCCTACCACACCGGCTCGCACCCCCAGCGCGCACCCGCACGTCCCCGGATCGAATCCCCACTCCGCGCGGTCGATCACCGATCCGTCCGCGGCCGCAGGGAAGATCTACAGGGGCCTGTGGTAGATTTACGAATAGCCCCCCCCTTTTTGTTTTCCGCTCTTAACCCGCGGTACCACGTGGCCCGCTAGTCAGCCTCCCCATCAGTCTTGCAGAAAACCCCCCTAGCTCTCCAGCCTCAACCCGCAGCCCCCTGGATCCGCGACGTGTCGCCCGCGGGATGGCTGCCTTGATGGACCAGCGAGATCGCCGGCCCCACTTCGACCACTTGGTCTAGAAACGGCAGCGGTGAGAAAATCTGTTCGCCGGTGTCGCCTAGTCGTGATTGGCCCACTTGTCACTGTCTGCGGCTATACACTACGTGTGAAACGGATTTACTCTCTTTTAATTTAAACCTTTTCAAATTAATTTAAATTCAAATTTAATTCTGTTTTCAAATATCTTTGAAATATAAATCCAAATATTACATGTAATATATGTTTTGAAATCAGAAAAATGTGAGGAATTCAAATATGCCCTTCAAAATAATGTTTGAACACTTTAAAGTTCAAGTTGATTAAAATTAAAATAAAATGCCCTTTTTCCTTAATTAATTAATAACTTTAGTTTTATAACTCGATTTTGACAAATAATATCTCTAAAATGATTTGCTCGTGAGTCCTTTCTGTTTATGCATTCCATGTTACATTTTGCAGCATGCATCATATAAATATAAAGTATACAACAACTTTTTGGAGTATAAAATATGATTAAAACTCCATAAAATGCTTATTTCTTGTATTCCACCTCACCCATGCCATGCTACTTTATTGCCATGCAAATTGTGCATCATTCATGATGGCATGATTGTTTGCTTGCATTTTATTCATATGCTTGTGCACTTTATTTATGTTGGCCCTTGTTTGTTTGGTTCTTCTTGAATAGGCGGCGGGGATATATCAAGAAACCCAGGAGCACTACCCAGATCCTTCTCTCGCTTCAACTGAGCTGCCAGGCAAGCACTACCACATGCTTGCATACATATAGTACCTATTGCCTCTATCTTATTCTTGCATCATTGAGTCGCGATCGCATTAAACTGAATCCCAAGTACTGCATAGCCTTTACTTTTAAACCCCACCGAAGCTTGTTCCTCCATCCCATGAGCCATTACTACAGGAGTTGTTTGAGCCATGCGGGTCGTAGAACAGCATGTGTAGGGTATGTGAGTGTCTGATGGATAACGAGGTACCTATACAACTTAACCTGAGTAGTAATGGGATAACTAATGAAAGTGGCACCGGTGAGCAATATCTGCTATTTGGTTTTCATGCTCACTTGTGTCCCGTGGGACCCAGTACTTGATTCTGTTCCTTGAATATTCGCGCTATCCACATCCGGGAGGCTTATGGGACCCCGAGCGAGCTTGATTCATTCTTATTTCTTGGGGCCACAATTAGTTTGGGGCTTTATTACTATCTGTACTTATGCCATGCTTTCTCGCTTTATTTACGATTGTGCGAGGAGCACTGTCTGTTAGGATCGTGACACGTTTTCGCTGTATCGACAAGCCCAGTCACACTTTCGGGTTCCCAGTCGTTTACAGCCGTCCACACAAACCTTGAGTCCGTCTCGGAGTCGGCCAACTTCGTCGCGGGTATCTTAATGGGGTGTCCCCCTGAAATATTTCTGAATCCTGTGATTGCTTTGTCGTGAATGCCTCGTTGGGTTTTGATTTGGTTTTTCCGAGGTTGATCGAGTGTGTGTTGCTATTTGTGCACCCCTGCAGGGTAAAACTTTCCAAAGGCGTGTCGCGGTTATGGACGACTTGGAGCAGTTTCTCGATCATAGACAAGTATAACTAAAGTACCGCCTTTAATTTGACTAAGTGGCGACTAGTAAATAGTGCAACACTCATGGAATGGATAATAAAACTGCCAACGAATGGGTGTTCGTCTTCCTCGTTGGTAGCGAGGAGGATGGCTCTTAATATTACTATTATAGCATTGTTATTAATTCACGGACATCCGCTATCTTTGGTTAGGCGGATGGTTAGCAGTATCTATAGAATTTTCAGGTATTATCTTTGCTGCAATTCGTCACCCAGTTGTGTCCCCTTTAGAGGCATAAAGACTTGTTGAGTACCCCTAGGGTCT
Source organism: Avena longiglumis (assembly GCA_030063025.1). Taxonomy (NCBI): domain Eukaryota; kingdom Viridiplantae; phylum Streptophyta; class Magnoliopsida; order Poales; family Poaceae; genus Avena; species Avena longiglumis. The sequence continues at coordinate 128,147,437 of CP125976.1, forward strand.
CACACGATAAATTATTTGATTCGGATGAACATGTAAACTCAAGATGGATCTTGGGTGGAGGAGGACGATGTGGACAACGATCATTCGGTGTAGAGATTAGGAACGAGGATCCGTGAGGTCGTGGGCGGGATGTGTTTATTTATGGGGCATCTTATGCCGATTTGCTTCTTATCCGTACTCGGATCTTGTTTGCCGCACTTTGATACTCGATGTTTGATGTATGAGGAGATATCCTAAACTATATATATATCTAGGATATTTGGATCTTGCCGTATATGCGTTGCAATATTTCTATTTCTTTTAGATGGAATGGCTCGAGGACTGTTGTATGGTGGCTTGTATACATACTCATTTGTGTATGTAGTTGATCCCTTTGCCTGCCGATTACGCCGCCCGTTCTTGTCCCGATGTTTGGAAATGGTTAGGACGCCCGAAAGGTCTACCTGTGAGTGGCATTTGGGCCCCACCGTACTATTTTAACCATTTCCGCTCGTCCAGGCTTGTAACTAGGAGCGTAATTCACCGAGGTAGTTACACCGAGCTTGCTTCCATGGGCAGCCGTGGTGCTGCCAACGGCAGCTGATACGTCGGAAACGTATCTATAATTTTTTATGCTCCATGCTTGTTTAGTATCTAATTTGCTTTGCTTTGTCTACACTTTGAGGTGTTTTTATATCTCTTCTGGAACTAACCTATTAACAAGTTGCCACAGTGTCATTTGCCTGTTTTCTTCTGTTTTTGGTTCCAAAAAGACAGAAAATCAATATTCTCGGAATTGGACGGGACAAAAGCCAAAGTCAATATTTTACCGTGAGGGATTCGAATCCAAAATACGAGACGGAGACGCCAACCAGGGCGGCCAAACCCCCCTAGGCGCGGCCAGGGGTGGGCCTGCGCCTGGGCAGGGTGTGGCCCCCCTAGTTGCCTCTCGGCCTCGCCTATTCTCCTATAAGAAGCCCCTGATACAAAAACCCTAAGTATCCGATCAAAACTCCACGAAACCTTCTGTAGCGGCCGTCACCGTCGTCCCTTGATCAGGGAGATCTGAAGTTCTTCCCGGCACCCTACCGGAGGGGAGATCATCCCGGAGGCCTTCTCGCCGGTATGATGCGTGAGTAGTTCCACCTTGGACTATGGGTCCATGTAGTAGCTAGATGGTTGTATCTCCTCCTTGTGTTTTCATGTATAGATCTTGTGAGCTCCGTTCATGATCAAGATCTAATCTATTTGTAATCATGCATGTTGTGTTTGCGGGGATCCGATGGATATTGAGATTATTATGTCAGATTGATTAATGATTTTGTCTTTATAATTCTATCATGTCTGTGTTGTTTGTGATCTTGCATGCTCTTCGTTGTTAGTAGATAGCTTGGCCAAGTAGTTGCTAGTGACTCCAAGAGGGGGTAGTTATGCTCGATAGTGGGTTCATGCCTCTAGTTTCCAAGGGAAGTGATAGAAATCGCTTCGGTTGTAGATGTGTTATTGCTATTAGGGAGAAAACAACGGTCTCTTGTTCATGGAACAAGTGGATTGTTTACCTTACACACTTTGCTTAAAGCAGTTGTCTGTTGCTTGCAACTTAATGCTGGAGGGGGTTCGGATGATAACCTGAAGGTGGACTTCTAGTCATAGATGCAGTTGGATGGAAGTCTATGTATATTTTTGTATTGTCCAATCGAATCTTGATGCAGCCCGTCCTACGGACGCACCTCCATCTACAACACCTAGTCCCCCAAGTGGACCAATGACTCGCGCCCGAGCCAAGCTCCTACAAGCCAAGGTTAACTCGCTCCTTTCCTCATGTGATTTTGGGTCTACCTTTGGATGGCTTGCTACTTCATGCATCTACGTTGTGTATCCTCAGATATGAAGCAACACCACCACACCAAGCCACCAAGGCGGGACTGGGAAGAAGATGTTGGAGCTCTGCACACCGAGTCTCCGGTGTAGACCGAGTCTCGGTCTCCTACACCGAGTCTCCGGACCTTCCTCCGTCTGCCAGGAGACCCAAGCCCGGACAGCGAAGCCCCCTCGGAGGCAGGTCCGGGATTTACCGAGTCTCGGACCCCACCGAGTCTCGGACTGATCGGCGAGCATGTTAAAGCCTTTTGGGCCTGGCCCATGTAACCCTCAATTTCGCCCAAACTTCCAGTTTCATTCCAGAACTACCCCTGTTTAAGTGGTTGGCCTATATAAAGCCCCACCCCTCATATGTAAACCCTAGACTTGGATAATAATAGATTAAGGACACCCCTTTGAGGATCTTTCAATCTATTGGTCTCATGCTCCTACCAAGTAGCACCTATTGTCCACCCTCCTCTTGGATCTTGCCTAGTGCGTTCAAGTTGTACAAGGCCTTGGGTTCTCGGTTTCTCGCCCCCAAGTCATCAAGGTCTCACCAAGCACCTCGTCCCCCGTTGTTGGCATGGAGAGAGAGCTTCGTCCAACACAAAGTCCTAGAGATTATGTTGGATCGGTTGCCACCGGCGTGAGTTATCGGCGTGTATCGTGATTTGTGTGCGTGAGTTCATCGGGGATCTTTGTGTGCGTGTGTTCGCGGATTTCGTCCCCTCTTCCCCTTCCACCGCTTCCCCCTCGATCCCCGTGGAGATTCGTGAAAGATCGGGCCACCCCAAGGGGTTACCCCCTAACATCTTGGTATCAAGAGCAAGGTTGATCACGAATTTCCCCCCAATTTTTCTTCTATCCACCATAAATTCGAAAATTTCCCAAAAAACAGCCCCAATTTGCCTTTGGATCGATCCGTCGTTTTGGAGTGTTATTTGTGGTTTTGATCCGACCAAATCTTGTCTTAGGTGTTGGTTCAGCTTTTGCCTGCGTTTCCCAGCCCAATTTTGGCCAAATTTTCGCGGATTTGAGGACTCTAGGCGTGGATTTCCGCTCAAGAACACGAGCAGACCCCCACACCGAGTCTCGGACCCAGACGGAGTCTCCGGTCTACACCGAGTCTCGGACACGCTAGTTTTGCCCATTTTCCTCTTTTCGCATTGGCTAATCATCACTTGTTGTTTGTGTTCCGTGTCGTGTCACCAACTAACAGATAGCTTCCGCAACATCGCCGCGCTCTTCGACACCACGGACCCCAAACTCTTCCCCGCTCCATCGACACAAGATCATCACCATCAACTAAGGTATAACTTGTGTCAACCCTTGTAGCCATATCTTCCTTCGTGTACCTATCCTATGAGAGCAACTCATTTTGTGTTTGTTTAAGCATTGTGCACTTGCCATTGAAAAGTGAGAGTGTGAGGGCAAATACAAAAGTTAACATAGTAGCATAGCAAGGGAGAAAAAGAAAAAGAATCAAAAAAAAGAGAAAAAGAAAAAGAAAAATAGAAAGATACATAGTCTCCCAATACAAAGAGAGCATCAAGCTTGTAAGCAAAAGAGAGAGGAAGAAGCGCGCCAAGGCAAGTGCACAAATCCGTTGCTTACCCTCTTTTGGCAAACGAGTTGTGGTCTCTCCTTGCGTTGGCACGACACCCGAGCTTAGTCTTCGTTAGGCCATTTTGTGCTCACTTTCATAGTCGTTCTAACCCCATTTTTCTCCACGCTGTTTGACACGACAAAAACGTTCTCGAAAAGTCGAACGTAGGCTACTCAAGGGGAGAAGGATGGTAGCGTGTTTTTCTCATGCGCCGGGTAAAGAAAAAGAAATGTGGGCGTGCCAGTGTACCGTAGTACACAAGAAAAGGTAGGGAAGATGCATTTTATTAATCTCTCGTGGAGAAACAAAGTACAAATACCTAATCTGATTGTGCTCGTGGCACCTTGCTTGCTGACCGACTATGGCGATTGCGATCTCATGGTTCCCGGGGCCTCGGAAGGCACCCGGTTAATTACTCCCGCGGGTTACGCCACGAGACACCTCTGATTAAGCCGGGTGGTTGTCTTCGTCGTCTTCGCTTCGCGTTCTCCATGCATGATGTGGTGGTGGTGTGTGTGTGGGCGGCAGCAGTGCCCGTGTCCTCGTCGTTACACGCGCCGCGAGTAGCATGGACTTTGCTCCTGCCATGCCCGCCCTCGCCGTCGTGCCTCGTCGGTCTCGACGGCGTCGATGTAGTTGGAGTTGGGGTAGCATGGGTTCGCTCAGCTGGGACTTCTCGACGACCAGCAACCTCATCGGGGTGTGCAAGGGGTATGCCTCGCAGGAGTAAGTGTTGGTGGAGATCGGCGTCGGTGCAAAACCGACGCGCGCCTACAAGTCGGTGCAGCCGACGTGGTCGACACCTCGTCTCGGTCCGACGCCGAGTTCACGGCTGTCGTCCTAGACAAGAGCGTCGTCTCACGGGCTTGTGAAGATGAAGGTGGGGTATGCCGCCGGATTGCGAGTCGGCAGTGCTTTCTCCCATGCCCGACGTCACGGAGATGGAGCTAGCACCGGGCTGTCCGATGGACACCCCGACGCTATCGCCTATGGCTCGCGGAGATGGAGATGGCGTCGGCTTGCATACTAGCAGCCCGTCATCACTCGTCTTCGGCACGCCTCGCCGGAGTGAAGAAGGCACCAGGCTCGATGGGAGAAGAGATGGCGCCAGGCTGCGCGCCAGGCCGCCGGCAGTCCCGAGGCTGCCATCTTTGGCGTGCCACACCAGAGTGGAGATGGCGCCGGGCTGCACGCCGGCAGCCTCACGTCCTCGAGGCCGTGCTCTTGGTGGCGGCGAAGATGGAGGTGGCGCTGGTCAGCCGCAGCGCCCCGGTCCGTTGTCTTGGTGGCGGCGGAGATGGAGATGGCGCCGGACTGCACGACGGCAGCCGCGTGCCCACGGGGCCATCTTGGTGGCGGCGGAGATGGAGGCGGCAGCTGGCTGCACGCCGGCAGCCGTGCGCGCCGTCGGGGCCATCGTCTTGGTGGCAACGGAGATGGAGGCGGCCGGGCTGCCCGCCAGCAACCACGCCGTCTAGGCCGTCCTCTTGGTGGCGTTGGAGATGGCGCCGGGCGGCACGCCGACAGCCTCGCGCCCACGGGGCCATCGTCTTGGTGGCGGCGGTGATGAACGTGGCGCCAGAAGCACGCCGTCGACTTGGGCAACGTAGTGTGCGTAGATGGAAGTGGCGCCGGGCTGGACTCCGGCAGCCTCACCACCGTCACCTTCGGAGTGGCTCGTAGAGATGAAGAGGGCACGTGACAGGCTGCCCACCGGCGGCCCTGGCAGGATCGTCTTTGAGGCGTGTGTGACGAGCTGCGCGCCGGCAGCCCGACACCGTCCGCTTGGGCACCGTCTTCAACATGGAAAGGCTACGTACCAGGCTACACGCCGGCAGCCCGGCACCTTCGTCTTCAACTCGTCTGCTGGGGTGGAGGGGTGCGGCGAGCTACGCGCCGGCAGCCCCAGCGCTCTCGACTTGCCCACGGTTGCACGATTCATCCATGGATCCTCGTGCGAGATGCATGTGCGCGTGTATGATGTGGAGAGAAAGAGAGAAGATCAACCATGATTCTTACCATCCACTACCACGAGCTTCTCCTCCATGATGAGTCGCTTGCTCTTGATTGAGTTCTCCGGCTTGTATTAGTTTGTGGTGTTTTGGGTATGTGGATGGATGAATGGATAGGTGAATGGAGATTAGATGGATAGGCTGTGGTGTGGAAGAGCTAAGATAATTCTTGATATGATCTCCTTCTTGGCCTCCGAATGCACGTCTGGTGTCTTACGCCTCCTTCAGAGCTCCTCTCTCCAGCGATCGCCGGCCGATCTTCTCGCCTCCCCGGCCCCGTCTGTCTTCTCCTTCTTTTATAGGCAGGGAACGACACGGGATGGATTGCGATGGATGCTCAATCTTCGGGATTTGTTTAGTGGGGATATGGTTATCTTATCACCCGCCCATGCTGAATCGTCGGGAGAAACGCGGCCGTTCGAGCGCCTCTCCGGCCTGATCCTTATCACCTCGCAACAGATCAGTATTAGCTAACCTCAAGTTTGTTGGGGCCAAACGATCAGGTAGACCGCCATGCGGCACGACCACGCTACAGCTGTGAGCGGCGGACGTACACCTTAATATTTTAGCTTGTATGCACGTATACCTGCAAAATACCGATCAATTAGATTATAATTAGTTTCCATTTTCTTGACGCCAAAGCGCCGTGTGCGTGGTAGCTGCTGCGCCTTCATTGCTGTACTTGTTGGGTGAACGCTAGCTGCATGCACATGCACGTTTGAGTTGATCAATCCAATGATCAACTTCACGTACACATGCATATACACAGCTTGCTAACTTTGCTGATCTCATGCTCTGCATCCATCGACGTGTCACTTTGAGCCTTTTAACTCTGTACAAAAATGCGTCGAACACACACATGTGTGTAGGCGTAGGTTCTCGTCACCTTTTGAGTTGACCATTTCCTTTGGACTTGAGTTTTGTTGGATCTTCTCCACTTTTGACTATCCTTTGCGTTCGATTGTTTCTTTGGCTTTCACACAATCCTACCCACCCACCAAAAAGCTTTTGAGAGTTGTAGCTCCTTTGTGTGTGAGTTTATTTGCCATTTCACTTTGCACGCTGTTCGCTCCTTTGTGTGGAAATTGGTTTGATATAATCTCCAAGGTGAGGTAAAGGGCTAACTCTACGTCCCCTTTTTCTCCATATACAACCCTTGTCGGCTTTGCATCATGGACAGGAATGGCGAGCCGTCCCAACCACCACCACCTCCGGAGGACGAACCACAATACATGACAAGATGGGACCATTGGAAGGTCCGAGGAGAATTCAACTACCGTTGTGAAGCACTTGAGCGGCGCCAAGATGAACAATTTAGCGAAGCCCGAGTGGAGTTCAAGAACATCGACAACCACTTCGAAGAAGTCCGAGGCCAAATGCATGCCATGCAACACAACCTCGGTCATCAAAATGAAGCTCTTGGTCGTGCCCTCGCCTCAACGGATGAGAAGCTTCAACGCCTCATTGATGGGTTAGCAAGGCCACGCTCGCGATACTCAAGATCATCCCGGCACTCGTCAAGTGAGTCAAGTGCTCCTCGCCGTCACGCTTCAAGGCGCCGGGATGGACCCGTCCTTCAATCCATGAGCTCTTCTCAAGCGGTACCATCTCCACGACACGCCACAACGTCAAGCTATGATGGTGACCTCTCCGCAAGACCTCCAAGACGTGAAGCGGACCAGCCACAACAAAGGGCACTTGTGCTTCAACAAGAACAACCTCACATGGACCACCAAGCCCGTCGCCATCGACATGTTCTTTCCACAACAAGTGAAGCATCCGAAGTGGAAGAACAAGTTCGCCGGCGGTGTGAAGCACTCGAAGATCCACCAAGGCGACCCCCTCGACATGAACGTCAACGTCGTCAACATGATCTTCACGACGAGCCTCCTCCACATCAAGAAGAAAGAGAGCAGCCCATTGCGCATGCGGCTCGACGTCCTCCTCGCCACATGGCGCAAGATAATGCTCCTCGGCATCAACCACGACAAGAACAAGAGCAAGCTCCCCAAGCTCGCCGTGAGGACCAACAACCTCCTCCTCGTCCTCAACCGCGCCAACAACAAGAGCAAGCTCCCAAACCAAGTTCCACCACCAAACGCGGCACCTCAACAACCGCAAGAGCAACGCCACCATCAATAAGAAAGACATGAGAGCTCGGATGATGAAGATGGCCGCCACAATCATGGCAACCGTCGAAATCGGAACCGCAAGGAGGAAGAAACTTTTGGCAAACTCAAGTTCACCATGCCCAAGTTCACCGGTTCCAATGATCACGAAGAATACCTCTCATGGGAACTCAAGGTTGACAAGATCTTCCACATGCACAACTTTAGCAATGAGAAGATGATGGCCATGGCATCCCTCGAGTTCGATGAATATGCCAACCTTTGGTGGGAACAAGTCCAACTCGCTCGTGAATCAAAAGAAGAGCCCCCAATATCAACTTGGAAAGATATGAAGGCTCATATGAGATCCCGCTTTGTTCCTTCACACTACACGCGTGACCTCTTCAACAAGCTTCAAACGCTTAGTCAAGGATCAAAGACCGTGGAAGAGTACTTCAAGCAAATGGAGCTCAACATGATCCGTGCCAACATTGAAGAGCGTGATGAACAAACAATGGCACGTTTCCTCAATGGCTTGAACCATCCTATCAAGCGCATCACCGAGTTCCAAAGGTACAACAACATGGTTGAGCTTGTGCACATTGCATCAAAGGCCGAACGTCAAGTGCAAGAGGACATCAAGTTCAACAAGCCAAAGACATACTTCACATACAAGCAAGCTCCAACCACTACTCCGACAACACCAAGTGGAAGCTCCTCAAATACCACCAAGCTTCCCTTCAAGCCAACACTTCCTCAAGGAAAACATCCCCCAAGTGGAAAATACACAAGGGATGATCAACCATTCAATGGTGAATGCTACAAGTGTGGAGGCAAAGGACACAAGTCGGCCGCATGTGGAAACAAGAAAGTTTTGTTCATCCATGACAACGGCGATGAAGAATACTTGAGTGAAGAAGAGTTTGATGCAAGGGTCAAGGAAGCCATGGCAAGGCAACATTTGGAAGAGGACCAAGAATTTCTTGTGTGTGAGCATGACGCAAGTCCATCGCTTGTGGTCACAAGGGTCTTAACTACTCAAGCCAATGAGAATGAAGACCAACGATCAAACATCTTCCAAACTCGTGTCGGTATCAATGGGAAGTCCATCAAAGTTTTCATCGATGGAGGAAGTTTCCACAACCTCGCAAGCACGGAATTGTGTGAGAAGCTCAACCTCACCCTCCATCCGCATAAACACCCCTACCATATACAATGGCTAAGTGACCAAGGATCCGTCAAGATCAAGCACACCGTCTCGGTAACGTTCTCAATTGGACCCTACAAGGACACGGTGGAATGTGACGTGGTCCCAATGACGGTTTGCCATATGTTGCTAGGAAGGCCGTGGCAATTTGACAAGCGTGCTTTGCATAATGGTCACTCAAACACTTATACCTTCAAATGGCTTGACAAAACTTGTGTGTTGCAACCAATGACTCCTAGCCAAATAATTGCGGACAATGCAAAGGCTTTAGCGAGGGCGCAATACACAAAACCATCTTGTGAGAAGAGTGGTGAGCGAGAGAACCACACTATAGTGAGTGAGTGCCACAAGCCAAACTCGAGTGGAAAAACTAAGAGTGTTCTTCTTGCCACCAAAAGTGAGATGAGAGAAGTGCGTAACAACCCATCCATTTTGCACTATGTCCTTGTATGCAAGGGACTAGCGCAAGGAACTAATGACTTGACAAATGTTCCTCCTTCTTTGATGGCTGTTTTGCAGGAATTCCAAGATGTATTTCCCGAAGAGCTTCCTCATGGACTACCTCCTCTTCGTGGAATCGAGCACCGCATCGACCTCATACCCGGCGCCCCACTCCCAAACCGCGCCGCATATCGCACGAACCCGGAAGAGACGAAGGAGATAGAACGACAAATCAACCAACTCGTCTCCAAAGGTTTGATCCAAGTAAGCACTAGCCCAAGCGCGGTCCCCGTGATTCTAGTTCCAAAAACGGATGATACGTTGCGGTTATGCATGGACTGCCGTCCAATCAATGCTATCACCGTGCGTTATCAACATCCTATACCGCGTCTTGATGACATGCTTGATGAGTTATGTGGAGCCACTATATTTTCGAAAATTGATCTTCGTAGTGTTTACCATCAAATTCGCATGGCCGAAGGTGATGAGTGGAAAATCGCCTTCAAGACCAAGCTTGGTCTCTATGAATGGTTGGTTATGCCTTTTGGCTTATCAAATGCTCCATCTACCTTCATGCGCCTCATGAACCATATTTTGAGATCTCTCATTGGGAAGAGTGTCGTTGTTTACTTTGATGACATCCTTGTCTATAGCAAGTCACCAGAGGAGCATGTTACTCATGTTAAGGAGGTCCTTCAAATCCTTCGTCATGAAAAGCTTTATGCTAATCTCCCAAAGTGCACTTTTGCAAAAGACAAGCTCATTTTCCTTGGTTTTGTTGTGTCTTCTAATGGCATTGAAGTTGATGTCTCAAAAGTTAAGGACATACGAGATTGGCCCATACCCACCAATGTTAGCGAACTTCGTAGTTTTCATGGGTTGGCTGGCTTTTACCGTCGCTTTGTGAAAGAATTTTCTACCATTGCTTGCCCCCTCAACGAATCGACCAAGAAAAATGTCACGTTCGTTTGGGGAAAAGCACAACAAAAGGCTTTTGATGAGCTCAAAAAGAGGCTCATCGAAGCACCACTCCTTGCATTACCGGATTTCACAAAAACTTTTGAGATTGAATGTGACGCTAGTGGAATTGGCATTGGAGGCGTCCTTATGCAAAATGGGCGTCCCATTGCATACCATAGTGAGAAACTCGATGGCGCACGCCTTAACTATCCCATTTATGATAAAGAGCTTTTTGCCTTGGTTCGTGTCCTTCAAGTGTGGCAACACTACCTTTGTCCCAAAGAATTTATCATCCATTCCGACCACGAGTCGTTGAAATATCTTAAGGGCCAAGCCAATTTGAGTAAAAGGCACGCCAAATGGGTTGAGTTTATGGAATCTTTTCCTTACATTGTCAAGTACAAGAAGGGCAAAGAAAATGTGGTAGCGGACGCTTTGTCTCGCAAAAACACAAACCTTCTTACACGACTCGAAGTAAATGTCTTGGGTCTTGATGACATCAAATCTTTGTACGCGTCCGACCCTTTCTTTGGACCAATTTTTGCAAGATGTTCAATAGACAAAGGGATTGATGATTTCTATTTGCATAAGGGTTTTCTGTTCAAACAAAACAAGCTTTGCATTCCGAAATCGTCTCTCCAAATTTTGCTTCTTCAAGAGTCCCATGGTGGAGGCCTTATGGGTCACTTTGTCCGTGACAAGACATACGACATGCTATCCACTCACTACTTTTGGCCAAAGATGAAGCGCGACGTGGAGCGCCACGTCCAACGATGCACTACATGTATCCAAGCTAAGTCTAAGTCTAATCCCTTTGGTCTTTATATGCCATTGCCTATTCCTCACGCACCTTGGTCGGACATTAGCATGGACTTTGTGTTAGGCTTTCCTAGATCTAAACATGGACATGATTCTATATTTGTGGTAGTGGATCGCTTTTCCAAAATGGCACACTTCATTCTGTGCCATAAGACCGATGATTCTTCACATGTAGCAAATTTGTTTTTCAGGGAAATAATTCGGCTACACGGTGTACCAAGAACAATCGTCTCCGACAGCGACGTCAAATTCATGAGCTACTTCTGGAAGACTCTCATGGCCAAGCTCGGCATCAAGCTCCTCTTCTCGTCCGCCTCGCATCCTCAAACCGATGGACAAACCGAGGTCGTCAATCGAAGTCTTGGAACACTCCTACGTGTGTTGATCAAGAATAACCTTAAAGACTGGGAGGAATGTATTCCACATGCTGAGTTCGCCTACAACCGCGCCAAGCACTCCACCACCATGAGGAGCCCGTTCATGATCGTCTATGGTTTCGAGCCTCTCACCGCGCTCAATATCCTTCCACTTCCGCTTCATGAACGTGCCAATATGGACGTGGTCAAGCGTGCCCAAACAATGAAGAAACTCCATGAAGACACAAGAGCTACGATCGAGAAACAAGTCCTTCGCCAAGCATCAAGGCTAAACAAGAACAAGAAAGAGATGATCTTCGAAGAAGGCGACCTTGTGTGGATACACTTGAGTAAAGACCGCTTCCCCAAGGACCGCGACTCCAAACTCAAGCCAAGAGGTGATGGACCGTTCAAAGTGCTAAAGAGGATCAACAACAACGCCTACATCATCGATATCCCAACATCCAAGTATCTTGTGAGCCCGACATTCAATGTCAAGGACCTATCACCCTACCATGGCGAAGATGAAGTTGAGAAGGTTGAAGAGTCGAGGACGACTCTTTCCCAAGGGGGGGAGCTGATGCAGCCCGTCCTACGGACGCACCTCCATCTACAACACCTAGTCCCCCAAGTGGACCAATGACTCGCGCCCGAGCCAACCTCCTACAAGCCAAGGTTAACTCGCTCCTTTCCTCATGTGATTTTGGTCTACCTTTGGATGGCTTGCTACTTCATGCATCTACGTTGTGTATCCTCAGATATGAAGCAAAACCACCACACAAAGCCACCAAGGAAGCAGGACCAGGAGAAGAAGATGCTGGAGCTCTGCACACCAGAGTCTCCGGTGTAGACCGCAGTCTCCGGTCTCCTACACCGGAGTCTCCGGACCTTCCTCCGGTCCAGACCGGAGACCCAAGCCCGGGACAGCCAGAAGCCCCCTCCGGAGACGGGTCCGGAGATTGACCGGAGTCTCCGGACCCCAGACCGGAGTCTCCGGACTGATCGGCGCCAGGCATGTTAAAGCCTTTTGGGCCTGGCCCATGTAACCCCCAATTTCGCCCAAACTTCCAGTTTCATTCCAGAACTACCCCTGTTTAAGTGGTTGGCCTATATAAAGCCCCACCCCTCATATGTAAACCCTAGACTTGGATAATAATAGATTAAGGACACCCCTTTGAGGATCTTTCAATCTATTGGTCTCATGCTCCTACCAAGGAGCACCTATTGTCCACCCTCCTCTTGGATCTTGCCTAGTGCGTTCAAGTTGTACAAGGCCTTGGGTTCTCGGTTTTTCGCCCCAAAGTCGTCAAGGTCTCACCAAGCACCTCGTCCCCCGTTGTTGGCGTGGAGAGAGAGCTTTGCCCAACACCGATCCTAGAGATTATGTTGGACCGGTTGCCACCAGCGTGAGTTATCGGCGTGTATCGTGATTTGTGTGCGTGAGTTCATAAGGATCTTTGTGTGCGTGTGTTCGCGGATTTCGTCCCCTCTTCCCCTTCCACCGCTTCCCCCTCGATCCCCGTGGAGATTCGTGAAAGATCGGGCCACCCCAAGGGGTTACCCCCTAACAAATCTCATAGGATCTTTTTGTCTAGTATTGCATTATTATGCCTTGCTTAGTTCGTGTCAATTGCCCTGCTGTAATTTGTTTACCCTTCATGCCACATTGTTTATCTAAGGAGAGCACCTCTGGTGAACTATGGACCCCCGGTCCAATCTTTACCATTGATACATCTTCCACTGTTACTTGTTTACTTGCTGCAAACCATTACCTTCCACACCATACGTTTAATCCTTTGTTACAGCAACCGGTGAGATTGACAACCTCACTGTTAGTTGGGGCAAAGTCTTGAGTTTGTGTTGTGTGTCTCGCGTTGCTTGCAACACACTGTGACGCTTCCTTCCTCCTACTAGTTCGATAACCTCGGTTTCTTCGAGGAAGACTTCTTCTGTCGCTTCACACCTTGCTCTTGGGATTCCCAACAGACTCCACGTCAAGCGCCAAGTTCTCTGGTGCCATCAAGTAGTCATCAACAAGTTTTCTGGCGCCGTTGCCGGGAGGCTAAGGACGTCTTCACTAGGGAGTCCTTCACTTCCTTTCTCTTTATTTTGTTTTTAGTTTGCTTAGTTTATTTTGCTTGGTTTTGTTTGCCTCTTTTCGAAAACCCCCCAAAAATTAGTCTAGCTTGGTTTGCTTTCTTTATTCAAAAACACAAAAAATTAGTTTCTCTAGCCTTCATTGTTTTGGCTTGCCCACCTTTGGCAAAATGAACTCTGCTGAGAACACCAAGTTGTGTGACTTCACTAGCACCAACAACAATGATTTTCTTAGATCTCCTATTGCTCCACCTGCTCCTGATGCTACCTTTTATGAAATTAAGCCTGCTTTGTTGAATCTTGTGATGAGAGAGCAATTTTCTGGTGCTAGTTCTGCTGCTGCCCATCTAAATAACTTTGTTGAACTTTGCGAGATGCAAAAGTATAAGGATGTAGATGGAGATATTATTAAGCTCAAGATTTTTCCTTTCTCCTTGAGAGGAAAAGCTAAATAATGGTTGCTATCTTTGCCTAAAAATAGTATTGATTCTTGGACTAAGTGCAAAGATGTTTTTATTGGAAAATACTATCCTCCTACTAAGATTATATCTATGAAAAGTGACATTATGAAATTTAAACAACTTGATAATGAACATGTTGCTCAAGATTGGGAAAGAATGAAATCTTTGGTTAATAATTGTCCCACTCATGGACTCACTGCTTAGATGATTATCCAGACTTTTTATGCAGGTTTGAACTTCTCTTCAAGAAACCTATTGGATTTAGCTGCTGGAGGTACCTTTATGAGCATCACTTTGGGTGCTGCAACTAGACTCCTTGATAATATGATGGTTAACTACTCTGAATGGCACACTGAGAGAGCTCCACGTGGTTAGAAGGTAAATTCTGTCGAGGAAACTTCCTCTTTGAGTGATAAGATTGATGTTATTATGGCTATGCTTGTTAATGGGAAAGCTCCTCTAGATCCTAATAGTGTTCCCTTGGACTCTCAGGTTGCTCAAGAAGAGCAAGTTGATGTGAACTTCATTATAAACAACAATTTCAACAACAATGCCTATAGGAATAATTTTGGTGGTAAAAATAATTATAGGCCTTATCCTCCTAATAATGGAAATTCCTATGGAAGCTCTTACAACAATGCTAGAAGTGCCCCTCTGAACTTGAAGTCATGCTCAAAGACTTTATTAGTAAACAAACCACTTTCAATAAGGCTATAGAGTAAAAGCTTTTAAATGTTGAGAAAAAATATATCCTCTTTGTCTGAAGCTTAGTCCTCCTTGATTAATAAAATGGCTGCTAAACCTGAAACCATGGAAAATATCTTTGCTACTGCTCATGGCACACAAATTACTATTGATGAAAATGTTAGGCTGTTAGCTCAACTTCATGCTAGGTGGGAAAGGGAAGCTGAAATTGATAGAAACAATAGTGTGTGCACTATCACCACTAAACCACAAGTAGTCCCTGTTCCTCCTCCTACTATGCCTAAACCTATTGAGCCTATTAGTAGTGATGCTAAGTTTGATTTTGATATAGATGGTTGCAATATTTTTAAAGTAATTATGTTCTTGCAAAAGCTTGCTAGAAGTCCTGATGCTAGTGATATGCATGTTGCTTTCACTAAACATATTACAGATGCTCTTGTTAAGATTAAGGAAGACAAGCTAAAACACAAAGCTTCTATTCCTAGGAAAGAAGATAGTTGGGAACCTATTATTAATGTGCAAGTGAATGACTTTGATCTCAAAGCTTCATGTGATCTTGGTTCTGGTGTCTCTATTATGCCTAGAAAGATTTATGAAATGCTTGATTTGCCACCGTTGGAAGTTTGTTATTTGGATGTCCCACTTAATGATAATGCTAAGAAGAAACTCATGGAGAGTATTAATGATGTTATCATTATGGTTAATAATTCTTATGTCCCTATGGATTTCTATGTTTTGGATGTTGAATACAATGCTTCTTGTCCTATTACTTTGGGAAGACCTTTTCTTAGAATAGTTGGTGCCTTCATTGATATGAAAGAAGGCACCATTAAATATTATTTTCCATTAAATAAAGGTATTAAACACTTCCCTCTGAGGAGATAAAAGTTTCTTTTTGCTACTCCTTTGAAAGCAAGGTTTGATGTTAATGCTTCCTTATTTGAAAATACTTGATTCTTCTTTCTTATTGTGCCTAACTTAAAGGCGTTAAAGAAAAGTACTTGTTGGGAGATAACCCAAGAGTTTCCTTGAGTCTTGGAAGTTATTAATTCATTAATGACCTCTCCATATCATTTTTGTTTGCTTTTTGTGCCAAGAATAACCTCTAATGAGAGGGAAGTAAGATTTGGGGAGTTGTTGTCCCGAAATAGATTTCTGTCCTCCACCAAAAAAATTCGTGAGGAGTCTCTGTAACTCGTATTTAGCTCAAAATTTAAGAATAAATCCCCCATTATGTTATATAACTTTCGTTATTTCAACATTTTTTGATTTGAGCAATATAAGATGGTCGAAAAAATCGGTTTCTAGCTGCTGGTCTGTTTTGACAGATTTCTGCCATTATTTGCATTTTCTTCTTATTGATTCCTTTTTGAGTTCTCTTTAGGTGAATTGAGATTTTGAAGGATTTACGACAGTAGATTGTATTTTTAGTGAAAAGACTTCTTGTTCCAAAGCTTTTCCAGAGGTCTAATATCTTTTGAATAAACTAATGTTGCTAATGAAGATTGTGTGAAGTTTTGTATGAAGGAAAAATTTCAGGTGTAGAGAGAGAATAATATAATGAGATGAAGTATGGACAAAAACTCAAGCTTGGGAATGCCACCCCGGTGTCAACCCAAGAAATATCCAAGAGGTACAAGTGTCAAAGCTTGGGGATGCCCAATGCATCCCCTTCTTCATCAATAAAAAGCTCAGGTCTGTCTAGACACTTTGTTTTTATTGTGTCATGCACAGTTGTTAGTTTTCGTTTGCTTTGATTAGGTTGTTTAATTTGATTGAATAAAGTAGTTTGGACCCCCGTTCTCGTTGTGTTGTTTTGCAAATAATTTGCTTGGTGTTGGAAAGGAATAGGAAGTTCCTGCTTGGAAGTGCAAGAGGAGCTTGCATTGACTCAGACTTAGACTTTAGCATGACATGCTAGGTGTTGTTTTGACCTTATGCTTAGTGATTATTGTTGTAGAATGTATTGTTCCAAACAATTGGGATTGCTTAGTATGCCTTGAAGAAATTATGCGTTGTTTTAGCATGCAAAAGCATAGCATTATGGTATTCTCCTTTGATGCTTTGTTTTTGTTGACTTGGCACATGTTCACACCATGTTATGACTATGACAAGTCACCATAGCCTCTATGATCATTTAGTCCTTGACTTTTAGTACCACTCTATGCTTTGATTAATAATGCTTTGTTGCTCTACATGATTATGGCCATAATGCTCTCTTAGTTGGTTGCTCCTAGTCTTTTGCTAGCCTCCACTTGTATGAGTAAGCTCTACTCATGCTTCCAACTCCCAAGAAACCAAGTTTTTCTAAAGTGTTCACTATAAACTCCTATGCATGGTGTGTTACACCATTCTAAGTATATTCTTGTTTTCAGCTATCTTCCAATTAAAAACTATTTTGTTATGTGAAAACTTAGTGATTAAAGCCCTCACAGACTTGATGGCACACTTTATATTTTTTGCCCCTAATAAACCTGAACCATTGTGTCATCTATGTTGTATATGCTTGCACTTATACGTTGAAATTAGCAGAACCGTGTTGTCACGGGGAACATTTTCAACATTGCACTTGTACTTTATACTCAGTTGATATCATGCTATTTTGTCTATGGATGTTACCGATGTGAAATAAAGAGGGGACTTGTAAGTCCATGGAATTTGTATTTTGTGTTAGAGAAACGCCTGGGCCGCTAGCCTAAGCCATGCCTAATCATGGTGGAAACTTGCAGCATCACCATAGTAAGCTATCTATGAAGCATCCTCAATAAAAATCTATGCATATAGTAAATAAAAAGATTGCTGAGATGATCATTGTCTGTTTTCCTTGTCATTTTGGTTATGGGAAAGCTCCAATGGATATTGAGATTATTATGTCAGATTGATTAATGGTTTTGTGTTTTTGATTCTACCATGTCTATGTTGTTTGTGATCTTGCATACTCTTTGTTGTTAGTAGCTATCTTGGCCAAGTAGTTGCTAGTGACTCCAAGAGGGGGCAGTTATGCTCGATAGTGGGTTCACGCCTCTATTTCCAAGGGAAGTGACAGAAATCGCTTCGGTTGTAGATGTGTTGTTGCTATTAGGGAGAAAACAACGGTCTCTTGTTCATGAAACAAGTGGATTGTTTACCTTACACACTTTGCTTAAAGCAGTTGTATGTTGCTTGCAACTTAATACTAGAGGGGGTTCAGATGATAACCTGAAGATGGACTTCTAGTCATAGATGCAGTTGGATGACGGTCTATGTATATTATTGTATTGCCCAATCAAATCTCATAGGATCTTTTTGTCTAGTATTGCATTATTATGTCTTGCTCAGTTCCTGTCAATTGTCCTGCTGTAATTTGTTTATCCTGCATGCCATGTTATTTATCTAAGAAGAGCATATCTAGTGAACTATGGACCTCGGTCCAATCTTTACCATTGATACATCTTCCACTATTACTTGTTTACTTGCTGCAAACCATTACCTTCCACACCATACGTTTAATCATTTGTTACAGCAACCGGTGAGATTGAAAACCTCACTGTTAGTTGGGGCAAAAGTCTTAAGTTTGTGTTGTGCAGGTCTTCGTGTTGTTTGCAACACATGTGTGACGTTTCCTTCCTCCTACTGGTTCGATAACCTCGATTTCTTAATGAGGGGAGACTTGCTGCTGTTTTGCTTCACACCTTGCTCTTGGGGTTCCCAACAGACTCCACGTCAAGCGCCAAGTTCTCTGGCGCCATCAAGGAGTCATCAGCAGCCGGTCTAGCTTTTGCTACAAGTTCTCCGGCGAGCTCTCCCGACTAAATTCTCCGGCCATGTATCCGATGAAGTCACTTTTTTGCTACATTAGAAAAACTTTGTTGCTACAACTGTCTTGTGGTTTTGCTACAACAGTGTCAACATTTTGCTACAAGGTCTCCGGCGAGAGTCGCCAGCGAGTTTTTTCGACGATGTCTCCGACGAAGTCAGTTTTGGTACATTAGCATATTTTTTTTGCTGCATGGTCTCCGACGAGGTCTCCGGCGAGACGTTCTATTTCTAAAACGAACCATTTTTTTGCTTCAAAAGCAAAGCGGAGACATATGTATAAAAAAAATGGACGATTTGTAGCAAAAACGGGATTTGGGGAGTTTTTAATGGACACGTAGCGCGCAGAGGAGCAGGACGATGGGACCCCATCGTCCCGGGACGCCTAGCACTTGAAATTTTTCTTCTATATATATATATACGTTATATATGGTAGAAGAAAATCCGATCTTGCAAATCGAGGCTCGAGCATGGCCCAAACGTTGGGTCGCAAATTTAGGGTCAAGCACGTTCCAAACATAAAAAGCCCATCAGACCCATCGTGACCTGCCATTTGCCTAACAAAACCCTATCGTGGCACCCTAAAAAAACATTGTGGCTCCATCCCGATGGCATCAGACTGGTCCAAAATACAAAGCCTAGGCCCAGCCTGATGCCATGCTGTGGCATTACCCGACCCAAGATTTTTGGGCCATCCAGCCCGAAAACTGCTATGACCAGGTTTAGTCCTAAGTATACATTTAAAACAATACTTCTTTTACGGAGAATCTACTCTCAGACCGGTCGGTAGTTTACAAAATCTGGCAGGAAGTGTGAATGCATGCTGTCAATATTATTTCGAAAATTTAAAATGTCTTGTAGATCAAACCGTTTGTCCAACTTAAGATCCGTTTTTACCGTTGAACTAGTCGCGACGAGATCTTTAAAACTAGATCCTACGTTGATATGTTTCGATAAAATTTTTTCGGAGCAAAAAGTTATCCACCCCAAACACGTGAGTTATCCATTCTATAATATGTAAGTTATCCACCCAGTAACATATAAGTTATCCATCATATAAACGTGTTGGATAGAGACGTTCTCGTATACGTATGGAGCAAGTTTAATTGGAACACAGTAGACTAGTTGTAGTGTACTAAGGCTTTATTACCATCAATGTGTTAGCGTCGACGAGTGATGAAACCTCGGTACCTAAAACTCTTCGAGACTTCGTCACCCGTACGCCATGGTAATGACAATGAACGACCAAGTCGAGCCGCTAGAATACTGATTGCGCATCACGTTGATTACTACGACTTAGTGTGATGGGTGATTGGGCATAGACCCTGTTTATTTATATCGTACGGAAAAAACTTAAATTTAGTTACTCCCTCCGACCCATATTAGTTGACTTGGATTTGTTAAAATTTGGATAAATCTATATACTAAATAGTGTCTAGATTCATCTAAATCTAAACAAATCCAAGTCAAGTAATATGGGTCGGAGGGAGTATTATGTTTGATGTTGGACATGGTAGCCTTTCGAGGTTAAGTAGTTCGTACGCTGTGAGAGCGGCGACAGGCGACGAGATCGAGCCGTTAGAATAACTTTTTATATTCTATCCGTGGTTAATTTTTATAATAATGGATAACTTACATGTTATTGGGTGGATAACTTATATGATGAAGCATGGATAACTCTCATGTTATCGATGGATAACTTGTGGGTAAACAAAAAAAGTTACCTATCCCTAATACGTGATCCGTGGGTAATTTTATAATGATGGGTAACTTATATGTTATTGGATGGGTAACTTACATGTTGAAGTCTGGATAACTCGCGTGTTACGGGTGGATAACTTTTGGTCAAAAAAAATTTTGTCAGAATATATCAACATGAGATCTAGTTTCGAAGATGACGTCGCAACTAGCCTAACGGTGAAAAT
Organism: Avena longiglumis; assembly: GCA_030063025.1. Lineage (NCBI taxonomy): Eukaryota > Viridiplantae > Streptophyta > Magnoliopsida > Poales > Poaceae > Avena > Avena longiglumis. The sequence goes on from CP125976.1 coordinate 128,167,771, forward strand.
GAATCTTAATTCGGACAAACGGTTTGACCTAGAAAATATTTTGAATTTTCCTATTTAAATTGGGTTGGCTATACCGTGCATGCAAATTGCTGGACAAATTCTTATCCGACCTCCCGTCAGGATTCTTCTTTTTCAGACCGGTCGTTGTGTAGCAACGTTCTTCTTTTATGTCTAAAGTGAGTCATCATGCATCATGCAGGCTGCTACACATATGAATATACATATTGTTTGACTTCATTTTCATATATCCTTTGTTTTCTCTTGAGTATCTTTTGCATGTAATCTATGACAAGCACTAGCGGATCTAGCTCGACACATCAGGGTGGTCCAACAGTATAATTTTTTTATTTAATTATATATTTTTAATTTTTATAATATATAGGCTATGTAAAAATCTCAGGGTGGTCCATGCACCACCCTGGCCATCCTTTGGATCCGCCTACAAGTGACAGTTAAGTTGGACTATCAATACACTTAAAACTAAAGCCAACACATCATTCAAAACGTCACAATCTGTATATACAAAATCGAGGCATATCGGTTCTCTCAGTTGGGGAGAAAGTTGAATGAACGACTGATGGCACCAATGTCTCTTCAATAAAAAAGATAAACAAAAATCAAAAGATCTCATTGAACATTTTCCAATTTTTTGATTGACTCTCTTTTCGTAGAACCCAGTAAAAAGGGAGCACTCACGCAAAATATATGCATTTTAATTTTCAAGTATATCGTCTTGGCAAGATTTAATAAAATGGATAAAAGGAGGTGTGAGTTGTATAGAATTCATGTTTGTGGGGATTGACTGAAAAAAATGATCGTAAAACCGCTGTCGTTAGATGCTTGGACTATAAATTCATAATATAAAGTTTTACCTAAATTATAGGAAGCAAACATGACAATTTTAGTCTCGCGGAGCAAACACATAGATAGGATCCAATGACGATTTCGAAAATAAAAATATTGCCATGTGGCAAAATTGTCAGAGCCAAAAACAAAAGGACACATGGCTGTTGAAGTTTTATTATTTACAAAGCACACTTATTATAAGATGGTAAATCCACAGTTATATCTAGTGTACAATAATAAACTAAACCCTAGAGATATAAATACAAAATATCGTCTTACTCAACATTAACACACTATACTTGCATACAAAAAATTGCAAAACGATTATAAAAATGTGCTTGATAGGTGATAAAATAAATAATCTAGAAACATACAAATATAATACTTCTTTTTTTATTATTTTTCTATGCAAATGAATACATCAGACGTTGGCAACACTAAATTCACATATGTAGTATACAATCTAAAATAAACCCCGTTGCAGTCATAAGTACACAAAACAGCGTGTTAGTTAACACGAATACACTATGCATATCTCTCTACATCTCGAGGCTCTTTAGGAGCATGGGAAGCCCAAACTTAGGCCGCAGCGTGATGACGTCCATCGGGGCATGAACGTACTTAGGGGAAAGGGTGAAGGAGAACCTCTGAAGAATCACGGCGATCACTGCCTTGGCTTCGATCATGGCGAAGTTCTGCCCTATGCACGACCTCGGCCCGCTCGAGAAAGATAGCAACGCATTGGGGTGCTTGGCAGCCATGGTCACGCCTTTCTCGAACCTCATAGGCTTGAACTCATCAGCGTCCTCACCCCAGACCTCCTTGTCACGATGGATCGTCGCGATGGGGATGGTCAGGATCGTGCCTTCGGGCACCTTGATGCCACCGACCTCGAGGTCTGAACCCGCCTTCCTCTGGATGGCGGATACAGGGGCGTATAACCTGAGAGTTTCCAGCAGGAACATGTTGACCAGCTTGAGCCTGTTGAGCATGTCGCCGGTGGGAACCTCGCTGCCACACTCTCCCAGCACCTCCTCCCTGAGCTTCTCCTGCCACTCCGGGTGCGTGCTGAGCAAGAACATGGTCCAGGTGAGCAGGTGCGAGCTGGTGTCGTGCCCGGCGAAGAAGAAGGTCTTGCACTCGTCGATGATCTCGTCCATGCTCAGGAGCGGAGTCTCCCCGTGCTCCGGCGCGCACGCCTCCAGCATAAGCCCCAGCAGGTCGTGTCCGTAGCCCATGGTGTCTTTCGCGGCGAGACGGCTCTTGATGATGTTCATGAGCATGGTCCTCACCTCCTTGTCGAGCTTGGATATCTGAAGGTTCTTTTTGGTTGGAAGGTACCTGAACAATTTCACAACGTACGGTTAATTAATTTTCTGCTGTGTGGAATTGTTCTTGTATTTTGGCCCCGTTTGAACTTGCAAAGGGAAAAGTAAGTACCTGAATCCTGGGATTTGGACGTTGAATACGGTGGAGAAGGCGAGAACTGGAGCTCCCTCTGGGCGAGGAAGACCTTTTCCCTCCGTGTAGCTGCTCCCGAACGCCGTGTGAGATGACATCGGCGGTTAGCTCCTCAAACTGGGTGCTGAGGTCGATCTCCACGTCGCCGCCCTTCTGCATCTTGGCTTTCCACTCCGACATCATCGACCCGGCGCAGTCGGACATGGTCACCGTCATCATCTGTCAACGCAGAGAACGTCAGCGAAAGTGGCATGCCTATTTGTATACTACTACTGTACTTGAGAAACAGAACCCAAACACGCTAGATCCGCGCGTACGTCAGATGCATATACCTTGAGCTTGTCCATGTTGAAGGCCGGGTGGACGACCTTCCGGTGGCGCTTCCAGTCGTCGCCGTTGGTGAGCACGAGGCCGTTGCCGAGGAGGCGGGCGATGTGCGGGTTCCCGATGGTCTTGGGGTAGAGCCCGCCGCGGTCGGAGAGCACCTGCTTCACCACGTTCACGTCGGCGATGCACACCGTCGGCTTCGCCCCGAACCAGTACAGGAACGTGCGTCCTGGAAAGCAAGGGGACCGCAACGTAAGAACAGGAACTAGACGATGGTGTCGAATTGTCGAAGAAAGTATGACAGAGTATTTCGTACCGTAGATGGGGATCCACTTGCGGAAGTGCGGCTGCACCATGGGGACGAAGTCGTGGGAGGCGAGGTCCAGCGCGTCGCCGGCGGTCTCGGCGCGGAGCCGCTTGATCTCGGCGAGGTTCCCCGAGAAGAAGTTGTATCCCGGCCCGCCCACGCCCTGCGCGCGGAGCTGCCTGGTAATGGCGCGCGGCCTCCACACGAGGTACACCAGCGCGTTGAACGCCCACGAGAGCAGCACCGCCGCGACGGCCGCCGCCACCATCCAGGCGAGACCCACGGTCATGGTGTGGTCGCTGATCGAGCCTCGAGGAGTCGGGACGGGAACAAGCTAGCGGGGGTTGGTCGCCGATCAAGGTCAGCTAGCTCGGGGACTCTTGAGAAGAACGGTGGCCGAGAAAATGTATGGCTCTGCTTTTGGTAGGTATGGCTGCTGGTTTGAGTTCGTGGAGACTGGAAATGTGATCTGATTCTGTTTGAGCAGCCGATGAGAGTCGGGTCGAGGAGGGGATATTTATAGAGTACGGGATTGGCTTTGAGCCTTTGACCATGGGTCGGCGTTTCTACGTTGGGTAGCTGCCTAGCTGGCCACGCACCCCGGGCACAGTAGAGGGTGACATCAGCTGTGATGCAGGCTCTCCAGCTCGTGGGAACGTGTGGTTTCGCGCTAGGAGCCGCTGCACGTACAAATGGTCCTGAAGGTCGATATGGACGCACGAGGGCTTCTAGAGAAACTAAAAAGCAGCCAAGCAAAGCGACCATGTACACCTTCACTAACCACTACGGTACTACCAAGTAAAGCGAGGAGGCCGACGTGATCCTCATATGGGCCCGTCGGAATTACAACTTGAGTTACAAGGTTTAAACAAACTCTAACTCTATCCTATCTCTAAAGATTCTTCTAGAACTCCTGGATGAGTACAACACATTACAATATGTGTACGTGCCGAGACCGACCGTCCGAGTCGTCTAACACCCCTCCTCAATTACAGCCTTCTTGAGATTGAGATTGTTCTTGAATTCTTAAAACTCTCGTGCTGGTAATGCTTTTGTGAAGCCATCTGCCACCTGGTCTTTTGAGGAAATGAATCTGATCTCTAATTGCTTGCGTGCTACTCTTTTTCTGACAAAATGAAAATCTATTTCTATGTGTTTTGTCCTGGCATGAAAAATAGGATTAGCAAAAGATAAGTTGCTCCCATGTTATCACACCACAAACAAGGAGTCTGCTTTATGCGAATGCCAAGTTCTCTCAAAAGAGACTCCATCCAAATAACTTTAGCAGTAGCATTAGATAGAGATTTATATTCAGCCTCTGTGCTTGACCTGGACACTGTTGCTTGTTTCCTGGCACTCCAAGAAATCAGGTTAGGGCCAAAGAACACTCCAAAGCCCCCTGTAGATCTCCTATCATCTACACATCCTGCCCAATCAGCATTTGAGAAGGCACTTATCAAAGTAGAGGGTGATTTCCTGAAAGTTAATCCAGTACTTGTTGTACCACTGACATACCTCAAGATTCTTTTTACAACCGTCCAGTGTACAATAGTGGGGGCATGAAGTTACTGTCATACCTTGTTGACAGAGAAGGCAATATCTGGTCGTCTAAGATTCAGGTACTGTAGTGCTCCAACAATACTTCTGTACCTTGTACTATCTTCAGGTTCTAGAAGTTCTCATCCTGTGACCGAAAGTTTTTTTGAGGCTGACAGTGGCGTGGTGAATGTTTTACATTTCTTCATTCCAACTCTGTCAAGCAAGTCTGAAGCATACTTCTCTTCAGTTAACACAATACCATGATTAGACTGTTTAACCTCAATGCCCAAGAAGTAATGCAAGTCACTAAGATCTTTTAATGCAAATAATGAATTCGGATCATGGAGAAGTGTTGTAATAGCCTTGTTGGAGGAACTAGTGACAATGATATCATCAACATACACTAGCACATAAGTGTCGCCTTGGATGCCAGAAAACCAAGTTCTTGTAATTTTGAACTTACCTTGGAGAACCATGCCCTTGGAGCTTGCTTGAGCCCATACAATGATTTGTCCGGTCTGCACACAAATGAGGGTGCACGTGGATCCTCATATCCAGGTGGCTATTTCATATAGACCTCTTCTTCCAGAACACCATAAATAAACACATTCTTGACATCTAGTTGCCTTAGTCTCCACCCTTTTGACACTAAAATAGCCAAAACAAGTCTGATAGTAGCAGATTTTACAGCAGGACTAAAAGTATCCTCATAATCTATCCCATATTTTTGTTTAAAGCCTTTTGCTACTAACCTAGCCTTGAACCTATCAACAATACCATCAGCTTTTATTTTAATTCTATAGACCCATTTACAATCTATAAGATTGCTACCTTGCTTGTATGGTACTAGGTGCCATGTTTTATTTTCCATTAGAGCCTTGTACTCATCATCCATTGCATTTTTCCATTCTGAATTTGCTAATGTTTTTTTGAAGATTTTCAGGTTCTTCTAAAGTGCAGGAAAGACCATACCGAACTATACCATCAGTATAAGTTTTTGGTTTCGAGTTACCGGTTTTTGATCTTGTCCTGTGCACATTTGTTACAGGTTGCGCCACGGGAGGAGATGGCGCAGAAGATCCTCCCGAGCACTCTGCACTGTCTCGGTCCGGCGCCGATCCCGCAGTAGATTCCTGCATCGCCGACGCGCTTTATGCTGTGCCCGACGCGTTTTGCGGGCCCCATTGCTGGGCCGAAGGGAGTGACCCACTCCGCATGCTCCACGTGGCGCCAGACGAGTGGCTTGCACACGAAGGGGTCGTCGACCGGTGCGACGCGGCACCTGGCTCGTGCCGAGTTCCCAACACACGCTGGCCCGCACTGATTGGCGAGGAAGATGTGTCCGCGCCTGATTGCCGCGCGCGGGGTCCAGGACGATCCGCTGGCGATCCCGATGTGGATGCGATGCCACCTGACGAGCGCGTGATCCTGACGAGCGCGTGATCCAAGGAGGATTCGTGTCGGACTCGCATACATGCGATATAGCGAGCGTTTCTCCGTCGTTTTTCTCCGTTCCAGCACCGTTTTGCACGAAATTTTCTCCTGCTTCCTGCTACACCTGAGAGGCACTAGAAATACTAGGTTTTACAGAGACATTAGGTGTTAGATCAGTACAATTGTTTTCCCCCTCATGATATGACACCGATGGATTTTGAAGTGACTCAGGAAGGAGTAGAATTTCTTGCCGTAGCAATGATCCTGCATTGGGATGAAGTTCAGTAAAGGGGAACACCGTTTCATCAAAACAACATCATGAGAGATATAGACTCTAGCAGATTTAACATCAAGGCATTTTACTCCTTTATGCATATGACTATAGCCAAGAAAAACACATTGCTTGGACCGAAAATCAAGTTTGTGTTTGTTGTATGGTCGAAGGTTGGGCCAGCACGCACAACCAAAAATATGGAGAGATGCATAATCTGGAGTTTTGTGAAAGAGGCGTTCCATAGGGGTATAATTATCAATGACTTTCGAAGGTAGTATGTTAATAAGATAGGTGGCGGTTAAGAATGCTTCATCCCAAAATTTTAAGGGCATAGATGCATTTGCAAGGAGAGTAAGACTGACTTCTACAATGTGTCTGTGTTTGCGTTCAGCTGATCCATTTTTTTGGTGTGCATGAGGACAGGATACATGATGTTCTATGCCAATTTTCTGAAAGAAGGAATTTAATTTCTCATATTATCCACCCCAATCGGATTGGATAGCAAGGATCTTTTTATCAAATTGGCGTTCAACAAGATTTTGGAAATCACGAAAGACTTAAAAAACATTAGACTTCTTTTTGAGAAAATAAATCCACACGAACTTGCTAAAATCATCAATGAAACTTACATAGTAGGATTTTCTGCCTACAGAGGATGGCGCAGGACCCCAAACATCACTGAATACAAGTTCCAAAGGGGCAGTGGAGGCACTAGTAGATCTTACATAAGGCAATTGATGACTTTTAGCTTTTTGACAAGAGTTACAAATAGACTCACTACTAGATTTATTTGAGCAAGGAAGCTGATGTTTGCTAATAATTTGTTGAACAATACGAGACAAAGGATATCCTAGGCGGCTTTGCCATTTCGAAGGTGAAGGCTTGATGGCACTATAGGCTCGCTTATTCTTGGATGATGATGAAGAAATATTGGGGTAGAGGCCCTTGATGCATCTATCTTTGAGAAGTACTTTCGTTGTGGCCCGATCCTTGACATAAAAATACCAAGGATGAAATTCAATAAAGGCATTGTTATCTTTGGTAAATTTATGAATGGATATCAAACTTTTGGTGGATTGTGGAATATGAAGAATATTTTTGAGATGCAAATCCTTTGAGGGAGAATTAACAATTGCATGAGAAACATGACTAATGTTCATACCTTGGCCATTGGTCGTGTGGACTTGCTCACGGCCTTGATACTTCTCCTTCATGTTGAGCTTGTTGAGCTCACCGGTAATGTGGTCGGTGGCACCAGTGTCGTAGCACCAGTTGGTGTCCACACCATAGGACGCTACGTGGGCGCCCTTCTCCTCCTCCTCTTCTTCATCTTCGTCATCGGAGTAGCGATGCCAGCAACGCCATGCCTCATGGACGACCTTGCCACATATCTGTCAGACGGTGTCATCGCTGTTCTTTTTGCCGCGTCCACCTCCACGGCGTCCACCGCCGTTGCCGCGCCTGCCACAGCCATAGCCACGGCCGTTGTTGCGGTCGCCGCCACATCGTCCTGAAGGGTTTCGCGACATAGTAAATCAAAATTTTCTACGGATGCGAACAGAGGGAAAGCCAAGATCTAATCTAGGAGATGCAAACAACAAGAGAGATTGGATTAGATCTTCATACCCTTGAAGATTCACATAGCGGAACGTTCGTCGGAACGTGGGTGATGTAGTCGTACTCGCTTCTCCTCCTCGCGATCCGATCCGATCTAGCACCACAAGTGGCGGTGCCTCCGTGAGATGCACACGTGCAGCACCTCGACGTCTCCTCCTTCCTCGGACCAGCAAGTATGGTGGAGAGACGGATTGGATCTACAACACGACGGCGTGGTGTATATGGTGGAGAATTTCTGCAGGCTTCGCCACAAGCGATGGGAGGGAGAGAGGAGGCAGCGGGCAGCTAGGGTTGGAGGAAGGTTTTAGGAGGGTGGTGCCCCACCCTCTTTATATAGGGGGCAGCTTCCCCTCCCAAGCCCAAACCGGCGGCCCCAAGGAGCAAGAGTGGGGGGCAAGGAAACCCCCCCCTTCTAGAAGGTCTATCTAGAGTTTAAACTCTCTTTGGCCGGCTGGGCCCTATGTGCCCTTGTGCCCAATGCGGCCAGGGCACTCCTCATAGGCCCATGCCCCTCCGGAAGGTGGGGCCACGTTGGTCCCTTCCGGAAGGTTCTAGAAGCTTCCTGCACAATACCGATTAACCCGGAACAATTTCAACTCCAAAACTGCATTGCCTTATATGATCTTATTCTCGAACCACTGAACCTCTCGTGATGTCCCGGATCCCATCCGAGACTCAACAAAAACTCATAAACCAATTATCCAATCTATCCTAGCGTCGAGACACGCTTATGTGTGACCTCCGGGTTCGAGAATATGCGCATATGATCTTCTATCAATAATCAACATGGGTCTGACACCCATATTGACTCCCACACATTCATCGATGATCATATCGGATGAACCACGATGCCAGGATTCAATCAATACCATATATATATATTCCCTTCGTCTCGCGATATTTTACTTGCCCGAGATTTGATCGTCGGTACCGTCATACCTAGTTCAATCTCGTTCACAACAAGTACTTTACTCGTTCCGTAATCCAATATCACTTTGTGATTAACTCCTTAACCACATGCTTGCAAGCGGTGTTGATATCTATTACCGAGTGGGCCCGAAGTATATCTCTCCGACTTGGGAGGGACAAATCCCATCTTGATACATACAACCCAACAGATAATTTCCGATCACCTGAGAGACACCTTTATGATCACCCTCTCATAGGATGACGTTTGATGACCTCAAAGCTTTCTTCCGATACCAGGGAGTTGTATTATCTCATGGTCTAAGGAATACAATATTTGACATAAGAAAAGCTTCGCAAAGACGAACACGATGACACGATCTAATTGCTTCGCTTGGTTTGGGTATGTCCACCATATCATTCTCCCAATGATATGATCTCATTATCAATTGACAACTCATGTCTATGGTTAGGAAACCTTAACCATCATTGATCAATGAGATAGTCCATAGAGGCGTACTAGGGACACGGTGTTGTTCACAAACCACACAAGTATTAAAGTTTCCGCTTAATACAATTCTAGCATGGAATATAAACATTATCATGAACAAGAATTATAATAATAACATCTTTATTATTGCCTCTAGGGCATAATTCCAACAGTCTCCCACTTGCACTAGAGTCAATAATCTAGTTTACATTTGGCAACAATCTCACACCCATGGCACTGAGGTGCTGATCATGTTTTACACGTGGAAGAGGTTTAGTCAATGGATCTGCGACATTCGAGATGTATGTACTTTGCTAACATTCAGATCTCCATCGCTATATAATCTCGGATTATATGAAACTTATGATTGATATGCTTGGTCTTTGGATGATATCTTGGTTCCTTAGCGAGTTATGGCGCCATGTTGTCACACAAGATTCCAAAGGTCCAATGCACTTGAACCACGCCAAGCTCGGATGAAGTTTCGATCCAAACTCCTTCACTTGACGCTTCGCAGTAGCCATGTATTCCGCTTCTCAGTAGATCCCGCGATCACGCTTTGCTTGCAGCTTCTCCACTCACAGCTCCTCCATTCAAAATATAAATGTATCCCGTCGAGATTTAGAATCATCCTTGTCGGTGTCGAAACTAGCATCGACGTAACCTTTACGACAAGCTGTTCATCACCCCATAGACTAAGAACATTTCTTTAGTCCTATTTAGGTACTTTAGGATGTTCTTCACGGCGGTCCATGTTCCACTCGGATCACTTTGATATCCTTTCGTCAAACTAAGAGCATTGGACACATCCGATCTAGTACACAGCATGGCATACATGATAGAACCTATGGCCGAGGCATAAGGCACTTTGCTCATAGCTTCCTATCATTTTCAGTGGACACGAGCCTTGCTCAATATCTTACCTGACAACATAGGCACTGAACCTTTCTTTGCCTTATCCATTCTAAACCTTTTCAGAACTTTGTCTAGGTATGTACTCTGGCTTAAAGCTATCAGGCGTCTTTGTCTATCTCTATAGATCTTGATGCCCAATATATAAGCAGCTTCACCTAGGTCTTTCATTGAAAAACACTTGTTCAAATAACTCTTCACATCGTTAAGCATGTTGATGTCATTTCCGATAATCAATATGTCATCCACATATAGTACCAGAAATGTCACCGAGCTCCCACTCACTTTCTTGTAGATACAAGCTTCGTAGCAATTTGGAACAAATCCAAAGCTCTTGATCACTTGATCAAAACGAAGGTTCCAACTCCGAGATGCTTGCTTCGGTCCATAAATAGAACGCTGAAGTTTGCATACTTTATCAGCATCCTTAGGATCGACAAAACCTTGGGTTGCATCATATACAACTCTTCATCAATGTTGCCATTGAGGAACGCAGTCTCTTGACATCCATACGCCATATTTCATAATCATGAACGCAGCAATTGCTAATAAAATCCGAATGGACTTAAACATCGCCACGGAGAGAAAGTCTCATCGTAGTCAACACCTTGAACTTGTCGAAAACCTTCGCGACAAGCCGTGCTTTATAGACGGTAACATTACCATACGCATCCGTTTTCTTCTTGAAGATCCATTTGCACTCAACGGCCTTTCGGTCGCTAGGAGGGTCCACCAAAGTCCATACTTGGTTTTGCTCATGGATCCCAATTCGATTTCATGGCTTCTAGCCATTTCTCGAGTCCGGCTCATCATCACTTCCTCATAGTTCGAGGTTCACCGTCTTCTACTAACAAGACAGTCAAGACAGGGTTTCGTACCACTCGGGAGGAGCACGCGACCTTGTCGACCTGACGCTCAAGAGAAAGATCGTCCGAAGCTTCATGATCCTTGTCATTAGCTTCCTCTATTGTTGGTGCAGGCGGCACTGGAACAATTTCAGGTGCTGCGCTACTCTCCAATTCAAGAGAAGGTTCAGTAACCTCGTCTAGCTCTACTTTCCTCCCACTCACTTCTTTCGAGAGAAACTCCTTCTCAAGAAAGGAACCGTTCTTTGTGACAAACACTTTGCCTTCGGTTCTGTGATAGAAGGTATACCCAATAGTTCCCTTAGGGTATCCTATGAAGACGCATTTCTCCGCTTTGGGTTCGAGCTTGTCCAGCATCAACTTCTTGACGTAAGCTTCGCATCCCCAAAATTTAAGAAACGACAACTGAAGGGTTTCGCGGCATAGTAAATCAAAATTTTCTACGGATGCGAACAGAGGGAAAGCCAAGATCTAATCTAGGAGATGCAATCAACGAGAGAGATTGGATTAGATCTTCATACCCTTGAAGATTCACATAGCGGAACGTTCGTCGGAACGTGGGTGATGTAGTCGTACTCGCTTCTCCTCCTCGCGATCCGATCCGATCTAGCACCACAAGTGGCGGTGCCTCCGTGAGATGCACACGTGCAGCACCTCGACGTCTCCTCCTTCCTCGGACCAGCAAGTATGGTGGAGAGACGGATTGGATCTACAACACGACGGCGTGGTGTATATGGTGGAGAATTTCTGCAGCAGGGCTTCGCCTACAAACAGTCGGGAGGGAGAGAGGAGGGCAGCAGGGCAGCTAGGGTTGGAGGGGAAGGTTTTAGTAGGGTGGTGCGCCCCCACCCCTCTTTATATAGAGGGGGGGGCGCAGCCCTAGCCCCTCCCCCAAGCCCAAACCGGCGGCCCCAAGGAGGAAGAGTGGGGGGCAAGGAAACCCCCCCTTCTAGAAGGTCTATCTAGAGTTTAAACTCTCTTTGGCCGGCTGGGCCCTATGGGGCCTTGTGCCCCTGGCCCAATGCGTGGCACTCCCTCATAGGCCCATGCCCCTCCCGGAAGGTGGAGCCACGTTGGTCCCTTCCGAAGGTTCTAGAAGCTTCCGACAATACCGATTAACCCGAACAATTCAACTCCAAAACTGCACGCTTTATATGAATCTTATTCTCGGGACCATTCCGAACCTCGTAAATGTCCCGGATCCCATCCGAGACTCGAACAAAAATTCATAAACCAATTATCCAATCTATCCTAGAGTCGAGACACGTTATGTGTGACCGCGGTTCGAGAATATGCGAGACATGATCTTCTATCAATAATCAGCAATGGGTGCGGCACCCATATTGACTCCCACACATTCATCGATGATCATATCGGATGAACCACGATGCCAGGATTCAATCAATCTCATATATATATTCCCTTCGTCTCGCGATATTTTACTTGCCCGAGATTCGATCGTTTGCACGGCCATACCTAGTTCAATCTCGCTCACAAGAAGTACTTTACTTCCGTAATCCGATATCACTTTGTGATTAACTCCTTAACCACATGCTTGCAAGTGGTGTTGATATCGACACCGAGTGGGCCCAAAGTATATCTCTCCGACTTGGGAGGGACAAATTCCATCTCGATACATACAACCCAATGATTTCTTCCGATCACCTGAGAGACACCTTTATGATCACCCTCTCATAGGATGGCGTTTGATGACCTCAAAGCTTTCTTCCGGTACCAGGGAGTTGCATTATCTCATGGTCTAAGGAATACAATATTTGACATAGGAAAAGCTTCGCAAAGATGAACACGATGAAACGATCTAATTGCTTCGCTTAGTTTGGTCTGTCCATCATATCATTCTTCCAATGATATGATCTCATTATCAATTGACAACTCATGTCTATGGTTAGGAAACCTTAACCATCATTGATCAATGAGCTAGTCCTTAGAGGCGTACCAGGGACACGGTGTTGTTCACAAACCACACAAGTATTAATGTTTCCGCTTAATACAATTCTAGCATGGAATATAAACTTTATCATGAACAAGAATTATAATAATAACATATTTATTATTGCCTCTAGGGCATAATTCCAACAGTCTCCCACTTGCACTAGAGTCAATAATCTAGTTTACATCTGGCAGCAATCTCACACCCATGGCACTGAGGTGTTGATCATGTTTTACACGTGGAAGAGGTTTAGTCAATGGATCTGCGACATTCAGATCCGTATGTACTTTGCTAATCTTCAGATCTCCATCTGCTATATAATCTTGGATTATATGAAACTTATGTTGATATGCTTGGTCCTTGGATGATATCTTGGTTCCTTAGCGAGTGCTATGGCGCCAGTGTTGTCACAATATCTCCAAAGTGGGTCCAATGCACTTGGAACCACGCCAAGCTCGATGATGAAGTTTCGATCCAAACTCCTTCACTTGACGCTCGCAGCAGCCCATGTATTCCGCTTCACCGTAGATCCCGTGATCACGCTTTGCTTGCATTTCTCCACTCACGCCTCCTCCATTCAAAATATAAACGTATCCCGTGTGAGATTTGGAATCATCCTTGTCGATCGAAACTAGCATCGACGTAAACTTTACAACAAGTCGTTCATCACCCCCATAGACTAAGAACATTTCTTTAGTTCTATTTAGGTACTTTAGGATGTTCTTCACGGCCAGTTGTTCCACTCGGATCACTTTGATATCTGCCGTCAAACTAAGAGCATTGGACACATCCGGTCTAGTACACAAAGATGTCATACATGATGGAACCTATGGCGAGGCATAAGGCACTTTGCTCATAGCTTCCTATCATTTATCGTAGTTGGGCACCGAGCCTTGCTCGATATCTTACCGACAACATAGGCACCGAACCTTTCTTTGCCTTATCCATTCTCGAACCTTTTCGAACTTTGTCTAGGTATGTACCGCTTAAAGCTATCGCGCCTTTTGTCTATCTCTATAAATCTTGATGCCCAATATATAAGCTTTTCACCTAGGTCTTTCATGGAAAAACACTTGTTCAAATAACTCTTCACATTGTTAAGCATGTTAATGTCATTTCCAATAATCAATATGTCATCCTCATACTGGATCCGGAGCGCCACCGAGCTTCCACTCACTTTCTTGTAGATGCAAGCTTCATAGCAATTTGGAACAAATCCAAAGCTCTTGATCACTTGATCAAACGAAGGTTCCAACTCCGAGATGCTTGCTTCACCATAAATGGAACGAAGTTTGCATACTTTACTAGCATCCTTAGGATCGACAAAACCTTCTGTTGCATCATATACAACTCTTCATCAATGTTCCACCGAGGAAAGCGTCTTGACATCCATCCGCCATATTTCATAATCATGAAACGCAGAAAATTGCTAATAAAATCCGAATGGACTTAAACATCGCTACGGAGAGAAAGTCTCATCGTAGTCAACACCTTGAACTTGTCGAAAACCTTTGCGACAAGCCGGCTTTATAGACGGTAACATTACCATCCGCGTCTGTTTTCTTCTTGAATATCCATTTGCACTCAATGGCCTTTCGGTCGCTAGGAGGATCCACCAAAGTCCATACTTTGTTTTCGCTCATGGATCCCAATTCGGATTTCATGGCTTCCAGCCATTTCTCGTAGTCCGGGCTCATCATCGCTTCCTCATAGTTCGTGAGGTTCACCGCCTTCTACTAACAAGACCCAAGACAGGTTGCCATACCACTGTGAGGGGCACGCGACCTTGTCGACTCGACGCTCAAGAGCATCGTCCAAGCTTCATGATCCTTGTCATTAGCTTCCTCTATTGTTGGTGCAGCGGCATCGAACAATTTCAGTGTGCGCTACTCTCCAATTCAAGAAAAGGTTCAATAACCTCGCCTAGCTCTACTTTCCTCCCACTCACTTCTTTCGAGAGAAACTCCTTCTCAAGAAAGGAACCGTTCTTCATGACAAACACTTTGCCTTCGGTTCTGGATAGAAGGTATACCCAATAGTTTCCTTAGGGTATCCTATGAAGACGCATTTCTCCGCTTTGGGTTCGAGCTTGTCCCAAGATCAACTTCTTGACGTAAGCTTCAGATCCCCAAACTTTAAGAAACGACAACTTAGGTTTAGCACCAAACCACAGTTCATACGGTGTCGTCTCAACGGATTTAGATGGAGCCCTATTTAAAGTGAATGCAGCGGTTTCTAATGCATAACCCCAAAATGATAACGGCAAATCAGTAAGAGACATCATTGATCGGACCATATCTAATAGGGTTCGATTCCGGCGTTCAGACACACCATTGCGCTGTGGTGTTCCGGGTGGCGTGAGTTGATAAACGATTCCACTTGCTTTAAGATGCGTGAGAAAATCATAACTCAAATATTCACCTGCACGATCGGATCGTAGAAACTTAATCTTTCTGTTACGATGGTTCTCCACTTCATTCTGAAATTCTTTGAACTTTTCAAATGTTTCAGATTTATGTTTCATTAAATATATATACCCATATCTAGTTAAGTCATCGGTAAAAGTGAGGAAATAGTGATATCCACCGCACGTCGAAACACTCATCGGTCCGCATACATCGGTATGTATGATTTCCAACAAGTCCGTTGCTCGCTCCATCATACCGGAGAACGGGGTTTTGATCATCTTGTCCATGAGGCATGGTTCGCATGTGTCAAATGATTCAAAATCAAGAGACTCCAAAAGTCCATCAGAATGGAGTTTCTTCATGCGCTTTACTCCAATATGACCTAGACGACAGTGCCACAAATAAGTAGTATTATCACTATATACTTTGCATCTCTTAGCCTCAATGTTATGGATGTGTGTTTCATCCCTTTCGAGATTTAGAAGAAATAAACCATTTACAAGAGGTGCATGACCATAAAAGATGTTACTCATATAAATAGAACAACCATTATTCTCCGATTTAAATGAATAACCGTCTTGCAATAGACACGATCCGAATAATGTTCATGCTCAACGCAGTACATAATAACATTTATTAAGGTTTAAAACTAATCCCAAGGTAAAACTAAGGAGAGCGTGACGGCCATCACATCAACTCTTGATCATTGCCAACGCATCGTCACCTCATCCCTCGCAAGCCGCCGTCATTCCGTAGCTCTGTTTCGAGTTACAAATATTAGCAACCGAATATCAAATACCCGTGCACTACAACGAGGGCTAGTAAGGAAAACATCAATAACATGTATATCAAATATACCTTTGATGGTGCCAGCCTTCTTGTCCGCTAAGTACTTCGGAGCTATGCCCAGTGACCCTTGTCCTTGCAATAGAAGCACTCAGTGTCCGGCTTAGGACCAGACTTGAGCTTCTTCTCAGCAAGAGCATTGCGCTTGCCGCCACCCTTCTTGAAGGGCTTCTTTGCTCCCTTAACTTTCTTAAAGGAGGGCTTGTTGACCATCAACACATGATTATCCTTCTTGATGTCCACCTCCGCAGCCTTCAGCTTTGCGAAGATCTCGGTGATCGACTGGAGCCAATCTGATTATGAGTCACTACAAAACTTTTGTAGCCGGGAGGGAGTGATTGAAGAACCTCAATCTTGAGCTCCTCCGAATCGTGCATTCCAGTTGCTCAATGCGTTGAGTGTAGCCCGACATCTTTATGGCGTGCTCACTAACGAACTCCCTTCCTCCATCTTGCGCTTAAAGAACTTCTGAGATCTCATATCTCTCGTAACGGGCTTGAGTCTCAAACATGGTTTTCAGCTCCTCGAGAATCTCAAAGGGCCCGGATAGGTTTCAAAACGATTTTGATGTTCGGTTCCATAGCAAACAACATGGTGCTCTTAATCACACCATAATCATCTTTGAGCGATCGAGACAACTTTCTCATCACCGCGATTGCAGGGGGTCACCTAACGCTTTACCAAGGACATAGTCCTTTGTCCGCCAGAGAATGATTCTTAGATTGGAACCAATTGGTGAAGTTAGACCCATTGTTTCTAAGCTTTTCCTTCTCAAAGAAAAACGTTGAAGTTGAAGTTGGATTTGGCCATGTGATCTACAAGATTTGCAAGTACAATTTAGACTATGTTCATGATAAATAGTTCAACTTAATCAAATTACTAGATGAACTCCCACTAAATTCAACATCCCTCAAGTTGTTTAGTGAACACGATCCAAATTCACCACACCTAATCCGATCATCACGAGAAGAGATGTGGTTTCAATGGTGGACAACAAAGTGTCGATCATATCACTCATATGACTCATGCTTAACCTTTCGGTTCTTGTGTTCCGAGGCCATGTATGTACATGCTAGGCTCGTCAAGCTAGACCCAAGTATTTCCGCGTGTGAACTGGCTTGCACCCGTTGTATGTGAGCGTAGAGTCTATAGCACCCGATCATCACGTGATGCTTGGACACGACGAACTTTCGCAACGGTGCATACTTGGGGAGAACACAGTTTTTATCTTGATCTTTAAGTGAGGAATCATCTTATAATGCTACCGTCGCGATCTAAGCATAATAAGATACATAAAGGGATAAACATCACATGCATATAACTTTATGTGACATGGTATAGCCAATCCTCGCGCAATGATATCCATCTTGTGCGTTCCGGCATGATCTCCATCACTCCACCATGATTGCCTCCACCACGAATAACACCTACAACTATTGCTAACTACTTAGCGATAAAGTAAAGCTATTACATGGCGTATAAGAAGTTGACTCGCAGGTCATACACAATTATAAAGACAACCATATGGCTCCTGCCGGTTGTGTACTCATTGACATGCAAGTCGTGAAACATTACAAAACATGATCATCGCATACAATATACACATCACATCTTGGGCCATACCATATCACAGAAAACACTCCCTGCAAAAACAAGTTAGACGCCTCTACTTTGTTGTTGCATGTTTTACGTGGCTTATGGGAGTAGATGCTAAGAACGATTCTTACCTACGGAAAGCCACAACGGTGATATTATGGTTGCCAAACTCGGTGTTAATTCCATGACAACTATAGTGAGAGCGGCATCCACCGGCGCATGTGGTACAAGCCACACGTCAAGTGCGAGCGGTCTCGCGACGGCGTCGCGTAAGGTTGGCTGGACCGCTTCAATCTCACTATCGCGCCATAAGAAGAACACAAACAAGAGGCTTGCAAGAAAACATCAACGCCCGCAACAACCATGTTGCGTTCTTCGTGAAACACATCTACGCATAGATCTAGCTCGATACCCAAGGGTTTGCGGCATAGTAAATCAAAATTTTCTACGGATGCAAACAGAGGGAAAGCCAAGATCTAATCTAGGAGATGCAAACAACGAGAGATTGGATTAGATCTTCATACCCTTGAAGATTCTCACAGTGAACGTTAAACGGAACGTGGGTGATGTAGTCGTACTCTTCTCCTCCTCGCGATCCGATCCGATCTAGCACCACAAGTGGCGGTGCCTCCGTGAGATGCTGCGTGCAGCCTCGACGTCTACTCCTTCCTCGGACCAGCAAGTATGGTGGATAGATAGATTGGATCTACAACACGGCGTGGTGTATATGGTGGAGAATTTCTGCAGGCTTCGCCTACAAACAATCGGGAGGAGAGGAAAGCAAGGCGGCTAGGGTTTGGAGGAGAGGTGTGGGGGTTGCGCCCCACCTCTTTATATAGAGGGGGCGCCCCAGCCCCTCCCAAGCCCAAAGGATAAGGAGTGGGGGCATGGACTCTCCCTCTTCTAGAAACCCTATCTCTAGTTTAAACGATTTAAACTCTCTAGGATCGGCTGGGCCCTATGGGGCCTTGTGCCCTGGCCCAAAGCGTCCAGACACTCCCTCATAGGCCCATGCCCTCCCGGAAGGTGGGGCCACGTTGGTCCCCTTCGGAAGGTTCTAGAAGCTTCCGTACAATACCGATTAACCGGAACAATTCGAACTCCAAAACTGCACCGCTTTATATGAATCTTATTCTCCGGACCATTCGAACCTCTCGTAATGTCCCGGATCCCATCCGAGACTTGAACAAAAATTCATAAACCAATTATCCAATCTATCCTAGCGTCGAGACACGTTAAGTGTGACCATGCGATTCGAGAATATGCGACATGATCTTCTATCAATAATCAACAATGGGTCTGGGCACCCATCTTGACTCCCACACATTCATCGATGATCATATCGGATGAACCACGATGCCAGGATTCAATCAATCCCATATATATATTCCCTTCGTCTCGCGATATTTTACTTGCCCGAGATCCGATCGTCGGTACCGTCATACCTAGTTCAATCTCGTTCACAGCAAGTACTTTACGTTCGTAATTCGATATCACTTTGTGATTAACTCCTTAACCACATGCTTGCAAGCGGTGTTGATATCGACACGAGTGGGCCAAGTATATCTCTCGACTTGGGAGGGACAAATTCCATCTTGATACATACAACCCAGATACTTTCCGATCACCGAGAGACACCTTTATGATCACCCTCTCATAGGATGACGTTTGATGACCTCAAAGCTTTCTTCCGTACCGAGGAGTTGCATTATCTCATGGTCTAAGGAATACAATATTTGACATAGGAAAAGCTTCGCAAAGATGAACACGATGAACGATCTAATTGCTTAGTTTGGAGTGCATCCATCATATCATTCTCCCAATGATATGATCTCATTATCAATTGACAACTCATGTCTATGGTTAGAAACCTTAACCATCATTGATCAATGAGCTAGTCCTTAGAGGCGTACCAGGGACACGGTGTTGTTCACAAACCACACAAGTATTAATGTTTCCGCTTAATACAATTCTAGCATGGAATATAAACTTTATCATGAACAAGAATTATAATAATAACATCTTTATTATTGCCTCTAGGGCATAATTCCAACAACAACTTAGGTTTAGCACCAAACCATAGTTCATACGGTGTCGTCTCAACGGATTTAGATGGAGCCCTATTTAAAGTGAATGCAGCGGTTTCTAATGCATAACCCCAAAATGATAACGGCAAATCAGTAAGAGACATCATTGATCGGACCATATCTAATAGGGTTCGATTCATGCTCGACACACCATTGCGCTACCGTGGTGTTCGGGTGGCGTGAGTTGTTAAACGATTCCACTTGCTTTAAGATGCGTGAAAATCATAACTCAAATATTCACACCGCACGATCGGATCGTAGAAACTTAATCTTCTGTTACGATGGTTCTCCACTTCATTACGAAATTCTTTGAACTTTTCAAACGTTTCAGATTTATGTTTCATTAAATAGATATACCCATATCTACTTAAGTCATCGGTAAAAGTGAGAAAATAGAGATATCCACCGCATCGAAACACTCATCGGTCGCATACATCGGTATGTATGATTTCCAAGTCCGTTGCTCTCCATCATACCAGAGAACGGGTTTTGATCATCTTGCCCATGAGGCATGGTTCGCATGTGTCAAATGATTCAAAATCAAGAGACTCCAAAGTCCATCGATGGAGTTTCTTCATGCTTTACACACCAATATGACCTAGACGAGCGCGATTGCCACAAATAAGTAGTATTATCACTATCTACTTTGCATCTCTTAGCCTCAATGTTATGGATGTGTGTTTCATCCCTTCGAGATTTAGAAGAAATAAACCATTCACAATAGGTGCATGACCATAAAAGATGTTACTCATATAAATAGAACAACCATTATTCTCCGATTTAAATGAATAACCGTCTTGCAATAAACAAGATCCATAAATAATGTTCATGCTCAACGCAGCACATAATAACACTTATTAAGGTTTAAAGCTAATCCCAAGGTAAAACTAAGGAGAGCGTCGACGGCCATCACATCAACTCTTGATCCGTTGCAACGCGCATCACCTCATCCCTCAAGCGTCGTCTATTCCGTAGCTCTGTTTGAGTTACAAATATTAGCAACTGAACCGGTATCAAATACCCGGGCACTACAACGAGGGCTAGTAAGGAAAACATCAATAACATGTATATCAAATATACCTTTGATGGTGCCACCTTCTTGTCCGCTAAGTACCCGGACGATTCGCCCAAAGGACCCTTGTCCTTGCAATAGAAGCACTCGATTCGGCTTAGGACGGACTTGAGCTTCTTCTCGCGAGGCGGCGCTTTGCCGCCTTCTTGAAGGCTTCTTTGCTCCTTACCTTTCTTGAAGGTGGGCTTGTTGACCATCAACACATGATTATCCTTTTGATGTCCACTTCAGCGCCTTGACTTTGCGAAGAGCTCGGTGATCGTGTCAGTGGAACCAATCGATTGTGA
This sequence comes from Avena longiglumis, assembly GCA_030063025.1. Taxonomy (NCBI): domain Eukaryota; kingdom Viridiplantae; phylum Streptophyta; class Magnoliopsida; order Poales; family Poaceae; genus Avena; species Avena longiglumis. Next base: position 128,188,997 of record CP125976.1, read on the forward strand.
GTCACTACAAAACTTTTGCTGGGAGGAGTGATTGCAGAACCACGTCAATCTTGAGATCCTCTGGAATCGTGCATTCCAGTTGCTCACAGTGTTGAGTGTAGCCCGTCATCTTAATGGCGTGCTCACTAGAACTCCCTTCCTCCATCTTGCAGTTAAAGAACTTCTGAGATCTCATATCTCTCGAGCGGGCTGAGTCGAAACATGGTTTCAGCTCTTGAGAATCTCAAAGGGCAGGATAGTCTTCAAAACGATTTTGAAGTTCGGTTCCATAGCAAACAACATGGTGCTCTTAATCACACCATAATCATCCTTGCGGATGATAGACAGCTTTCTCATCGGTAGCGATTGCGTGAGGTCACCTAACGCTTTCCCAAGGACATAGTCCTTTTGACCGCCAGAGAGAATGATTCTCAGATTGCAGAACCAATTGGTGAAGTTAGACCATTATTCTTAAGCTTTTCTTTCTCAGCAAAAACGTTGAAGTTGAAGTTGGACTTAGCCATGTGATCTACAATATTTGCAAGTACAAATTAGACTATGTTCATGATAACTAGTTCAACTTTTAATCAAATACTAGATGAACTCCCACTAAATTCAACATCCCTCAAGTTGCTTAGTGAACACGATCCAAATTCACCACACCTAATCCGATCATCACGAGAAGAGATGTGGTTTCAATGGTGGACAACAAAGTGTCGATCATATCACTCATATGACTCATGCTTAACCTTTCGGTTCTTGTGTTCCGAGGCCATGTCTGTACATGCTAGGCTCGTCAAGCTAGACCCAAGTATTTCTGCGTGTGCAAAGCGGCTTGCACCCGTTGTATGTGGCGTAGAGTCTATAGCACCCGATCATCACGTGATGCTTGGACACGAACTTTCAACGGTGCATACTTGGGAGAAACAGTTTTATCTTGATCTTTAAGTGAGGAATCATCTTATAATGCTACCGTCGCGATCTAAGAATGATAAGATACATAAAGGATAAACATCACATGCATATAACTTTATGTGACATGGTATAGCCAATCTTAAGCGCAATGATCTCCATCTTGTGCGTAAAGCATGATCTCCATCACTCCATCATGATTGCCTCCACCACGAATAGTAACTACAACTATTGCTAACTACTTAGCGATAAAGTGAAACTATTACATGGCGTATAAGAAGTTGACACACAGGTCATACACAATTATAAAGACAACCATATGGCTCCTTCCGGTTGTGTACTCATCGATATGCAAGTCGTGAAACATTACAAAACATGATCATCGCATACAATATACACATCACATCTTGGGCCATACCATATCACAGAAAACACTCCCTGCAAAAACAAGTTAGACGCCTCTACTTTGTTGTTGCATGTTTTACGTGGCTTATGGGAGTTGTGGCATCCCGCAAAACCACTACTAGAAAATCGCGTTGTTTTTGTGCATTGCATCATCATGACCGCATGCTCATGTCATCATGCCACATTGCATTTGAGCATCGTCATCATCTTGCACCTGATTGTACAAAACTATTTGCAGAAAACCATATTTTGTTTTCTAAACGTCTCATCCTTATTTCAAACGCAAAACCCGGGCTTGTCCGGATTATTTATTTTGTCTAGCATCGGTTTGCAAAAGCCCTGTTTAAAACATTAAAAATATTTAATTTGTTTTGGTGGGGCAGTCGAACGGGCCGAGTAGACCCGAACGACCACCCCTGTTTTAAATTGGTCCACCTCCTAAATTCCTAAAGCTACCCACTATCCTACCCACACCCCCTGGCCACCTCGCTCCCTCCTATCATCTCTCGCCACTTGGCCTCCCCAAACCCCCATGTGGTAGGTGACACTTGTCCCAGCACCCCTCTCTCTCACCCCCTCTCTCTCCTGGACAACACACACACCACACACGCGCCTCCCCAGATCCCACCTCCCGGTCAACCTGGCCCCACCTGCAGCCCCACACGCCACCTCGATCCCGCCCCTTTCTTCAGCGTGGCCCGCGTCCCATAACTCCTCTTCCTCTCTCCCTCTTCCCTCATGGCGCCCTGCCCCCTCCCCCATAGCGCCCCGGCCACCTTCCTCCCTCCTTCCTCTCTCTGGCGCCGCTGCCCGGGCGCTGGCCGCTCCGCCCGCCTTCAAGCTTCTCCCTCGCCTGCCGTGGCCGCCCGCCTCTCTCGGTGGCTCCTCTCTCCAGTAGCGCGCCGCTGCCTCCTCGCCGTCGCGAGCCGCCTGCTTGCCCTCTCCGGCTCCTGCACTGCCGCGCCTGGCATTCACTGCCGTCGCGAGACCCGCGCCCTTGCCAGCTCCGCCCGGCCGTCGCCGTCCCGCCTCCACTTGAGCGGGCCCTCGCCGCCTCTGCGGCGTGCGTCGCCTGAGGCCCGTCTCCTCCGGCGCGCCTGCCTCCCTCCGCCGGGCGACCTTGCTCCGGCCGTCAGCCTCCCAGCGTGCTTGTGACCTTTGCTCCCCTGGCTGCCGCCGCCCGTCGCCTTGTCCCCGCCTCCACCAGCCTGCGTCGGCCGCCGCCGTTCGACGCCATCGCCTCACCGTTCCGCCTCCGTCATATCTCTCGCAGCGCCAAGGCCCAGGTTTCGATGTTGGCCGTGTTTGTGTTCTTGGAGACGCGTCTAGTACCTGTTTGGGGATGATACGAGGATGTATGCAAATCGGTGGCGGATATGGTCATGTGATGCTAATGGAGTTGTACAAAGAGGACCGTGGCCGAGTTCTACTTCTTAGCGTGTCGCCATCGACAAGACCGACACATGAACTCCTTCACGGATCCCAAGATCTCCTCGCGGAAGTCAAGACATCGATCCCTCAACCCCTCCGAGCCGCCAAGATCGCCATGGAGCGGAACAAGTACCACAACGCCAGCGACAAGGCGAACAAGATCTTCGACACGAACGCCATGATCGCCAACCCGAACACCGAGTGCGCGACACGAACCCTAAGACCACACCTCGACACGCCAAGTTCACCAAGAACCGCTCGAGTCCGGTTGTCGGGCCGAACCCGTGGAACCCCGAACCTCCCCAAGATCTACGCTAAGGCACGACAAGGTCTACCTCACGGACACCGAGCACCTCCCCCGAACGCCATGACCGTCAACATGACCCGAGGACCCCAGATGCGCCAAGACCTACCCCCGTTATCTGAGAACGCTTCCGTCGAACCCTGGACCTTGAGACCGACCCCGAACCCCCGGATCCCCAAGATCGTCGAGACCCCTAATGTGTGAACCCCTTCCCGAAACCCTATTTTATAACATAACAACAACCTTGTTGCATATAAATTGTTCATGCATGCATACTATGCATTGTTGTGGGTTTGGGGCCTTAGGCGATTCACGATAATTAAATATGGGGCCCATATGCGGGCAAATCTAGTCTCATATTGGCCTCATTTAAATTTGCATAGCGAACCGGTCATATTTTATCTTGTTCAAACAACATTTAATGTGCGGTAGATAAACAACATGAACCTATTAATTAATTGTCGGGACCCCGGTTCGCTAAATATGACCTAATCGCACCTTTGCCATGTCATCCATCATGCATGCATCATGCCGATCTTCTGCCGATGTATTAAATATTGCATCCGTGTTTATTCTAGTGTTTTGCTTCTTGCGGATAAGGCCGTTGAGTTGATGTGAGCTTAGCCCGATCTTGTTGAACCCTTCGACAATGTTTTCAAAGCATCTCCCCTTTCTACCTATCTTACTTTTATAGTATTTATTCCCTCCTGTTGATCTATTGCTATCTGTTGCGATGCTTTAGTTTCCGTACTGTGATATACCGTGCATTACCTATATTGCCTTGGACACACCCTATTACATGTTGTTTGGTAGATAGTTGGACTGCTACCGTAGTTGCTTGCTCAAGTCTTGGCAGTGTGTTATATGCCACGATTCTTGATGTATTGCCGCATGTTGATGTTGGAGATGATTCTAGTTTTACTTATCGTCACTTTAATTTCGCTTTAACAACTAAAATTGAAATAAGCGAGGCATCGGTGGGTGATAGAAAATATTTGGTTTCGAGCACTTGTCCGTAAGACCCCGAGTACTTGATACTGTTCCTTGATTTATCGCGCTATCCACATCCGGAGGTATATGGGACCCCAGCGAGCTTGATTGGTCTTATTCCTTGGGGCCAAACTAGTTTGAGGTTTTATTTACGATCTGTACTTATGCCATGCTACTTTCAGATTTAAATTGTGCGAGGAGCACACTGCATCTGTTAGGATCGGGACACGATTCATGTGTCGACAAGCCCAGCCACTTTCGGGTTCCATCGTTCATGCGTCTACCCAAACCTTGAGCCCGTCTGAGTCGGTGGCTTTGTTATGGATCTACTTAGGGTGGCCCTGAAATATTTCTGAATCCTGTGATTGTTCTCGTGAAAGCCTCGTTGGGTTTTGATTTGGTTTTTCCGAGGTTGATCGAGCGTGTTGCTATTGGTGCACCCGGCCGGTAAAATTTTCGAAAAGCCGTGTCATGGATATGGACGACTTGGAGCACAGATCTCGATCATAGACAAGCATAACTAAAGTTTATGCTATAAATTTGACTTATAATGACTAGTAATCAGCTTCACTATAATGGAATGGCTAATTAATACCCACAATTGCTTGTTTGGTTGTCGCCAATTGTACGACTAGTAAATCTTGCAACTACAACGGAATGGCTGAATAAAAGTACCAACAAGCTGGGTTTTTGGGTTATCTCATGATAAATGTATCTGACTAGTAAGTGTTGCCACTATCACGGAATGGTTAACTAAAAGTGCCCACTTTTTACTTTATCAGGATGATTATCTAAACCTGACTAGTAATTGCTGCAACGATAACTGAATAAATAAAACTGCCAACAGTGTGAGTTCCTCGGTTGACTTCCTCGTTTGGTCTCGAGGGGGAAACACCAGGATGGGTTTGTTTGGTGTTAGCCTCAGGTTGGATCCGGATAGGTCATTCTCACCCCTATCGGATAACCGCCATTGTTTCAGTCTCTATAGGTTGTTTAGTGCATCATGCCGCCTCAGTCCACCATACCTATGTAGGCGAGGACATGATCTAGCCTCGCTGTCGGCCTCAAGATCTTGGCTCTCTTTTCCTTTGCCCTTTGGCACCCCTTTTGTTTAAGCAGGTTTTGAGATCGACGCCGTTAGCGGTTACCCTTCCGGCTTGGGTGGGGGTTATGGACGCCATTGGTTATTCTTCAGGGCTCTTAGCCCCATTTGCATCTTGTCCGTAGCTGGACGCTCTATCGTTTTCAAGGTGATTTGGATCTTTGTATATTATATCTGTATTCTGGACTCCTTGAGTCGCTGTTATATATATCTGTTCTGTGGGTCCCGTCGAGGACTGTTGTGTAATGTTATTACTTCATTTTCCACCCGCACGAAAGTGCCTGGTGGGCACCTTTTAATCGTTTCTATGCGGGTTGGGCGAATTTTGCTCAAACTTGCATAGGTCCGATTCTGAGGGTGTTACAGGAGTAGATGCTAAGAACGATTCTTACCTACGGAAAGCCACAACGGTGATATTATGGTTGCCAAACTCCGGTGTTAATCCCATGACAACTATAGTGAGAGAAATCGGCATCCACCCGCATGTGGAACAAGCCACACGTCAAGTGCGGAGCGGTCTCGCGAACGACGTCGCGTAAAGTTGGCTGGACCGCTTCAATCTCACTATCCCGTCATAAGAAGAACACAAACAAGAGGCTTGCAGAAAACATCAACGCCCGCAACAACCATGTTGCGTTCTACTCGTGAAACACATCTACGCATAGATCTAGCTCGATACCATTGAAGGGTTTCGGCATAGTAATTTTCTACGGATGCGAGCGGAGGAAAGCCAAGATCTAATCTAGGAGATGAAAACAACGAGAGATATTGGATTAGATCTTCATACCCTTGAAGATTCGCAATGAACGTTCGGGAACGTGGGTGATGTAGTCATACTCGCTTCTCCTCCTCGCGATCCGATCCGATCTAGCACCACAAGTGGCGGTGCCTCCGTGAGATGCACACGTGCAGCACCTCGACGTCTCCTCCTTCCTCGGACCAGCAAGTATGGTGGAGATACAGATTGGATCTACAACACGACGGCGTGGTGTATATGGTGGAGAATTTCTGCAGCAGGGCTTCGCCTACAAACAGTCGGGAGGGAGAGAGGAGGGCAGCTAGGGTTGGAGGGGAAGGTTTTAGGGGGGTGGTGCGCCCCCAACCCTCTTTATATAGAGGGGGGCGCAGCCCTATCCCCTCCCCCAAGCCCAAACCGGCGGCCCCAAGGAGGAAGAGTGGGGGGCAAGGAAACCCCCCTTCTAGAAGGTCTATCTAGAGTTTAAACTCTCTTTGGCCGGCTGGGCCCTATGGGGCCTTGTGCCCCTGGCCCAATGCGGCCAAGGCACTCCCTCATAGGCCCATGCCCCCTCCCGGAAGGTGGGGCCACGTTGGTCCCCTTCCGGAAGGTTCTAGAAGCTTAGGTACAATACCGATTAACGAACAATTCGAACTCCAAAACTGCATGCCTTATATGAATCTTATTCTCGGACCATCGAGGAACCTCTCGTGATGTCCCGGATCCCATCCGAGACTCGAACAAAAACTCATAAACCAATTATCCAATCTATCCTAGCGCCGAGACACGTTAAGTGTGTGACCTGCGGGTTCGAGAATATCCGGCGTACATGATCTTCTATCAATAATCAACAGCGGGGTCTGGACACCCATATTGAGTCCCACACATTCATCGATGATCATATCAAATGAACCACGATGCTAGGATTCAATCAATCCCATATATATATTCCCTTCGTCTCGCGATATTTTACTTGCCCAAGATTTGATCGTCGGCACCGTCATACCTAGTTCAATCTCGTTCACAAAGAAGTACTTTACCTGTTCGTAATCCAATATCACTTTGTGATTAACTCCTTAACCACATGCTTGCAAGCGGTGTTGATATCGATTACCGAGTGGGCAAGTATATCTCTCCGACTTGGGAGGGACAAATCCCATCTCGATACATACCCAATGATACTTTCCGATCACCTAAGAGACACCTTTATGATCACCCTCTCATAGGATGACGTTTGATGACCTCAAAGCTTTCTTCCGATACCAGGGAGTTTTATTATCTCATGGTCTAAGGAATACAATATTTGACATAAGAAAAGCTTTGCAAAGACGAACACGATGATACGATCTAATAGCTTCGCTTAGTTTGGTCATCCACACCATATCATATCATTATCCCAATGATATGATCTCATTATCAATTGACAACTCATGTCTATGGTTAGGAAACCTTCACCATCATTGATCAATGAGCTAGTCCATAGAGGCGTACTAGGGACACGGTGTTGTTCACAAACCACACAAGTATTAAAGTTTCCGCTTAATACAATTCTAGCATGGAATATAAACATTATCATGAACAAGAATTATAATAATAACATCTTTATTATTGCCTCTAGGGCATAATTCCAACACGTCCACCACGAATGCCTCGCCCGCCACGTCCGTTGTCGCGTCCACGAGAGGCGATGTTGGCGGAAAAGCCTCCACCAAGGTCGTCGCTGAGGAGGTTCATGCGGTTGTCGTAGGCGCATACATGGGCGTAGATTTCGCCCACGGTGAAGGTTAATTCTCCACTGTTTACCCCGATGGCGGTGACGAGGGGGTTGTAGGTGTCGTCGAGGCCGGCCAAGAGGTACTCAACGAGTTCTTCCTCCTCGAACGACCGGCCAGCAACAGCAAGTTCGTCGGTGGGGCTCTTCATCTTGGTGAAGAACTGGGCCGTCGTCAAATTCTCCTTCCTTGTCTTGGCGAGGGCAACGTGCAGGTTCGACACCTGCGTTCTTGAGGATGCAGCAAACATGGACTTGATCTCTGTCCACACTTCGGCCGCCGTCTCCATGCCAATGGTAGCCACAGCAATGTCAGGCGACAGAGTGCTCAAAATAAATGAAAGTACCTTCTGGTCTGCCTCCACCCATGCGATGTACACGGGGTTTTTCTCCTTGACGGTCTTCCCATCCTTCTCGACGGAGATCTCCTCCGGGGCGGTGGCTCGGCCTTCTCATCGAGGAATCTTGTACGCCGGGCGCCGTGGATGGGGGGCAGCACACAAGACTGCCACAGAAGGTAGTTTGTCCTTGTCGACTTCACGATGTGATGCCGAAGGATTTCCATGGCTGCAGGAGGAGGGGTGAGGCACATGAAATTGGACTAGATGTGTTTGGGAAGAAGTGGCTCTGATACCATGTGAATTCTCACGTTGGGTTAACGATGATTGGAGGTCCCATCAGCTTCACGTTAAATAGGAGGCCAAGCCTTGAGGATATACACGAGAGCGTTACAACGTACGGGAGAAAAGCGAGGAAGCCGACGTGATCCTCATATGGGTCGGTCGGGATTACAACTTGAGTTACAAGGTTTAAACAAACTCTAACTCTATCCTATCTCTAGAGATTCTTCTAGAACTCCTGGATGAGTATAACACGTTACATATTACGTGCCGAGACCGACCGTGCGAGTCGTCTAACATGGTACTGCAAGTTAAGGGGGAATTTCCAGTGAGCTTCTGCATTTCTCTCTATATACTTTCTGCAAAATTATAGCACGAATCCCAGTTCTACATTTAAATCCATGTTCTTTGTTGGTTTTCATTTACAGATTGAACTTTGATATTTTGTCCCTGCAGGTCAACTATAGGCAACACAAGTCCATGTCCTACAACTTCCATTTCTTAAGGTTTTAAAATGCTACATTTCTATTGGTGAAGTATAGCATACAATTGGTGAAGTATAGCATACAATGGTCAAGGTGAGAGAGCGGATCTTCACAGGATCAGAGTTAAGTAGCGTACCGTCTAAATATTGCGTCTCGGATGTTTGTTTCTTCGGATTAGCAAACACGTTTTCCATATGATTGGTAGTTTAATATAATAACAGATTGCCTTTTTGTCCGGAGGTGTTCGCACGTGTTCCGGGTCCAGTCTAGCATGCCTCCCGTTCTGCTTGTAGTGGTTTCTGTTAAGCTTCATACACTAGACAACGCAACCAAAAGTCCGAACTGATGGAAAGGAGTAGTGCAATCCACTTATACACTTTAACACCCCCTCTTACGTGTGACGGGGAGAAGTCAGCACGTGCAACCGGAAGAGAGCGACGGCGCGCGAAACTCACGTATGACTCAAGAGGCCTATACGTGGACATAGAGGGGTCAATAGAAATTTTAGGATAAATTGCGAAAGCCAGGACTCGAACTCGAAACCTTAGGCTCTGATACCATGTTAAGCTTCATGCACTAACCAAAAGTTCGGACTTTTGGTTGCGTTGGCTAGTGCATGAAGCTTGACATGGTATCAGAGCCTAAATCTGGTCAGTCACAGATTTCGCAATAAATAACCGTATGGGTGGTCCTAATTCTTTCCCCACACCTTCACTTTGGTCCCTATTCTTTAAAATTACATATCTAGATCCTAAATCTTTCATAAATGATTCACGTGAGATCCTAAATCGGTTTGACTGGAGTTGACCGGTGCCACGTCGGGCAGTGAGGCCCACGAGGCTTACCAGGTCACCACGCATATTTGTGAATAAGCCCCCAAGGTTCTATTTCTTCTAAAACACGACCCCTAAGCGATATTTTGCAAAATTTAATTGAGTTGGTGACAAGCTTGCCGATGCCCACCTTGTTCCCTCATCATTGGCATGCACCGAGCCTCCATCACGCAGGCGTGCACCAGCTTCACACGATGTATCCCATGCCACCTGGACGAGCTCTTTGCCTACACGTGTTATTCCCACAATTATTCCGTGTGCGCTGCCGTTGTTTCCGATCTAGCTCAGATTGGCATTTCCCCCCAAACCAATCTCATCGATCAGCTGACCCATGCCTGCAAACCACTTGCTGCTGCTTTGTGTTGGTGATGTGTCCTGGTGACAAAGATGGACAAGAAGGGATAGACCTAGAAATCGCCATACAGTCGTCCGTCGCTGCCATTCACCCTCCTGCCGCTGCGATTCACCATCCCGTCGTCGTTCTGGTCCTGCCCACGAACTAGGGTTTGGGCTAGGAGGGAAGGGGGCCGGCCAGGGCAAGATGGACAGGGACGGGCAGGGAAGGGGCGTCCATGGAAGAGGGAGGCCATGGGAAGGTCGCCAGGGAGGCGGGCGGGGGATTACCTCTCCGCCGTCGAGGTCCTGATCAAACGGAGGCTCATGAGATCCAAAGATTAAACCACCTTTTAGAAGAAACAGAACCTCCGGGTCTTATTCACAAATATGCGCAGTGACCTGGTAAGCCTCGTTGGCCTCACTGCCAACCTGGCATCGGTCAACTCCGGTCAAACTGATTTAGGACCTCAGATGAATCACTTACAAAAGATTTAGAACCTAAATATGCAATTTCAAAAAATAGGGACCAAACTGAAGGTACCCTGAAAGAATTAGGACCGCCCGTACATTTAACTCTTTCGCAATTTATCCTAAAATTGTTGTTGACCCGTTTGTGTCCACGTATAGGCCTCTTGAGTCATACGTGAGTTTCACGCGCCGTCGCTTTCTTCTGGTTGCACGTGTTGACTTCTCCCCGTCACACGTGAGAGGTGGTGTTGAAGTGTATAAGTGGATTGCACTAGCCCTTTCCATCAGTTCGGACTTTTGGTTGCGTTGGCTAGTGCATCAAGCTTGACAGTTTCAGCAAGCCTAGCTAAATTGTATAAATTGGTTTCACCTCAGATTTCACCATGAATATGATGTTTATGCCCCTTGTCCACCACATCAGACTCAGTCCTATTGATAAAATCCAGTACCATGTAGACTGTACGGAAATACACCACACAATTAAAGGGGCATTATAGGTCAATTTCGAAGTTGAGCATATTGAGTTACCCGTTGATCTTTTCCGCTAACATATTAATGGAATGTGGAATAACCAAATGCCCGTTGCCCGTTGATCTAATGACAATTTTGAAAATAAAAAATTGCCACATGGCAAAATTGTTAGAGCCAAAAACAAAAGGACATCTGGCTACTTTCCCTCTCGGTCACTCGGAGGAACGTCTGCCACGACCATTTGAAGTTTTATTATTTACAAAGCACACTTACAAGATGGTAAATCCATAATTATATATAGTGTACACTAATAAACTAAACCCTGGAGATATAAATACAAAATATCGTCTTACTCAACACTAACACACTATTTGCATCAAAAATTGCAAAACGAATATAAAAAAATGTGCCTGATACGTGACTAAAATAAATATAATCAAGAAACATAGAAATATAATACTTCTTGTTTCCTTATTGTTCGATGCAAATGAATACATCAGACGTTGGCAAACACTAAATTCACATATGTAGTATACAATCTAAAATAAACCCGTGTTAGTTAACACGAATACACTATGCATATCTCTCTACATCTCGAGGCTCCTTAGGAGCATGGGAAGCCCAAACTTGGGCCGCAGCGTGATGACGTCCATCGGGGCATGGACGTACTTAGGTGATAGGGTGAAGGAGAACCTCTGAAGAATCACGGCGATGACAGCCTTGGCTTCGATCATGGCGAAGTTCTGGCCTATGCACGACCTCGGCCCGCTCGAGAAAGATAGCAACGCATTGGGGTGCTTCGCGGCCATGGTCACGCCTTTCTCGAACCTCATAGGCTTGAATTCATCAGCGTCCTCACCCCAGACCTCCTTGTCACGATGGATCGTCGCGATGGGGATGGTCAGGATCGTGCCTTCGGGCACCTTGATGCCACCGACCTCGAGGTCTGAACCCGCCTTCCTCTGGATGGCGGATACAGGGGCGTATAACCTGAGAGTTTCCAGCAGGAACATGTTGACCAGCTTGAGCCTGTTGAGCATGTCGCCGGTGGGAACCTCGCTGCCACACTCTCCCAGCACCTCCTCCCTGAGCTTCTGCTGCCACTCCGGGTGCGTGCTGAGCAAGAACATGGTCCAGGTGAGCAGGTGCGAGCTGGTGTCGTGCCCGGCGAAGAAGAAGGTCTTGCACTCGTCGATGATCTCGTCCATGCTCAGGAGCGGAGTCTCCCCGTGCTCCGGCGCGCACGCCTCCAGCATAAGCCCCAGCAGGTCGTGTCCGTAGCCCATGGTGTCTTTCGCGGCGAGACGGCTCTTGATGATGTTCATGAGCATGGTCCTCACCTCCTTGTCGAGCTTGGATATCTGAAGGTTCTTTTTGGTTGGAAGGTACCTGAACAATTTCACAACGTACGGTTAATTAATTTTCTGCTGTGTGGAATTGTTCTTGTGTATTTTGGCCCCGTTTGAACTTGCAAAGGGGAAAAGTAAGTACCTGAATCCTGGGATTTGGACGTTGAATACGGTGGAGAAGGCGAGAAACTGGAGCTCCCTCTGGGCGAGGAAGACCTTTTTCCCCTCCGTGTAGCTGCTCCCGAACGCCGTGTGTGAGATGACATCGGCGGTTAGCTCCTCAAACTGGGTGCTGAGGTCGATCTCCACGTCGCCGCCCTTCTGCATCTTGGCTTTCCACTCCGACATCATCGACCCGGCGCAGTCGGACATGGTCACCGTCATCATCTGTCAACGCAGAGAACGTCAGCGAAAGTGGCATGCCTATTTGTATACTAGTACTGTACTTGAGAAACAGAACCCAAACACGCTAGATCCGCGCGTACGTCAGATGCATATACCTTGAGCTTGTCCATGTTGAAGGCCGGGTGGACGACCTTCCGGTGGCGCTTCCAGTCGTCGCCGTTGGTGAGCACGAGGCCGTTGCCGAGGAGGCGGGCGATGTGCGGGTTCCCGATGGTCTTGGGGTAGAGCCCGCCGCGGTCGGAGAGCACCTGCTTCACCACGTTCACGTCGGCGATGCACACCGTCGGCTTCGCCCCGAACCAGTACAGGAACGTGCGTCCTGGAAAGCAAGGGGACCGCAACGTAAGAACAGGAACTAGACGATGGTGTCGAATTGTCGAAGAAAGTATGACAGAGTATTTGGTACCGTAGATGGGGATCCACTTGCGGAAGTGCGGCTGCACCATGGGGACGAAGTCGTGGGAGGCGAGTTCCAGCGCGTCGCCGGCGGTCTCGGCGCGGAGCCGCTTGATCTCGGCGAGGTTCCCCGAGAAGAAGTTGTATCCCGGCCCGCCCACGCCCTGCGCGCGGAGCTGCCTGGTAATGGCGCGCGGCCTCCACACGAGGTACACCAGCGCGTTGAACGCCCACGAGACCAGCACCGCCGCGACGGCCGCCGCCACCATCCAGGCGAGACCCACGGTCATGGTGTGGTCGCTGATCGAGCCTCGAGGAGTCGGGACGGGAACAAGCTAGCGGGGGTTGGTCGCCGATCAAGGTCAGCTAGCTCGGGGACTCTTGAGAAGAACGGTGGCCGAGAAAATGTATGGCTCTGCTTTTGGTAGGTATGGCTGCTGGTTTGAGTTCGTGGAGACTGGAAATGTGATCTGATTCTGTTTGAGCAGCCGATGAGAGTCGGGTCGAGGAGGGGGATATTTATAGAGTACGGGATTGGCTTTGAGCCTTTGACCATGGGTCGGCGTTTCTACGTTGGGTAGCTGCCTAGCTGGCCACGCACCCCGGGCACAGTAGAGGGTGACATCAGCTGTGATGCAGGCTCTCCAGCTCGTGGGAACGTGTGGTTTCGCGCTAGGAGCCGCTGCACGTACAAATGGTCCTGAAGGTCGATATGGACGCACGAGGGCTTCTAGAGAAACTAAAAAGCAGCCAAGCAAAGCGACCATGTACACCTTCACTAACCACTACGGTACTACCAAGTTCTGGACCATTGGATCTACAAATGTTCGGTTGGGATCAACTGGTCATTCCTTCCAGAGATTCTTGCACCTAGAAACCCCTGAACTTTTGCCAAAATCAACAACCCTGCACTTTCTTCCTCATCTATCAGTCCATGATATGATATTTTTCTTGAAACTAGCATGGTGGCCCTCGCAATGCGAGGGCAACATCTCAAAAGTCTATTTTAATTTTCAAAACCTTCCTATTTATTTCATTTTTTTAATTTGTAATTTTATAGAATTAATGTTATGTAATTATTAAAAGTATCAAACCTGGAGAATCTAATAAATTTTAGCAATGTAAATGATTTTTACTTGCTTATTGTATTTGTGGTTGTATACAACATGTTTTTATGTCATATATTTGTGAATATTCGTGTCTCCCTTCCATTATGTGTTTGTACAATCGGCATTGATGCATGAATTAGTTAAATCAAGATAGAATGACTTAGATAATACTTAAGAACAAACAGTCATAACAATAGTTTAGAATTAAAAAACTAAAAGTATTGTTTCTTTGAGGTTTGAGTAAATCAAAATGTAAAATATTTCACATTGTTGAACTAACATTATGTGATTTGTTTGCTTCGCGGAGTATGTATTTTTAAACATCTTGTAGAGGTTGTTATCCTAGTCATGAACCATATAATTCATTGGCCAAATTTGAAGTGTGAATGATAGTTATTTTCTATCCAAATGTTTTTCCTTGCATTTACATCTAAATAATGAAAAATTGAATTTTACCTTGTCCACATATTTCTTCCTCTCGTTTAATCTAGTTTGAAGGAATGTACATGACGTTTTCGCTGTGTATTTTGAAGTCAATGATATTTTAGACATAGGCACTGGCCTCAAAGATGTAAGTTTGACTAATATGTTTTACTCGCAAGACAAAGACATGTTACACTTGGTGAAAATTTGTCTTTTAAACTGAGCTTGATAGTAGAAAAAAATCCTACAGTTTTATGGCTGAATTCATCGGACCTGACATATATTATATATGTAGGGCTATACATTGATTGGAAGGAGTAATTTGCCATATTTAAATTGTGTTAAGGTTAAGCCAAATCTAGAACATTTAAATTGTTTGGGGCTACTCAGTGCTCAAAGTGAATGCATAGATCCATATATGCTCACACTTTATTGTTTATTTTTGGTATGCTTTTAGTATCGGTTGTTGTTTTATGTATGCAATATAGTTTATTCTTCAATATGGGTTTTAAAATTTCTCCTACTATGAATCTATTTTGTACAAAACATATTTTTAGTGGTTTATGTTAAGGTATTCGATATGAAAAGTGCAATGTTACGTGCACTTTGAATTTTTTCTATATTTTAAAACATGGATAATGTCGGCGATGACAACCAACTTTCCTAGGTACTATGTTTTTTGCGGGGAGGGTACTATGGGGTTTAAGAGAATTATATCTCTATTCCCTTTAGACATAGTTTTAGACAGATATTTTAATACTTGTATATAGACATCACACATGCATATTTTTTTTTCAAAACAATGCCATATTATTAGATCAACTTGGTAATTTCGAGCTATTTTCTCATGAAAGTAAGATCATCTTTTAGTCTCGCAGTTTGGAAGAATAACATATCTACCTTTGTGTGGGCAACACTTCCTCACCTTTATTTAGCTGGTTACTACTTATTTGAGTGAGGTATAGAATGCGTAAATCTGTAGTGTACTACTTCATATAATCATTCATACATGGAAGATTTTCTTACCATTGAACAATCAGTGTGTTGGATATACGGACATGCTTAATTTAAGCCAAAATAAGTTCATCGGATATTCATAATTTTTTTTTCTAAGTAACAATGTTACTTAAAAAAAACCTGACATCGGTATCAAAATTCATTTTTTCTCTCTAAAAAACAGCATGGGCAAACTCATAAGAGAAACAAATAAATTATCTTTAAAAAGATGTGTGTGTATACTTTGTTTTTGACTGAAGTAGTAATGTAGCTGTTTTCATGTGCATTCGGTTGCGCATAGCTAATTTCTAGCCCAAACTTGTTTTTCTTGCAATTCCTTGTGCAGCCACGGCCGGATATCCCGGTCTTTTTTTTTCTCTAATAATCCTGTCAATCGTTCACGCATGGAGTCCTTCTCATTTACGGCCGGCTGAAAAACACTGACCGTGTATGTATGGCCAGCCGCAAGTTAAGGGCCGATGGACTGTAAACATGTGTACTCCCTCCGTTTCAAAATATAAGATGTTTTAGGTTTGTGAAGATAATATATCTAGACTTATTTTAGTATGTAGGTTCGCTTATGTTTAGAGTGAATATAGAAACTAAAACAAGTCTAGATATATTTGTTTCACAAAGCTAAAACATTTTATATTTTGAAACGGAGGGAGTATATATTTTCTGAGACTAAAATTATAGATCTAACTGTCTATACATAGATCCTTTTTTCTTGAACTGCCACGTGAAGTGGACGTGGACGTGGCATTCCTTTTCCCTTGAACTTTGAAGAGACGTGGTAGCTACCTAATAGAGTTAAATACATGGTTAGTACCTGAACTTGCTTAGGAAATCCAGTACGGTCATTGTACTCAGAAAATACGAAGTTACGGTCATTGAACTCGCAGGAGAGCGTCACGCGTGGTCACTGGGCAATACGTAGCGTTGTATAGAGTGACGTGGAGGTAAGTGGGACCCGATTTTAGTCTCACCAGTGCATTGATGGAGCATTTATTTGCCCATAGGCCCCTGGACCAACAGCTAAGTTTGGACAGGCCCTCCCACCCCCAGTGACCACCATGAACTAGTTCTTCTCCGCGGAGCTGCCGAGGTGAAGGGGAAGAGAGGGAGCGGGAAAGGCACAATGCGGAGCGGTCGAGGTAGAGGTGGTGAACTCCGGAACTCCATAGCTATCGAGGACGGAGGTAGTGGAGGTTCGTCGGAGTCTTCATCGACGACGGCGGTGGAGGCAGTGACGCGATGTCGCGGCTAGGAGCCGCGGCCATTTTCCCAAAGGAGGCGGAAGGTGCTCCTCCTCCTGTCACGGTAAGAGCTCGTAACCCGTCGTGATTCGGGGAAGTCAAGTTGTTTTGGGGAATTTATGTTCGAGTTGCAAATCGATGTGCTCTCATGCCCGTGAGTTCTCCGTCGAGTTTAGTTTTTGGTTTTGTTAGGGTTTGGCCGATGATTTTGGTGTGGTAAGGGCTTAGGGTTTTAGAAAATGATCATCATGACTAGGATGATGAAAGCATGTGTATATTTAGGTCATATCGATATTGGTTGCGAAAATGAGGTGCTTTTTCAAAGGTACTATACAAATCTTGTGTAGAGTGGTCACATAATTCTATTAATTTGCAGATAGGGAAGTACATGCTTTACATTGGAGATAAACCATGGTGGATATTTTACGCACAGCAACAATAGAAGCTATGTTGGTGGTCATATTATCTATTATGATCAGGTTGACTCTGTGTTATGGTCTGCAGCAATGCTAGAGCACATAGTTGAGGAAATTGGTTATGAAATGGCTGGTAGAATTAAGGCTCATTACTGCATTCCTATTCTAACCATTGCAAAAAATGTTTTAAGAGAGTTAAAAGATGACCATGCCTTCATGTTTATGGTTACTATGGTGGAGATAGGGAATCATTTCATCAGTCTTTATCTTGATCATGATGACAGCTATAGTTTCATAGGTTTGGATGATGTTGTAAATTTCCCAGTAGCATCTTTGCCTCCTGTCATTATCCCTAGTAAGCCAAGTACCACAAACAAACCTGAAGATGCAGCTAGAGATGATCCTCCTATACCACTTCAAATTGTGTATCCAGAAAGCACTATTCAAGATTCAGTGGAGGGAGAAAAGGAAGTTTCTGTTGCTGGTAGAGTGAGGAGATGGAAGAGGGGCAGAATCAACATTGATGAGATCATGAGTAATCCATAAGAAGCTGCTCAATTAACTGAAGAAGAAGAAGACAGTGAAAGTGATGATGGTGACAGTGTACATTCAGCAGATTCAGAGTTTGAGTGGCGATTCATTATGCTATCAGTGATGGTGATGATGACCTATATGTGGACAAAGTGAAAGGCAAGAGTGGAGCTGTGAAGAAGAGGAGTGTATCTGTGCAAGAAAAGGTTGGAGCTGAGAAGAAGAAAAAGGAGAGAAGATACACTGGTCAAAATGACAGTGGCAAAGTGAAGCCTGTAATCAAGGAGGATGAGTCAGAGACTGATGATTTGTGGGGTCCTGAGTCTGATGAGGATGCAGCCCAGATAAGGTTCAAAACATTCAGAGATGATGATCTACATGATCCCAAGTTTGCAGTTGGTCAAGTATTTGCTAATGTGGAGTTGCTTAGGAAAGCCATCAGAACATATAGTTGTATTCACAGAAAACCAATTAAGCTGCCAATTAATGACAAGATGAGAGTGAGGGCAGTATGTGGAGGCAAGTGCCCTTGGTACCTTTGGGCATCATGTGATTCTAGGACAGGAGCATTTCAGATAAAGAGGTATACAAGTGAGCACATTTGCAGTGGCAAATGGAAAATTGCTGCATTCACTGCTCAATTCATTGCAGAAAAGTATGTAGAAAGCTTTAGAGCTGATCAAGGAATGAGTATGAAAAATTTCTCAAGGGTGGTGCAAAAGGATTGGAATATGACACCTTCTAGGAGCAAATTGCAGAGGGCAAAAAGGACTGCAATGAAAGTCATATATGGAGATGAGGAGGAGCAGTACAAGATGCTATGGGACTTTGGAAATGAGATAAAGAGGAGTAATCCAGGCAGCACATTCTGGCTTTCACTAGATGCTAATTCAAGATTCCAACAATGTTACATGTGTCTTGAAGCATGCAAAAGGGGGTTCTTACAAGGGTGCAGACCAGTTATCTTTATTGATGGATGTTTCCTAAAAACAAGGTACAGAGGACAGTTGCTCACAGCTGTTGGGATGGATCCTAATGATTGCATCTTCCCAATTGCTGTGGCTGCTGTAGAAGTGGAAGATACAGCTTCCTGGACATGGTTCTTAGAGACCTTGAAGGCTGATTTAGGAATAATGAACACTAGCCCTTGGACAATCATGTCAGACAAACAAAAGGTACAAGAAGTACTTCATTTATTACTTGTTAATTGTAAAAGCTATCATCTTACTGAACTGCACTTGCTATCATCCAACTAAGTATCACTTGCTGTGAATTCCAGGGACTTATAAATGCTGTCAGAGTTGTGTTCCGAGATGCAGAACACAGATTTTGTGTGAGACACATGTGGCACAACTTTCAACAACTATTCAAGGGTGATGTACTAAAGAACCAGCTGTGGAAGATAGCTAGGAGCAACACAGTTACTCTCTATGAGAAGCACATGGATGAAATGAAATTACTTAATTCAAATGCTCACTCATGGTTGGAGAATTTGGATCCAAAGACATGGGTAAGAGCTTTTCAGAGTGACCTGCCCAAATGTGACATCCTACTTAACAACAATTGTGAAGTTTTCAACAAGTAAGCTACCATCTATACCTTGCTTTATATTCTATCACTCTTAGACAAGCATTATTGTAGTTCATGTTAATTAATGCATTTATTCTATGACATCAGATACATCTTGGATGCTAGAGAACTACCTGTGCTTGCAATGCTTGCAACAATCAAGCCACAATTACAGTCTAGGATGTACAACAAAAATAAAGAGAGAATGAATTAGGCTGGTCCTATTTGCCCAAAGATCAGAAAGAAACTAGATAGGCACATTCAACTAGCAAACAATGTTTTTGCAGATGGAGCTGGAGATGGTTTATTTGCAGTAGGTGAACTTGTTGCAGCTAAACCTGTTGACTATGTAGTAGACTTAAAACATAAGACATGTAGTTGCATGAGGTGGCAGAAAACAGGGATACCTTGCCCACATGTAATATCATGCTTAAGGATTGAAGATGCAGATCCAGTCACACTGGTTGACAAATGCTATTCAGTGGAAATGCATGATAAGGCCTATGGAAACATAGTGTACCCTTCTAAGGATAAGACAGAGTGGCTAAAGATGAATGGAACTCCAATATTGCCACCTTTATACAGAAAACATGTTGGGAGGCCTACTAAAAGCAGAAGGAAAGCCCCTTATGAGGTAGATACTAGAGGAGGAGGAAAGAAGATGACTAGACATGGTGTAATAATGCATTGCAAGTACCGTGGCTTCCCTGATCATAACATTTCTGGTTGCAAATGGTTGAAAGCTGGCCTTCCTCCACCTACAAGTGCTGATCAGCATTTCCCTACTCAATCATCTACTCAACCAACTACAAGTGATGATCAGCATTTCCCTACTCAATCATCTACTCAACCAGCTACAAGTCCTGATCAGCATTTCGCTCCTCATAGTGATCCTGTAATTACACAGGTACCTACATTGTTTTAGTGCCTACATTGAATTTACCTACATTGAATTTACCTACATGTATCAGCATTGAATTTACCTACATGTAACAGAAACAAAACCCTGATGTCAACATTCCAGTTGTGAACACACATGAAGATCTACTTGTGAACAATTTGATTGAGCAGGTAACTTAGCTAATATTACTATTTTATATTCTGTGATTGTGATCAACCAAATGTAACTTGACATTTATGCATGTTCAGAGGTCTTTGGAGAGGCAAGTGGAAGCAAGAGCAATTCCTGAGTCTACCTTCATCACAGCAGCACAAAGATTGTTGCAAGAATCTACTTCTAATCAATCAAGTGGTGCTACCTGCATCAGGCAGGGTGAACTAGCTCAGAAACTGTTACAAATGCAGCTAGAGAAGAATAGGACAAATGAAGAAAGGAAATTAGCTTTACTTGAGGCAAAGTATCAAGCTGATGTGAAAAAAGCAGAGGAAAGATCAAGGAAGAATCTAGAGCAAGAAAAGATGAAGGCTGAACTAGCAGAAACCAAAGCAAGGATTGTTGCTGAGAAGAGAGAGAAGAGAAAGGAAGAAGCTGAGCTAAAGAAGAAAGCTAAGCAAGAGACCTCTAGAATCATTGCAGAGGTTAGAAAAGAGGTAAATGAGAAGGAAAGTAAGGCAGCTGCAGAAAAGAAAGCAATTGCCAAGGTGGTAGCTGCTGAAAAAAAGAGAAAATCAAAGAGAGATGCTCAAATTGCAGCACAAACTGCAGAGAGGGAAACTTTTGAAGATGAAGTGATTGTAAACAATGCTATGATGGCAGCCAATACAGCAGCTACACATGGTGAAATGGAAGATCATCATGTACCTGTTGTTCCTCATCATAAGGATGAAACCATCCCCATGTCGAGGTTAACAGAGGAAGTGCCAACATCTAGGAGGATGGAGTGGTACTTAGGTGTGAAAGTACCGGACATGTAGTATCCCCGAAAATTAGGTGTCAAAGTAGTTTAAGGTGTCCATCTAAAACTCTTGCATGAGTTTCTTTGCAAACCAAAAGACCACTTCAAGCATAGACTTGATTATTTTGTCATGTGATTTCCAATCTAGTATCCGTGAATCTTATGACTTATGGAAATGTTGGTTATGAAAATTATGAATGTTCTTTACTTATGAGTGTGACAATTACATAAGTGTTTGAAATTAGGCGAAACTCACATATCGACAAGATCAGATATATCCGCATTAGTTCATGTTCACATAGATAAGGCCAAAAGGCATCACATACATCAGGTTCATGACTTGAAATACACCATAACCACATGCCCAAGACACCATTAACTTAAACTACACAATAACCAGAGTCATACACACAACCCTTTCATAGCACACAACACACACAAATTGCAAATATGACCCTCGACCTCACTTCGCAACACTACAATAGAAACCATAGCAGACAAAGACACATGCAATACCCACTGCAATCTTCAAAAGAACCTTCATTTCCCTGAGTTCCCCTAAAATCATCAGCAGTTGCTCCTCCTGGCCTTGCACATGAGTCACTTTAGCCTCCTTCTTCCTCAACTCTAGTTCTTCTCTCCTATCTTCTGCCCACCCTACAGCATCAAACGCAACATCCCCTTGCAGGTAATTGTGCTCAATCAGATAGCCAACGTAATCCAGCTCCCACCACCAAAAGTTGCAGCCAAACTGTGAAAAATCATAACTAAATCAGAACTCCAAACTAGCCAAATCGAGCTCCAACCTACCCAAATCGAGCTAAATCCTAAGAGCAGATAGACTTACTCCATGGTTTTTACACTTGTAGTAGATCCATCCTGGGTGGTCCGTCGTCCCCGAGCGGGCCTGCTTCACCGTGCGGCCGCAATCGGGGCAACTGATGAGGGGAATCGGAGGACCCGCACGGCGGAGCGCACAGCGTGTCGAGCTTGCGCTGGACATGGCGGAGCAGCTCGCTAGCTAGGTCGTCGTTGGTCCCTCCTGCGGCGGCCACTCTCCTGCGGCGGCGATAACTGTATCGTGGCGGCGCCGCCGATTTATGGTCAGGGCAAACGGAGGGGAACGACGCGGGTCGGAATGACCCGGTTTCGGTCGGACCACGAGGGTTAGTACCAGGTGGGGGAATTTGCAAAAAGAACCCTCCAAACATCCTTCTTTTCAAAACTTACCTGTCTCTTCATCTGACAGTGGGACCTGAGTCACTCTATACAACGCTACGTATTGCCCAGTGACCACGCGTGACGCTCTCCTGCGAGTTCAGTGACCGTAACTTCGTATTTTCTGAGTACAATGACCGTACTGGGTTTACTAAGCAAGTTCAGGTACTAACCATGTATTTAACTCCTACCTAATATGTGTGGTATTTCACGTTGATTTTAGTTTGAGACAGACTAACGTGACATAAGACTTCTTTTATATTATTTTTACGTAACACTAATTATCTTTTAATCTCAGCTTACATCTACACCATTAATTATAGATCTAATAGCTAAAATAATTTTGATGATGTGAATCAACGTGGTGTCTCGATAAACACCTTTATATTGCTTTTAGTATATAATAGACTAGAACTGAACTATATACTTTCAGTCGGATGACTGATTTAGAACCCGTTCTGACAATCATCTTTACCTTGGCGAGATATTTCGAATAGGCTCGGCCTGGAATATGTTTTCAAGATAACAAAATTCATGTTTTAAAACTCGACTCAAACACTCACAAAACTTACTGAAACCAAATATCTTGTTGATACGAGTTTCATGTGGCTTTTAGAGAGTCTCGTTGTCATTTGATGATTTTATATAGTTTTTTTTGGCACGTTTTAGTGGAGCATAGTGGTTTCAGTTTCTCTTGTGTTATAATTATAGTTTTCATATGATTTTTACCGAGTTTCTATTCGACAAGGGATTATATTACTACCAAAAAGATACAATCACACACAACCTCTGCAACAACATAATATCCAGAGCACTGGCTGCAACAACATAATATCCAAAGCAAATATAGACATCACGGTTGCACACAACCAAAAAATAAAAAGAAGAGAAAGGAAAACAAAGGCCCCGTTGAAACAAAGAGAGACTCGCATCAACTAGAGCACCACTAGTGGTGGAGCACCTACTCCAAAAAAGATTCTCCAAAAAAAGACGTCGTTAGAAAGGTTATAGTGCACAAACAACAACATCATCCAGCCCAACCATTATAGTTAGATCATGTGTTTTCATCTTAGAAAAGGTCCAATCTCCAAACAATAAAGTCAACAAAGATACAACTAGGAAGCCACCATTTCCAGGTACAAGACCTAAGGTTTTCATCCCGGAAACTGAGACCGTTAAGAACGAAGTCCGCCAGTGTCGCCACCCCAATCGCCAGATGACTGTTGCAAAACTCGAATCACCCGACACACAAACTTCTTTCGATATGACCCATTCATTATTCTACTTACTGTTAGGTTGATCTCTCACGTACGAGCCCAACGGCTCGAATGGAAGCCCTTGACCGCGCCCTGATCGGGGGCGCCCAACCTTTTATGGTTGGTGGGCCCCTGTCGCCAGTGCCATATAAAGAGGCGGGGGGGGGAGGGGGACGCACATGGTATGAGGTTCACCGTGCGCCGCACCCCCCCCTGTTGGGCCACGCAGAGATAAAACAAAACTTTTCCTCCAACGTGGTGATCCCAAGACCTAGCTGAGGTAGAAGGCCACGAGGTTTTACCACTAGACGCATGTTGCGGACATCGATGAAGCGCCGGGCTTGATGCAAAGGCATCCTCACGATCCGATCGCCCGGTGCTGATCAGACAAAGACCTCCGCTGGTATCCACACGCACATGAGGAGCGCCGCGGCGAATCGCTAGGTTCGTTACGGCCGGACTGTCAGGGAGCTAGGGTTTCCAACACATGGAATAACCTAACGAACAACGATTAACCTTTACGGGTTACTGTTCCACAATATATAGGAGTGAACGTGGGCTCGTCATGCGACCCATTCACTAAAGCCCATATAAAACTAGTCACCGTGAGTCCAACTCACTAACTCAGTCCTAATCCGGTTTAGGTCCAACCCAACCAGATTATATGATTCGGATCCAATCCAACCTGCTCCCGCTCTTAAGTGTGTGACCTCAAGCTCATGGTTACTTGGACACGATTTGAGTCCAACTCACAATCGATCAATCGGCATCGGCCCAGCGTAACGCATCGATTCCCAAGCACCAAAGAGTCATGACGACTTGCCTTTTCCAATGCGACTTACGCCCCGAGTCCCTTTTGCCTCACGATATACCTTGTCGACTATAGGCGAATATATGTCATCCCTTAAATAGTCCAATTCTCTCGATCCGAGATAAGTGATTCACCCGACTAACTTAGCCGATCGCCTCGGTTAACACTTAACCGAGTCGCATGGCCATGCTTTCAATCATATCTCACGAGAGGGCCCAGAGAATATCTCTCCGAGTGGAGGGCAAAATCCCATCTTGGTTATTCACATCACACCTTGATTCTCAACACCAACCCGCCTTTATAATCGCCCGACGGATCAGCGCTTGATGTAACCTAAGTCGGTGATCCTCAACTCGGACTATGCAACAACCTCGTGTCTAAGGATTACATTGATTGAGATATACAAATGACAAATTAGTTCGTTGTACCTCAATATGGGTCAATCCGACTCGCTAAACTCTTTAGCCTAGTCTGTGTAAGTTGGAATAGCATCTCCATGCCCATGACAAGTGGAACCGAGTCATCAAGCCAACTTTCACATTGGTCTAAGTTGTGTGTCCAGCACAACCTCAATGACCAAGGATATTTAGTACAAACAACATGAATGTATAGTTCCACAACTGAATCACATATTCAATGATACACATCAGATGTTTATACAAGGACTACTTAATGACTTTATGAATACAATGGGAAATATCATCATACATGATTGCCTCTAGGGCATATTCCCAACACCCCCACCACCAACACACCCACCGATTAGGGTTTTAGCGATGTGCAACGGGAAACGCCGCCACCACTCACCCACGCTCTCGCCACTGCCGATCCCCATGGACACCGGCTGGAGCTCGTCGAGCCAGGGCTTAGGTATACACCCTCTCCCTCTCTGATCCCTCTGTCCTCTTTCTCTCTCTGAACCCTAGATCAACACCAAAAGCACTACTGTGATTATCTAGACTAGAAGATCCAAAGTATGAAATAACATTGGTATCAGAGTACTCTTATCTAGACAGGAAAATGGAATAGTCTCCTAGTACTCTATGCCGGGCGAACCTAAGCAAAATGGAGTAGTTAAAAGGCATAAGCGTACTCTTATGGATATGGTGCATAGTATGATGAGTTACTCTATCCTACCATTGGGATTATGGATGGAGGCGCTTAAAACCGTCATTCACATTCTCAACAGAGTACCAAGCAAGTCGGTGTCCAAAACACTGTACGGGTTGTGGACAGGCAGAGTCCCCTCTCTGCACCACTTGAGGGTCTGGGGGAGCCTAGATGAGGCAAAAGTTTTTAATCCAAATATTGCAAAGTTAGACCCCAAAACAGTGACTTGCCACTTCATTGGCTATCCCGATAGATCAAAAGGTTATCATTTCTACTGTCTTGACAAATACACAAAGTTTGTAGAAACGAGACATGCAGTCTTTTTGGAGGACGAATTCATGAGGGGGGCACGGTATCTCAGAAAATTGATCTTGAGGAGAAGAGGGTGCATGCACCCAATCCGATGACTCAGGAGCCATTTTTCTCGCTACCTGTTGTGCCACCATCGACAACCCCTGAGGTTGTGGTGCAGGCACCTATTGTGACTCCACACGTGACAACAATGGTACAAGGTTCAGAACATGTTCGTCAGGAGCCGCCTGAACCCACTGTTGAGCACGAAATGGATCCGGAACAGCCACACAAAGAAAATGTGCCAGAACCTGAGGCACAAAATGAGCAAGAGTCTGAGGAACTCAGAAGATCTAAAAGAGCAAGAAGACCAACCATTTTAAAAAAAATTACAAAGTTTATAACACATAAACAATTCATATGGACGGTGATCCCACCTCATATGAAAAAGCCATGAAAATCCCTCACTCAGTCAAGTGAGTGGAGGCAATGAAAGATGAAATGAAATTCATGATTTCCATTTGTGGGCAGCAGTGCATCGCCGAAGATCTCGGACAAAGGGCACGC
This sequence comes from Avena longiglumis, assembly GCA_030063025.1. Taxonomy (NCBI): domain Eukaryota; kingdom Viridiplantae; phylum Streptophyta; class Magnoliopsida; order Poales; family Poaceae; genus Avena; species Avena longiglumis. Next base: position 128,215,399 of record CP125976.1, read on the forward strand.
AATAGTTCCAAATAATGAACATTTGTGGGCGGCAGCGGATGGCATCATGCCCCTCGCCTCCGTCGCTATGGATGACCGCGGGCGGCTGGAGAGGCGTGTGCCTAGCCAGATTTTGACCAAACTTTATGAGTGTAGTGTTATCTTGTCCGGCAAGGACCTTGCTTGACAGGAAAGCTGGATTATTCTTGACGAGCGAGGATCGGAGGAAGAGAAGTCATTTGGGATAAATTAAGCGCTGCTTCAGTCACAGGGCCAGCGGCGATTTGTGTTGTTAACAAATGGAAATTGTTGACGTCTACTGTATTCTTCTTCTTGCTCTAGAAGCAGATCAGTGACACGGTTTGGGATTCCCTCTGGTAGCGGTGTTTTTGTAGTGCTGCATTGAAGAAGACGCACGGGGTGCAAATGGTTGCTTGGCTGCTAGTACTGGACTACTAGTATCTTGATAAGTTGATATTCTCTAGAACGCCTCGTGCGTCGAAGTCGACCTCCAGCAGGCCGACCATGCGTACGTCCAACGGCACCTAGCGCTAGGAAAACCACACGTTCCCACGGGCTCGACAGACCATCCAGTTGGTGCATGAATCACAGTCACGGCTGATGTCACCCGCACCGCGATCGAGGAGTTGACCCTCTCTACTGTGTCCGAGGCGCGTGGCCAGCAACCCCAACATAGAAACGCCAACCCATGCATGGTCAAAGGCTCAAAGCGCAGCCACAACAAACCCACCCGCGTATAAATATCCCCCTCGTCGGCCCGACTCTCATCGCTCAAACATAATCAGATCACATTTCCAGTCTCGATCGTCGACTCACAGCCATACCATACTTACTACTCGGCCACCGTACCCTGGGCGACCAATCCCTGAGCGAGCTGACCCTGATCGGCGACCACACCATGACCGTGGGTCTGGTCTGGATGGTGGCGGCGGCCGTCGCGGCGGTGCTGGTCTCGTGGGCGTTCAACGCGCTGGTGTACCTCGTGTGGAGGCCGCGCGCCATCACCAGGCAGCTCCGCGCGCAGGGCGTCGGCGGGCCGCGCTACAACTTCTTCTCGGGGAACCTCGCCGAGATCAAGCGGCTCCGCGCCGAGACCGCCGGCGACGCGCTGGACCTCGCCTCCCACGACTTCGTCCCCATGGTCCAGCCCCACTTCCGCAAGTGGATCCCCATCTACGGTACGAAATACTCTCAACTTGTATGATGATTCCTTCGACAATTCGACACCATCTATCATCTTCCTGTTCTCCTTCTCACCCTCGGCTCTTTGCTCTGCAGGACGCACGTTCCTGTACTGGTTCGGCGCAAAGCCGAACATGTGCATCGCCGACGTGAACGTGGTGAAGCAGGTGCTCTCTGACCGCAGCGGGCTGTACCCCAAGACCATCGGGAACCCGCACATCGCCCGCCTCCTCGGAAAGGGCCTCGTGCTCACCGACGGCGACGACTGGAAGCGCCACCGGAAGGTCGTCCACCCGGCATTCAACATGGACAAGCTCAAGGTATGTGCATGTGACGTCTGCGCGAATCTAGCAGCACGACATTTCTAATTGTTTTGTACTACTAAATCTTTTTAGTAAACATAATATATATGTCTGTCACTTTCCCTGACGTTTTGTGCATTGACATTTGGGGTGCCACAAAAAAAAGATGATGACGGTGACCATGTCCGACTGCGCCGGGTCAATGATGTCGGAGTGGAAAGCCAAGATGGACAAGGGCGGCGACGTGGAGATCGACCTCAGCACCCAGTTCGAGGAGCTAACCGCGGACGTCATCTCGCACACGGCGTTTGGGAGCAGCTACACGGAGGGGAAAAAGGTCTTCCTTGCTCAGAGGGAGCTCCAGTTTCTTGCCTTCTCCACCGTATTCAATGTCCAAATACCAGGATTCAGGTAACCACAACTACTTACTTTTCCCCTATTTTTGCCAGTTCAAACTTTTGCCCAAAATACATAAACAGTTCAACACAGCAGAAAATTAATTAACCGTACGTTGTGAAATTGTCCAGGTACCTTCCAACCAAAAAGAACCTCCAGATATCCAAGCTGGACAAGGAGGTGAGGACCATGCTCATGAACATCATCAAAAGCCGTCTCGCCGCCAAAGACACCATGGGCTACGGACACGACCTGCTGGGGCTTATGCTGGAGGCATGCGCGCCGGAGCACGGGGAGACTCCGCTCCTGAGCATGGACGAGATCATCGACGAGTGCAAGACCTTCTTCTTCGCCGGCCACGACACCAGCTCGCACCTGCTCACGTGGACCATGTTCTTGCTCAGCACGCACCCGGAGTGGCAGGAGAAGCTCAGGGAGGAGGTGCTGGGCGAGTGTGGCAGCGAGGTTCCCACCGGCGACATGCTCAATAGGCTCAAGCTCGTCAACATGTTCCTGCTGGAAACTCTCAGGCTATACGCCCCTGTATCCACCATCCAGAGGAAGGCGGGTTCAGACCTCGAGGTTGGTGGCATCAAGGTGCCAGAAGGCACGATCCTGACCATCCCCATCGCGACGATCCATCGTGACAAGGAGGTCTGGGGTGAGGACGCTGATGAGTTCAAGCCTATGAGGTTCGAGAAAGGTGTGACCATGGCCGCGAAGCACCCCAATGCGTTGCTGTCTTTCTCGAGCGGGCCGAGGTCGTGCATAGGCCAGAACTTCGCCATGATCGAAGCCAAGGCCGTCATCGCCGTCATTCTTCAGAGGTTCTCCTTCAAACTGTCCCCTAAGTACGTCCATGCCCCGATGGACGTCATCACGCTGCGGCCCAAGTTTGGGCTTCCCATGCTCCTAAGGAGCCTCGAGATGTAGAGCGAGATAATATGCATATACTGTATTCGTGCTGACCAACATGATGTTTTGTAATATACTTACTTCATAGGGATTTATTTTAGATTGTACACTACATATGTGAATTTAGTGTTTGCCAACTTCTGATGTATTCATTTGCATAGAAAAAAATAAGAAAGTATGAAGTATTATATTTCTATGTTTCTTGATTATTTTATTTTAGTCCCCTATCATAATTGTTTTGCAATTTTTCTATGCAAATATAGTGTGCGTTAGAGTATAGTAACACGATGTTTTGTATTTATATCTCTAAGGGTTTAGCTTATTATTGTACTCTAGATATAATTGTTAATTTACCATCGTATAAGTGTGCTTTTGCAAATGGATTTGCTACCGTTTCCCCGGCAGAGAACCTGGAGCTTTCCCCCCGTTCTCCTCGGAGGAGGTGGCCTCGGCCCTGAAGTCCATGAGGACAGGGTCGGCCCCAGGCCCTGATGGGCTGCCCGTGTCCTTCTTCCAGACCTTCTGGGCCCAGTTGCAGCCGGTGATCATGCCGATGTTCCATGCGTTCTACACAGGGACCTTGGTTATGTCTCGCCTGAACTTCGGGGTGATATCCCTTATCCCTAAGGTGGTGGGGGCCACGGATATCCGCCAGTTCAGACCGATCACGGTCATCAACGTCGTCCAGCGGATCTTTGCGAAGGTCTATGCCCTTCGCCTCGCCCCAGTGATGGAGAGGCTCACCCACCCCCCTCCAGTTCGCCTTCCTTAAGGGACGCCTTATTCATGATGGTGTCCTCGCCCTCCATGAGATCATTCATGAGGTGAAGACTCACCATTAGAAGGGGGTGTTCCTCAAGTTAGACTTTCAGAAGGCCTACGAGCGCTTGGACTGGGCCTTCCTCCGTCTAGTCCTGGAGAGGATAGGGCTTGACGATTCTTGGATCATGCAGTTCGTGATGAGTAGGAGGACGGCTATCAATATTAACGGGGAGATTGGCCCATACTTTAGCCCGACGTGCGGCGTCAGACAAGGGGATCCCATTTCCCCTCTCTTGTTTAATGCTGCAGTAGATGCCCTAGCAGAAGTTTTGGATAGAGCCAAAACTGCTGGCCATATATCGGGCGTGGTGGGGCACTTGATCCCGGGGGGTGGCGTCACCCACCTCCAATATGCGGATGACGCCATGATCATGGTTTAGGGTTCGGACCTCGGCATTATTAACCCCAAGTTCCTGCTGATGTGCTTCGAGTCCTTGTCGGGCCTGAAGATTAACTTCGACAAGAGTAAGGTCTTTGTTCTCGGCTTCGATGACGATGAGCGTCAGCGTATTGCGAATAACCTGAACTGCAGACTGGCGGATTTCCCTACTACTTACCTAGGTATGCCCATCTGGGAGACGAGGGTTCTGATTAAGGACTTGGCCCCCCTAGTGACACGAGTCCGGTCTAAAGCCGAGCCCTGGCGGGCTAGGCTTACGACCAAGGGGATCAAGACGGTTCTTATCAATTCTTGCCTCTCGAGTCTACCCATGTACCAGATGAGGCTATACCTGCTTCCTGAAGGGATCCATGCAGACTTCGCCAAGGAGCTGTCGACATTCTTTTGGGCGGCGAGGGACGGTCACCAGAGGTACCATATGGTTAAATGGGCAGACATCTGCGCCCCCAAATGCCTTGGGGGCTTAGTTATCCTGGACTCACGTCGTTTTAACGTGGCCCTAATGATGAAATGGGTGTGGTGAATCCTTAGGGGCGATGGAGGACTTTGGCTGCAGCTGGTGAAAGCCAAATACCTCCGTGGCTGGCCCCTTTTAGCATGCGAGCGTAGGGAGGGTTCCTAGTTTTGGAGGGCCATCCAGGATATTAAGTTGTTTGTGGGGCTGGGGGTCTCCTTCTACATTGGGAATGGGGAGGGTGTGCGCCTATGGCTGGACCCCTGGCTTCAGTCGGTCCCTCTTTGTGAGCAGTTCCCCACGCTTTTTTCCATCTCCTTGTCCCGTCGGCTCTCGTGGCTGAGGCCTTTCCCGGAGGGAGTTAGAACATCTTGTTCCGACGAACTTTTAGCGAGACCGAGGCAGAGGAACATCGGCACCTGGAGGTGTCCCTCCCTAGTGCGCTGCCCGCGGTCCCGGACTCGGTGGCCTGGAGCCTGTCGCTGGGAGGGGAGTTCTCGGTCAGCTCGGCCTACCGGGCCCTCTTTCAGGGCCCTGAGCAGCGCTGGACTTCCCCTCTGTGGAAGGCCCCCTCCCCCTTAGTATCCACATCTTCCTCTGGCAGCTCCTAAGGGATCGGCTCCCGTCGGGGGTGGAGGTGGCGAAGCGTAATGGGCCGGGAAATGGTCGTTGTCCCCTATGTCGGATACCGGAAACCTGCGCCCATATTATGTTCTCTTGTTCGGTGGATCAATTTCTCTGGAGCTGTGTGAGGGAAGCGTTGGGACCTTTTTGGCAGGCCCAGGAGCTTGGAGAGTTCCTGCAGGCAGCGGCGACCCGTGTCGGAAGGGGCCACCTCCTCTTCTGGATGGTCTTCATGAACTGGCTCGGTCCCTTTGGAATGTTCGCAACAAGATGGTGATCGAGCATATTTTCCGCCCAAGGCGACTGCTTTTTTCTCTTATTGCTTTCCTCCAGCAGTGGTCCCCGTTGGTGCGTCAGCGTGACCGGTCGGACTTTGACGCCTTTGGAGCCCTGAGAGTGGCTGCGACCCCTTTCGCGTCTCAAGCTCCGTCCTGACTTCCGCTCCGTTTGGAGTGTAGGGCTTGGTTGTGGCCCTGTCGCTTTTCCTTTGTTTTTTGGGTCGTGTTGTGCTGTGGCCCCAGCAGTCATTTCGTTACTTTTCCCTTTGTCGTTGGCTAAGGACGTGGGTGTCTTGTTGAATGTTGTATGAACCTAAATTTGGCTTTATTTATAAAGCAGGGCGGAAGCCTGTTTCGAGAGAGTTTTCAGATGACTGGGAACTTCTTATATCTCAGTCACCTCTCTCACTATTGAATTTACTTCGCGATTCATGCAATATTTGTGTTACACATGAGTTGCAACTATGTTGTATCTGGAAATTTAATAAATCGCAACTAGGTTGCAACTGAGAATTAGTATGAATTTTGGAAATTGCAATAAAGTTATAACTGAAAATTAGTATAAATATTAAGATGACGTCAGCTGACCGAGACATAAAAAGTTCCGAGACGCCTAAGATCTAGGCGTTCATTTTTTAAATAATAGAACTTCAACCATCTTGGCTCGAGTGTCCCTCTGCGCGACTGAGAGGGAAAGTTGCCAGGTCTCCTTTTATCATCACCCTGACAATTTTGTCACGTGAAATATTTTCAAAATTGTCATTCACCATATGTTTGCAGATCTGCCGATGCATTTGCTCCGCGAGACTAAAATTTTCACATTCGCTCCCTGTATTTTAGGTAAAACTTTATATTATGTTTTTAGTCCAATCATCTCCCGGCCATAGTTTTACAATCGTTTTTACGGTCAATCCCCCTAAATAGTGTTATACTCCCTCCGTCCTAAAATATAACGTGTCTAAGGACTGGTCAAAAGTCAAATCTATTAACTTTGACAAAATATTTTGGATCAAATATGTACATCTATATTATGGAATGGACACATTAAGAAAATATGTTTTTTGCTAAATCTATTGATATTGATTTGGTATTGTGAATATTTACATATTTTTTAATAATCTTGGTTAAACTTAGAAAATATTGACTTTTTAACTAAAACTTACAACAAAATACTCTCTGTGCCTGGTGCCTGCTATCCCTCCTTCACCAACTAGCCAGCGAGCGCGTGAGTTATCGTCCATATATAACCATAAACAACACTTCACTTTACGTACGTCGTCTAACAATCTTGACCTCGTCCGCAACGCGAGTTTCACATGGTGGATACATTATGCCGCCTCTGCTTGCATCTCACGCTCTGCCTCGTTTGATTATGCATGTCTGCTATATAGTCAACGTTTACTAACTTTTGCTAGCCGACGTACGTACATGCACCTATCCTATTTTGGTAGGGACGACGCAGCTTGAAGTAGCTGCTGGGTTTTGAGTTAATCAAAGATGCATGAGGAGAAAAGCAGCCGACATAGTTGCCGTGCACGCGTGCGCTCTGAGCACGTCATGGCGAGCCAAGTCGGGCATCTCCCGATCGATCGAAGCGTCGCAACTTCTCCACCCGGGAACACGGCGCTGGTTGGTGCTTCGAGAGTTCTCGCCGGTGCTGCGACAGCAGTGTCCTGTTCACAATGCCGCCACGGCTGCAAGATGGGAAGTCGATGTTGGAGCGGCGGATCCAGGATTTTAAATCGGGGTGGTCCACCAGGCGAGAAAAAAATGGTCGAAATTTTGGGCGAATTTCACAAAATAAACAATTCTCGGTATAGGAGACGAGAAAATATAATCTCGGAGGAAAGTTTCGGTCAAATTTGAAAACATTCAATACATTACGGTTCAATAACAAGTAACTCATCTATCTATCTATCTATCAGGTTTTTTAAAAGGATTGGGAACGTTCGTCGTCTAGCCTAATTTTCCGTCTGCCGGGATTTTACCGTTTTGCCCCTATGTGATCGGGGTTATTACAAACACTGCCACCGCCAAGTGAGAAAATCAACAAAACTCCACCTCGTCACAATCTCGCATCCTCGCCGACGCGTGCGTCCAGCCGCTCTGCCCTCTTCCCAAACACGCCCCCAATCGAAGCCTCCTCCTCGCCACCGATGACCCTCCGTCGGCCGGTGTATGTCGTTTTCCGCCGCCATAGGCTTGAACCCAGACGACCGGCGGCTGTACTACTTTACGGTGGCGCTGGAGCAGCAAGGAAGAGAGCGGCGTGCGGGATGTTTTGCGGCGCGGCATTGGTGCTTGGCAGCGGGAATGTAAGCGGTCGCGTGGCTATAACCGAGGCTGGGCGTCGTCGGGCGAGTAAAGGGCCTTGGAGAGAATGGGAACTCTGCAGGCGGAGCAGATCAGCAAAGTAGGGTGGTTGCGTGTCTGCCGGACCCAACCCTGCCATCGCGAGCGCACGGTCGTATAGCAGGAGGGGCCATGGCGGCGCCATGGAGACGGACGAGGTCGTGGAGCAGAGGGGCGGCGGGCGCCGGCCGTCAGATTTCTGAGGGAGAGAGGCAAGAGTGCTGCAAGTTCAGGCGGAGAGTAGATGGATCGTGCTGGGCGGGTGGGTCTAGAGAGGATTGGACGAGTTCACCGGGATGGATGCCCTTGCAGGTGGCGATTTTGGGGAGGATTTGAGCGAGGACGAAGAGACAGTTGCTAGCTTCTTGCTGCTGCTTTTTTGCCTTCGGTGGATTACTCGGATTCGAGAGATTCCTAGGGAGAGTAAGAGGTAAACAGAGGCGGAGGTATATCGACCAACGAGTCAACAACGGTGCAGCGGTGGACGGTGGAATGCGAGGCACTCTGCGGCGGCCAGTCAACGGACGATGCTGCAAGGGCAGCCTCACTCCTCTCGGCTTGCTCGGTGGATTTGGGTGGGGGAAAAGAAATCCTTTATCTCTTGCGTGGCATCAAACCGAGGTGGGGCCCAGACTAGATGTGATGGATTCTTTTGTGTTGGAATTCGCCCACGGATCAATCACATCAAACTAGACAAATAAACACACTTGAAAAATCTTATGGTCAAGAGCACGTGTTGTGCCCGTTCTTTTTCTTTATTTTCTTCTCAACTCACTCAATGTGTTACAAGATTCACGGTCTACCCTTGCTTATATATGCAAGCTAGACCTGACTAATACTAAACCTAAACCATCACGTACACACATATGAATACTACTAGTAATAGGACTCACACATACACTTGCCTAACTAGAAAACCTCCCTAGACTAAGACACGTACACACTACACATACCACGGACTCACATAGTCCTAGTGCTACTCGGACATAGACTAGTACCACTCGGACTCTTTTACCAAGATTAAGCTAACAATCTCTCCCTAATCTTGATTGACTACTCTTCGTCTTCCATGCTTCTCTGATCTTGAATCCTTATAGATCTGCGTCTTGTCTAGGTCTGGCACCACGACCAGTCTAATTGGCTATCCCCAATTTTGACTTGGCGAATTTACGGAACAACTCAAGTATGATCCGGACTACCCAGTCACGCTAGCAACCTTGTGGAATCGTACCACCCGTGGAACACACCGTCCACCCTAGCGCAATATATGCCGATCTCCTGGCGTGGACTAGACTATCTACTTCGGCCTCATGTAGAGACAGGTCCTCATTGAAGAGGCTCCCCTTCACTGGTTTACCGCCCCCTTCACACTTGAACTTGATCCTCTCGTCGAGACACATAGACGATCTGATTGAGGCACGCAAATTGCGTCTTCGTGCATACGATGAACAGTCCCTCATCACTCGCTTCAACTGCAACAGATCCTCAAAGAGGCAAGCACTTGGACACAACGACGACTCACAGACACAACGCTAACTCAATGTGCTAACCCGCACGACCATGACTCCTTGACTCATACTCTCCCGGACGATGATCTTGACAAGATTCTCCAGCACCGACCCCGGTACCACCGCACTCATCAACGATCATCCCCATCCACCACCTCGCTGACAACACCTTGCCCGACTTCTTCCTCCTTGTCACTCCTCCGAGTGACGATCGCCCGCCGTCTAACCGATGACAACATGCCTGCCGTCTCCACCTGATTGCCCGCCCCAAGGCGCTAGTCGGGTCGCCTCCCCGGGGCAAGCGTGGCTTCAAATCTTCGACCTCGCTCTGATACCAATTGTTAGAATTCGCCCACAGATCAATCACATCAAACTAGACAAATAAACACGCTCGAAAAATCTTATGGCCAAGGGCACGTGTCGTGCCCGTTCTTTTTCTTTATTTTGAGTGTTACAAGACTTACGGTCTACCCTTGCCTATATATGCAAGCTAGACCTGACTAATACTAAACCTAAACCATCACGTACACACGTATGAATACTACTAGTACTAGGACTCACACATACACTTGCCTAACTAGAAAACCTCCCTAGACCAAGATACGTACACACCACACATACCACGGCATAGTCCTAGTGCTACTCGGACATAGACTAGTACCACTCGGACTCTCTTACCAAGATTAAGCTAACATTTTGATCAGGACATCCGTTCTTTGCACTATCGATTAATCACATTACCGGACCGGGAGAACATTTTATTGAATGACATGATGCCTTCTATCGCCCCATGTTGTTGAATGAATCATGAACGTATTAGATTGTAGCTTAAATAACTATAGTTCATGGTTGCAACTGGATTGGAATCGCCGATTCTAACTGAGAAATTGCAGTTCATAGGCCTACTGCATGCAAATGCAACACATGAGTTCGTTTCTTTCCTGCTTACTTGAGGGCTGAAAAATTTGAGCTTAGTCTATGTACGTATGAATCATTTCCGTAAACATAGAAATATGTACACTCTTTGGTGATTATATGAAGTAATGCTTCTTTGAAGGAGGTTCAACCTGAATAATAATTTTTGTACTCTTTGGCAAGTTTAGACAGAGCAAACTATGCACATTCGCATGCTGGTACTGAGCAGCAGTCTCTACACATGCCATGCACAACTGTACAAATACTCATCAATCAGGCTATTTTGAGCCCACGACGATGATCACAGGCCAAAGAAGCTAAGCGTCTTTCGCATTACAATTTCTTCGCTTACATATCGGGCCGGTGTGATTGTAGACAACTCGTAGTTCTTGCACTTGTATTGTATTGTAATTGTAATACTAGCAGTCCTAATGGTCGAATTTTGGGTCATATCATGTCCATAAAAATGGTTTATTTTGTGTAAACTATGACGTCATTTTTTAAAACTTCATTTTTGCCCACGTAATATGCATATCAAAATTAAATAGTTTTTTATATAGAATATATTATTTTGTTCCATGGCAACGCACCACGGACATTTGGCTCCGAAACTACAGCAGTTGCCAACCCCTCAAGATCCACCCAGTAGATCCGCATATCAATATCAAATCCTACCGGGTCATGAACCCTTTTTGTTTGATTTGTTTTGTCTTTGAAAATCACCTACACGACGCACGCAAGGCAGTAGCAGTTGGTGTGACCTTTCCTTTTCAACTGGCTAGCTATGCTGGATGATTTTTTATTGTTGTTTCAAATTGAAATAGATATTATCAGGCGTAAGGGGGATAAGTTTAAGAGATGCTGGATAAAAATCTCTATTCACGCATTCAGGACATCCACTTTGAGGTTTTTTTTAGCAAGCACATAAGTGTCTATCACGAAAAATCAAAATGAGACAATAAAATAACATAGTAAAAGAAAATTATTCTACCGGCTTAGGTCATTGAAGAGACATATTGATAATGTGGTAATATCTTAGCTATGACAATGGGCGAGAATTAAAAGAGTCTCGTGACTGAGTCTACTTGAATCCGTTTACGTGATACAAATAAAGCTATGTCGAATTATGGTTTTTTAAGCAATATACAATATTTTTTTTATTAGGCTATCGGCTGGTGTATGTATAAAGTTCTTTTGTATTTTATCCGGGCGATAATAAAACTTTTGAAATAACTGTAGCAACGCACGGGCATTTAGCTAGTATTCATAACATGGACTAGGCTATAAATGTGGTGGAGTGCTTAGATTGTTGATTGATTACAGGTTGGAAGTTCAATTCCTCATCATTGCATTTAATTTTTCCAAAAGAATTTAAATCTGGCCAAACAATTTGAAATATTTATACGAAGTTTTGTATATTTCTTGAAATTCGTGAATCTCCAACCGGTGCGAAAAAATATATGAAAAAGGATCCTAAACCTTGGCTCCACCTTCATATTTTTTTAGCACAGATAGATCGGTGCCAACATGGTAGCATATAGTTTAGCAATGACACAATGGCCTTACAAACATATAATAATTCACAATGAGGTTCAAAGAGGCCTACATACCTTGAAAAGCTCAAAGAAAACTATTTTCTATCGGGCTTCGGACTATATTCAAGAGAGTGAAGTTTGTGAAACCAAAAAGGATTGAAGGAACGAGCTCTTCTGCCAATTAACCTTCCTTTAAATGCCTGTAAATATTCTTTGAATGGACCTTTAATGGTATATGAAAGTGCAATAGATGCCGCCTAGACGGGGGGAGGGGTGTGTGTGTGTGTGTGTGTGTGTGTGTGTGTGTGTGTGTGTGTGTGTGTGTGTGTGTGTGTGTGTGTGTGTGTGTGTGTGTGTGTGTGTGTGTGTGTGTGTGTTGAATAGGCTTTTAAAATTATTACGGTTAAGGCACTAATAAATAAGAAATAAAAACTAGTGTTTAATTTGTTAAGCACAAAACCTAACCACTAGGTTCACCTAAGTGCACCAATAACCTATGCTAAGCAAAACAATTAACAAGGTGATAGCAAAATGAGATACTTCAAGCATAAAGGCTATCACAATGTAAAATGCATAAGTAAAGGGCTCGATTGAGAGATAACCGATGGACGCGAAGACAAAGATTTTTATTCCGAAGTTTACTTCTAGAGAAACTAGTCTCCATTGGAGTGGTGCGATGGCGCAATGCTCTCCGAATGCCACAAGTGGCTCACCTTGAGGTGTGGTGGCTCGATGCTCACCCAACGCAATACAAGGCCTCACCCAATAAGTGAAGGCACACAATTCGTCGACGTCACAACAGGCTCACCCTATTCTCCCGTGATCTCGCCACAAAGGCCTACTCATGATCCAGTAAGGGACACTCGAGGACGGTTATAAAACCCGTACAAGAATGGGGCTATCTCCATAACTCAATTTTAGGCTCCCAACAACAAAGCCACAAAAGGCAACAAAGCCACAAAAGGCTATAAGACCACAAAAGGCTACAAGATTGATGCCACTCCACAATGGAGGCATCAATAAATCAACACACCAACCACACAAACCATCTAGGGTTCCAAGAACCCAAGAGTAACAAGCCCACAAGCTTGTACTCGCCGAATCTCTATGAAGAACTCAAACCTATGCAACAAATATAAGGGCAAGTCCTTTACTCCTAAATTCTAACAAAGCTACAAAATCTATTGAGGATATTAATGGAGAAAGAACACAAGACAAGAACACAAAACTCTCCAAGATATAGATCCCAAGAATTCCTTCACAGATAAGGGATTTGGTTTGGGAGAATTGTAGATCTAGATCTCCTCTCTTAAATCCCTCAAAAAGATACAAGAATAATAGGGGAAAAGGGAGAGGTCAAGCTCTTCAAGACCAACAATTGAGGAGTGGGGCTGGCCAGCTCATTAACAGAATTTTTTCTTTCCTCTATTTTTGTTTTCTACTGCTTATTTTATGCCTCTTTTTGTCTTTTTCAAAATATTTATTTTTCTAATATGAGTTTTCCTAAAATCTGAACATTTTCAAAATTTGAACCTTTACAAATCTTCACATTTTCAAAATCCAAATATTTATCAAATCCGGACATTTTTTAAATCATTACAAATCTAAACATATTTAATACTTGAACATTTTTCAAATATTTATGAATCATAAAAAAATAATTCAAATGAAAAATAAAACATAAACAAAAAAGATGAAATAAATAGTATGAAAAATAAAAGATCGTGATGCTGGGCCATAACCAAATCCCCGTCGAGACGCAAAAGGGGGGGGGGGGTGCACGGCGCAATTGCTGGGAACTATGCCACCAAAGACGGGTGGTGCTATCGCCCGCCTTTAGCGGCATAGGGATGATGCGCCGCATGCTTCCATCGTGGGCCATGGCCCACCACCATCTCGCCCTCTTCCCCACACACGCGCTCTGCTTCTTCCTTCGACCAGAGCTTCCCCAGCCTTCTCTCACTGACCAGACCTTCCCCAAACCAGTCCCTTCCTTGCCTCCGCCGGCGACGCCACGTTCCACCGTGTCATCCTCGTCTCCGACGAGGTCCTGGCCTCACCTCCTGCCGGGGTGATGACCCACATCTATAGGGGGTGTATCGCAGTACTTTCGATAAATAGGAGTGTCTATCCCAACGAGGAGTAGAAGGTGTTGACTAGTGGTATGGAGCAGGAAATCTCTGTAAATACTTAGCAAACGGATTTTTAGGGGTTTTCTGATAAAAAAACAAAACAAGGTGCAAGTAATAAAGACAACGGACAACTGCAGCAAGTGGCCCAATCCTTTCTTAGCAAAGGACAAGCCGATGGAAATACTTATAAGGACCAAACGTTCTCGAGGACACATGGGAATTCTATTAAGTGCTTTCGCTTCAAATAGCTGAGTACTCTTCTTTGGTGTTGTAAGTGTTGTGTGGGTGAACCTATGCTAATGTACCTACCTTACTTGGACTAATACATACTTGTGATTAAACCCCCTGCAAGCATCCGCAACTACATGAAATTAATTAATATATAAACCTAACCACAGCCTTAAACTCTGAGATCCTACACTCCCTTGTGCAAAGGTGTCCTAACAGGGGTTCGGGTTTCTGTCACTCCGGCAACCCCATAATTAGTAGCCAAATACACAATGCATTCCCCTAGGCCCATAAATGGTGAAGTATCATGTAGTCGACGTTCACATGACACCACTAGAAGAATAGCATCACAACTTAAATACTAAACCATTGAATAATAACTCAACACAAATCCACTACTAACAACATGACTTCTCCCATGTCCTCAAGAACTAGACGAACTACTCACAAGACATCATATGGATCAAGATCAAAGATGATATGGTGATGGATAACAATATGAACATAAACAATAATCCAATGGTTCCACTCACAAGCATCAACTACAATAGTAATTAACACCGAGAAAGTTTCCCCTGAGAAATATGCAAGATCCAACACAATTGTTACAGCGGGATGGAGTGGTGATGATGGTGCTGGTGGAGATGATGGTGTGGATGATGATTATGATCCCGATGAAGCCTATCTTGATGATGGTGTTGATGGCGACGATCTCCCCTCTCCGGGAAGGAATTTCCTTGGCAAAAATCTGTCTGCCAAAGAGCTCTTTCTCTCTCAGTGTTTTCCGCCCCGCGGAGGTGGCGGAAATCTTTCTGTGGTACCTCCTCTGGTGTTAGGGTTCCGAGAGGAAGTTATAGGCGAGAGGGCAAAGTCGGAGGCTGGTGAGGTGGACCACACCTGCCCTAGGCGCGGCCCAGGGGGGCCCGCGCCTAGGGGGTGTGGGCCCCCTGTGGCCTAGCTATGCCTCCTCTTCTGGCTTCCTTCGTCTTCTGGGAAAACTATAATTTTCTAATATTTTTCTGGTATTTTTCTGATCTTCGCTAAATTGCATCAAAACACCTCTTTTTCCATCAGAAACCTGACTCCGGCGGTCCATTCTCCAAGAATCATCCAACATGCAAAAACAGAGGAAAAGACATAAATAACACCCCATAATAAGACATATATCAATGAATAGAGGCAAATTATGATATAGAATGGTGATGCAAATTGGACGTATCAACTCCCCCAAGCTTAGACCTTCGCTTGTCCCCAAGTGAAAACTAAGCTCAGTAAACATGTCCACAGGTTTATGGAGTGAAGTGTTGATAAAAGAATACGGACAAGAAGCATCACACTTACCATTACACAACTCATGGAAGAAAGCAACTCACCATTATATAACTTAGCTTGCAACAAGTACATGAGTCACAATAGAGATGCATAAAGATAAATCATAATTGGAATTGGCAAACTCTTGTTATTGGTCAAGAACAGCTGGCAAACAGTTTCACAAATAAAGCTTTTGAAGAAGTTTTATAACAGGAGCACTCTTTGCTTAAAAAGGTTTTTTTCAAATGAAGGATTTCAAAGTAATACTCAACAGATAAGAGTTTTGTGCAAACAAGGAAGACAAAGAACATGATTGAATAAATCACCATATGAATGCTTGCAACACAACAACTCAAATGCTTGCTGGAGATAGAGAGGAAGTAGGTTTGTGACTCAACATGGAAATAGGAGAAAGGTCCCTTCATAGAGGGAAGCATGGATTTCAAGTCATAAATAGCTTCCAAAAGATTATGGTACTTACTAGCTTTGATCCCTCATTGCCCCTATCATAAGCATCTTGAGATGATTAAGGTTAAAGTGAACAAGGATGGAGTATATGCTTGACAAAATATAAGTTGGAAATCTCATGTTCCTTGAGTATGAGGGCCGCTCCTCATGCTACTCAACTTTAGTCACCGGTAAGTTCTTGTCATTGTAAGTACATGTGTATCATAAAGAACCGCCAACGGGGTACCACTTGCACATGATACAGGAGCTATCCCATAACCAAATATACAAGGCAAGCAGACAATGAGCATCTCAGCGATCTTTTTATTTACTATATGCATACCTTTTATTGAGGATGCTTCACAGATTGCTCACTATGGTGATGCTGCAAGTTTCCACCATGATTAGGCATGGCTTACGCTAGCGGCCCAGGCGTTTCTCTAACACACATACATCACTCCATGGACTTACAAGCTCCCTCCCTATTTCACACCGACGACATCCGCAAACAAAAGAGCATGATATCAACTGGATATGTATCCATAAGTGTTGAAAGTGTTCCCCGTGGCAGCACGGTTCTGCTAATCCCAATGTATAGATGGAAGCATATACAACTTCGATGACACAATGGTTCAAGTCTATTAGGGGCAAAGAAAATAAGGTGTGCCATCAAGTTCATGAGAGCTTTACTAATACTTTTTAATTCAAAAGATAGATGAAGCTTGAGAATTTTCTTGGAATAGCAATAATGCTAATAGGTAATATGGTGGACACAAATGGCACATGTTTTGGTTAAAAGGGGTTGAAAGCATGAGAAGTATGCCTTCTCAAAACAGGTTTTTGGCTAGCAAGGCTGGGTAGCAAGCAAAAGAGTTAAAATAAGCAAGCAAACCTACAAGTGATAAATCCAAACATGCAACCTTCCTTGAAGACACAAAAGATCTTAAATAAAGAATACTAAGCTTATAAGCCAACAAGAAAGAAAATAAATGATACAAAATACCTGTAAGCTTTTTCTTTTTTTCCTTTCAAACCTCAAAAAGTGTTGCTACTGATCAGAGCTCGGTTTGCCAAAACCAATTTAGATTTACTTGATGCTCCCAAAGTGATGCCAATACTGACCAACAAGATCAATCATATAATAGAGATTGCAAACTAAAATAAGAAGTGCAAAAAGTAAAAGATGAAACTTCTCATTAATATTCCATAAAGGAACTCACACCAAGGGATACATAGAGAACCAACTAAAGGAGAGATACTTCCACATCAAACCAAACTATAAGATAACCTCTCTACCAAATATATGAATCCACTAAAAAGGTAAAAGATAAAAGATAATGATGGTGATACCGCGGCACTCCCCCAAGCTTGGAACAAGCCAAGGGAATGCCAAACCTGATGACAAATTACTCCTTCGGTGGTGGTGGTGTTCTCTTGATAAGCTCCTCAATCTGTTTATTCAAATCCTCAATCTCAAAGGTCAAAGTACGAATCAACTCCAAATTTTTCTCAATGCGGTTCATGATCATATCGGACCGAGAGTTCGAGTCCTTGTTACTCTTCCTTCTTAGTGTGTTCCTCTCCTGCATGGTTAGAACGAGGCACATCCCACATCGAGGGCAAGTTCCCTTTGGGCACCTGTTGATATTGATGCTCATGTATAAGAGTATGGAAGGGTCTGTTGGTACGTGGAGGAGATGACCGTGGAGCGTAGATAAGACGTGGAGGTTTCCCTCCTATAGACATCCGTGCCATCCTCCTAAGCTTGGTAGATTTTGCCACCACTCTAATGCTTGCGACGGTGGTGCAGATGTCAGGATGCTTGTCCTCCTTCATGTCTTCTTCATCCCCAACCAAGATCTCCTCCTCCTTGGGGTTTTGAGGATCATCCTCTTCGGGCTTCTAGCCTTTGTTGTTGGCGGAGACCATGGTTCTCTAAACTTGAGAAGATTTCCTGACAGAAATAGATCGAAACGAAAACACGACGAGAACATGATGCACGAACCTCGGGGGATCCGGGGGGTTATTGATTACCCACAAGTGTAGGGGATCGCAACAGTCTTCGCGGGTAGAATTACCCAATATATTGATTCAACACAAGGGGAGCCAAAGAATACTTGCAAGCCTTAACAACTGAGTTGTCAATTCAGCTGCACCTTGGAACTAGTTCTTGCTCACAGAAGTTTACCAGTAGCAACAGTTTGGTAGTAGCAACAACAATAGTAAAATAGGAGCAATAGTAACAGTAACGCTAACAGTGGAATTCGAGTGGGTAGGCATAGGGATGGATGGACGGGCGTTGCATTGATGAGTCTAAACATGTAACTTCAAGATCTAGGGCATTGCAGATAAATAATGACAAGCATCCAAGTACTAAACAATCCTAGGCATGTGCTCCAAATATAGTCATACGTGCTCGCAATGAGAACTTGCACAACATCTTATGTCCAGCCAGCCCGTGGCAGCGGGGCCTCTAGGGAACTACTGGAAATTAAGGTGGTCCTTTTAATAGAGCACCAGAGCAAAGCATTAACACTCCGTGAACACATGTGATCCTCACACCACAGCCATCCCCTCCGGTTGTCCTAATTATTGTCACTTTAGGGCCTTTGGATCCGGACAATGATATGTGTACACAACTTGCAGATAAGATCAGAAACAATACTATCATAATGATTCAATAATAATTTCAGATCTGAGATCATGGCACTCGGGCCCTAGTGACAAGCATTAAGCACAACAAGTTGCAACAAAGTCAAATAGCACTAATAGAGATACTAGGCACTATGCCCTAACAAATCTTATTCGATTACATGATAGAACTCATCCAATCCCTGCCTGTTGGGGATATGCTATATGGGTATCCTCATAGCATGTCTCTTATCCGACTAACCCGGGAGGCCCATAGTCGGTAGCATGGCCTGTGGCCTGCTGGGCGGCCCAGTTAGGTGGATCTAGAAGGGAGGCCCATGCCGGATAAAGGAAGGCTACGGTGGAGTCACCAGCGTACCCGGAGCCTTGGAGTACAAGATACACAAGACTAGTGATAGACGGTGTAGGACTCTGTAACCTGTCCGGCTAGGACTTTTCCCTATAACCCTAGGACCTGGCGACTATATAAGTCGGGCCTATGGGAACCTTTAGGGCACGATAACTTAGACAATCTCATACAACCTCGCACAAATAACCTATCTCAGAACTTGGCGTGTCTTTATAGTGATTTATAGTCGAGTAGGATTCCGCCACCGTTAGGGATCTCAACTCGGTAAGCTGTGTAACCTCATACCTGTCAACCGTCCGCCTTACCCCACATCTCTAAACACGCACTGTGAGGACCCCTCCATGGCGTACTCGTCGGCAATACCACGATAGTTGGCGCCCACCGTGGGGCAAGAGGCGCTTCAGGCTCTTCAACGGGCGAGGAGCAAGATCTTCGCAGGAATCGGCGAAACCATAGCCATCGGCCGTGTTCTATTCTCTGGCAACGTTCCGATCGCTCCCCCTGACGAGTTCTGGATCCCGGCGAAGACGAACCCTACGCGGTGTTCGATCGTTCCTATCGGAGACATCCACCTCTTCATCGGCGAAACCGACTCGGGCACTAGTTCCCTGGGAGTCGGAGGAGCATCAAGACCCGCACGGACCGCCTACGGGAAGGATACGCTTATGAAGGATCGATCGGATCTCTCCTTGGAGTTTGCCGCAAAGATCGGAAAATTCAAGGCCCACCCAAACCGCCTCGCAAGATATAAAGGTGGAAGATCACCGCAAGTCCGCCGCTTTATCCGCAAGGCCCGACAGCAGAGATCCAAGTTCGGCGTGGTTACCATCTTCGACCAAGGCGCAGATTCGAGAGAGGGCGAAAACCCCGCGACATTCGCCAGCGGCTCAGATACGAGCCGATCCGCCCACTACCCCAATGATGATGCTATCTATCACTTTGTGGAAGGATCGACCATGGCACGCCCGACATTCTCTAAGACGGCAATAGCGCCGGACGCCTTACCTTCAAGGCATGGTGAACACCGTCAACAACTACGCTGGAGGCTGAAGCGGCAGCCAGACGCTTGGCCATTGATGGAGCCCCTCCGATTCAGCCACCACTGCCACCGCCTCCGGCTGCCATCGTCGTAGCAGCACCACCACCTCCAGTCATCATCGAGGCCGTTGCACCTCCACCACCCGTCATCGAGGAAGTCCTGGCTGTAGGGTTTCGTAGCATGGAAAACAAAATTTTCTATCGCATACAAAAAAAAAGCCAAGATCTATCTACTAGATTGTAGCATCAAGTCGATGGAATAACTTACCCTCGAAGATTCCAAAGTGTTTAACGAGAGCGGATTCTCATGGGTGATGTAGTCGTGCTCTTCCCGATCTCAAGATCGTGTAGACGATCCTTCCCACAAGGCCCAGCTCCCCGCAATGGGTCACACGCTCGGTGATTCGACGAAGACCTTCCTCTCCTTGTTCCAAAGAAAATGGGAGGTTGTAGCACTTCCTCGCGATTCCGACAAAGACAACGCGTGGTACCGAAGTAGATGGGAGATCTCGCAGGCTTCGCTTTTGCCGGAGCGAGTATGGTGGAGGAGAGAGCCCTCGATCTAGGGTTTAGACACGCCGAGGAGGGGGCTAGGCCGGCGGCTAGGGTTTCACCTAGGCGGCGGAGGCGAGTGCCCTAGGGCCGGCGGCGGCTATGGAGGCGGCGGCGGCTTGGTACTAGGGTTTTGAGGAGAGGATCTTGTGTCTCTCTAGGAGGGAGCCCTGCCCCTCCTTATATAGGTGGAGGGGCCGGCCGGCCAAGGGGAGGGAGGGGAGTCCCTCCCCAACTCGGCTTGGTGCAGGCGGTGGGAGGAGGGACTCCTCCCAACTCGGTTTCCTCCTCCTTTCCACTTCCCAAAATAGCCGTTTGACTTTCAAACTAGCCGTTTGACTTTTCAAACTAGGATTTGAATAAACCCTCTATTTTGTTCAGCGATGACACCGAGTACATGATGCAATCATACCAACTTGATATAACACATCCATGTACCCTTCCCCCCCGGAGTGCCGGACATTCCGGAACCTTCTAGAACATTCCCGATGAAAACACCGGAACCATTCTCCAACTCCGAAACGGACTTTCCTTATATGAATCTTATTCTCCGGACCATTCCGGATCTCCTCGTGTTATCCCGAATCCCATTCGAGACTCGAACAACATTCGTCTCTTTCTCATCATTCCATAACTACTCAAACAACGTCGAATCCTTAAGTGTGTCTCCACGGTTCGTGAATTATGCGACATGATCGAGACACTTCTCGATCAATAACCAATAGAGGAACTGGAAATTCATATGGCTCTACATATTTCTACGATTACTTTGATCGAATGAACCACTTACATATGATACCAATTTCCTTTGTCTCACGATATTTTACTTATCCGAGGTTATGATCGCGATATCTCGCATACCTAGTTCAACCTCTACCGATAAGTACTCTTTTCTCGCTCCTTGATATGTGATCCTTGTGATCCACCACATGCTTGCAAGCCAATTGGATGACATTTCACCGAGAGGGCCCAGAGTATATCTATCCGTCATATGGATGGACAAATCCCGCCTTGATCCATGTGTTTCAACCAATACTTTCCGAACACTCAATGCCACCTTTATAGCCACCCAGCCACGTGGTGTTTGATGTCATCAAAGCATCCATCCGGTAAAGGTGATATGCATGATCTCATGGTCGAAGGAATTAGGTTACTATGTATCAGAAAGCATATAGCAATTGAACTATTAAAATGACTTGATCTTTATACTACGCTTATCTATAGGAGTATGTCCACCATATCATTCTCCTAACGATATGATCTTGTTGTTAATAACATCTCAATGTTCATGATAGGGAAACCATGATCATATATTAACCAACAAGCTAGTATTATATAGAGGCTTTACTAGGGACTTCAAATTAAGTTTACAAATCACACAAGTATTAATGTTTCCTTGTTAATACTATTATAGCATGAATGTAAACATTTATCATAAACACAAAGATATAATAATAACTATATTTATTATTGCCTCTAGGGCATATCTCCAACAGTCTCCCACTTGCACTAGAGTCATCTAATCTAGATTACATGGTAATATACCGAACACCCATGGCAGTTTGGTGCTGGACATGTTTTGCCCTAGGGAGAGGTTTAGTCAACGGATCCGCCACATTCAGATCTATGTGTACTTTGCAAATCTTTATATTCCCATCTTGGATATGTTCTCGAATAGCGTGAAAATGTAGCTTAATGTTCTTCAGCTTCTTGTGTGACCTTGGTTCTTGCGCATTTACTATGGCACCCATGTTATCACAGTAGATAGACATTGGGTCCATCGCACTAGGAACCACACCCAGCTCTATAATGAACTCTTTCATCCATATCGCTTCTTGTGAAGCCTCCGAAGCAGCCATGTATTTGGATTCAGTTGAAGATATCGCCACAACGCTTTGCTTTGCACTCCTCCAGCTAACTGTTGCACCATTCAAAATAAATACGTATCCAGATTGTGATTTAGAATCATCTGTAACCATTCATCACCTCCATAAGAAAGAACCATATCCTTAGTTCTTATCAAGTACTTAAGGATATTTTTGATCATTGTCCAATGATCCACTTTGATATCACTTTGATTAAACTAACAACTAACAACATATGCAATGTCGCTAGTACATAGCATGGCATAAATCGAGAGATCCTATGGTTGAGGCATAGGAGTCTTACTCATCCTTTCTCTATCTTCGATGTCGGACTTTGAGTTTTACTCAAGGTCGATTGAGCAACATGGGCAAGAACCCTTTCTTGCTATCTTCCATTCCAAACCTCTTTAGAACTTTGTCCAAATATGTACTTTGTGACAATGATATTTGGCGTCTCGATCTATCTCTATAAATCTTTATGCCTAATATGTAAGCTGGTTCGCCAAGATCCTTCATTAAAACTATTATTCAAATATTCCTTGACACTATTAAGAAGGTCTACATCATTCCCAATCAACAATATGTCATCTACATATAGTATTAAGAATGCTACAGAGCTCCCACTCACTTTCTTGTAAATACAAGATTCTCCATAAGTTTGTATAAAACCAAAAATTTTGATCACCTTATCAAAACGTTGATTCCAACTTCGGGATGCTTGATTCAATCCATAGATGGACCATTGAAGTTTGCATACCTTGTTAGCATCTTTAGGATCGACAAAAACTTTGGGTTGCATCATATACAACTCTTCATCAATGTCTCCATTGAGGAACGCTGTTTTGACATCCATATGCCATATCTCATAATCATAATATGCAGCGATTGCTAACATAATCCTCAGACTTTAGCTTCGCCATCGTGAGAAAGTCTCATCGTAGTCAACTCCTTGAATTTGTCGAAACCCCTTTGCACAAGTCGAGCTTTATAGACAGAACATTACCATCAAGATCGTTTTCTTATTGAAAATCCATTTGTTCTCGACAGCCTTCCGCCATCCGTAAGTCCACCAAAGTCCATACTTGGTTTTCAGACATGGATCCAATCCCAATTTCATGGCTTCTTGCCATTTATTGAACTGGGCTCATCATCGCCTCATATGCCTCGTGGTCATCGGTGTTGTCCACCTACATGACACTCATAACGGATCATACCAACTGGAGTACAAGTTCGCTGACTGCGAGGCTCAGAGCAACTTCAACCGAAGTTTCATGATCATCATCATTAGCTTCCTCTCTAACTAGTGCACCATAGGAACTTCTTCCGCGCCGCGCTACTCGCAATTCGAGAGAAGGTTCGACAACCTCGCCGAGTTCTACTTTCCTTCCAGTCACTTCTTTCGAGAGAAATTCCTTCTAGAAAGGATCCATTCTGGCAACGAAGATTTTGCCTTCGGATCTATGATAGAAGGTATACCCAATAGTTTCCTTCGGTATCCTATGAAGACGCATTTTTCCCCTTTAGGTTCAAGCTTGTCCGTCAGAACTTATTTACATAGGCTTCAACCCCAAACTTTAAGGAACGACAATCTAGGTTTCTTCCCAAACCATAATTCATACGGTGTCGTTTCAACGGATTTAGATGGTGCCCTATTTAAAGTGAATGCGGCTGTTTAATGCATAACCCCAAAATGATAGCGTAAATCTGTAAGTGACATCATAGAACGAACCATATCTAAGAGAGTTCGACACGCTCGGACACACCATTACGCTGTGGTGTTCCCGGCGGTGTCAATTGTGAAAGTATTCCGCATTTCTTCAAATGCTCGCCAAACTCGTAACTTAGATATTCACCTCCACGATCAGAACATAGAAATTTAATCTTCTTATTACGTTGATTCTCTACCTCACTCTGAAATTCCTTAAACTTCTCGAAAGTTTCGGACTTATGTTTCATGAAATAGATATACCCATATCTACTCAAATCATCCGTGAAGCTAAGAACATAACGATAACCACCGCGTGATGCTACACTCATTGGACCACACACATCGTTATGTATGATTTCCAATAAGTCCGTAGCTCGCTCCATCATACCAAAGAATGGAGTCTTAGTCATTTTACCCATCAGACATGCTTCACATCTTTCAAGTGATTTGAAATCAAGTGATTCAAGAAGTCCATCGGAATGGAGTTTCTTCATACGCTTCACTCCAATGTGACCAAGACGACGATTACATATAGGTCGAGTTATCGCCGATTTCAAACGTTTAGCCTCAATGTTATTAATATGTGTATTTCCACTATCGAGATTCAACAAGAATAGACCATCTATCAAAGGTGCATGTGCATAAAACATATTACTCATATAAATCGAACAACCATTATTCTCGGACTTAAACAAGTAATCTCGCAATAAACAAGATCCCGATATAATGTTCATGCTTAACGCAGCACCAAATAACGATTATTTAAGTATAAAACTAATCCCGATGGTAGATGAAGGTAGCGCGTGCCGACCGCGATCACATCAACCTTTGATCCGCTTCCACGCCGCATCGTCACCTCGCTCTTCGCTAGCTTCCGCTTATTCGCAAAGACTGCTTCGAAGTTACAAATATGAGCAACCGAACCAAGATCAAATACCTGTGCACTACTACAGTACTAGTGAGATACACATCAATAACATGTATATCGATATACCTTTCTTCTTGATGTTGCCGTTCTTCAACCGCCAAGTACTTTGGGCAATTCCGCGAGTGACCTTCTCCTTGTAGTAAAACACTCAAGATCGTGCTTAGGTCCAGCCTTGGTCTTCTTCGTTGGCGGTAACTTTCTTACCACCTTCTTGAAGTGTCCTTCGCTTAGACTTGCCTTTCTTGGTGGTCTTATTGACCAACAACACTTGGTGCTCTTTCTTGATCTCCACTTCTGCAGATTTCAACATGGCAAAGAGTTCTGGCAACGTATTGTTCATGTTTTGCATGTTGTAGTTCATCACAAAGTTCTTGTAACTTGGTGGTAGTGATTGGAGGACTGGTAAATCCCCAAAGCATTAGGAATCACTATACCCAAGCTTTGAAGTTTGTTTATGCTCCTGCACATCTTAAGCACACGCCACCGACGGAGCTTCCTCTTCCATCTTGCGCTTAAAGAACTTTTCGAAGCCTCATAGCTTTCAATTGCCGCATGAGTCTCAAAATCAATTTGAGATCCTCGACAATATCATATGGGTCTGAATTCTCAAACCTTTTCTCAAGCTCCGATTCTAAACCATACAAGATAGCACCTCGAATCGTGGAGTACCGAGTCTTCCGAGTGAGGTAAACATTCTTTACTTTATCGGAAGCATCACCAGGTGGGTCACCCAATGTGCATCCAACACATAGGTCAAATTACCAGTGAGGACAATCTCAAATTGGAACCAATCCGCGAAGTTGCTTCCATTGTTTTTCAACTTTTCTTTCTCTAGGAACACATTAAAATTGATGGTAGGGGCTGCCATGGATCTACAACATATTTGCAATAGTTTAGACTAAGTTTATGACAAATTGAGTTCTAATTAATAGTTAAATTAATCTAGGTGAACTCCCAGTCAAAACAATATCCCTCACATTGTTTTAGTGATCACACGAACCAAATCCACCACATCAACACCGATCATCACGAGAGTTGATATAGTTTCATTGGCGAACAATCGACATGTTCATCATATCTACTATATGATTCATGCTTTACCTTTCGGTGATCCGTGTTCCGAGACCATGTCTGTACATGCTAGGCTCGTCAAGATCAAACCTTAGTTTCCGCATGAGCAAATCTGGCTTGCTCGCGTTGTATACACTTGCGGAATCTAACACACCCGATCATCACGTGGTGCTTCGAAACAACAAGATTTAGCAACAGTGCTAACTAAGGGTGAACACTTTATGACTTGAAATTCATGTGCATGAGGGATCATCTTATAATGCTACTGTCGTCTACTAAGCAATACAAGATGCATAAAGGATTAACATCACATGCAATTCATAATATGTGATATGATATGGCCCTTCCGATCTCCATCTTCTAGCACGGACATGATCTCCATCATCACCGGCATTGCATCAAGGTCAATGACGCTTCTCCATGGTTGTCGTCCACCGGCTTCAACTATTACAACTACTTTGAATAGACACGCGGGTCTTAACATAAATTAAAGACAACCATATGGCTCGCCGTTGCCAACTTACAATAAGGAACATTGCATACATCAAATATAATCACAATCATGGCCATATCACATCACAACACACCCCTGCAAAACAAAGTTAGACGCCTCTACTTTCTTTGCATATTTTACGTGGTTTGGGGCTTTCAATAAGTGTCGTTCTAACTTACGAACATGAACCACAACATTGATAATAGTATTGTTAATCACCCGTTGTAAATTGGATCTTAACTATGCTAGGAGAAACAGCACCAAGAAGCCACTTATGCAATACAAGTTGCATGTCAAGCGGAGCAAGTCTCATGAACGATGTCATGTAAGGTTAGCCCGGCCGCTTCATCCCAACATACCGCAAGATGTAAAGTACACAAGAAGCAATCGACAATAAAAGCATCAACGCCCACAATGACCATTGTGTTCTACTCGCAACAGATCTACATATAGACACGGCTCGATACCACCGTAGGGGTTTTGTAGCATGGAAAACAAAAATTTCTACCGCATACAAACAAACAAGCCAAGATATATCTACTAGATTGTAGCAACGAGTCGATAGAATAACTCACCTCCAAGATTCCAAAGTGTTTAACGAGAGCGATTCGTGGGTGATGTAGTCGACGCTTCCCGATCTCAAGATCGCGAGACGATCCTTCCCACGTTGCGCCAAGCGCCCCAGCAATGGGTCACACGCTCGGTACTGACGGAGACCTTCCTCTCCCTTGTTCCAGCAAATGGAGGTTGTAGCACTCTCCTCGCGATTCCCAAAGACAACAAGGTGGTACTGTAAGTAGAGGGGAGATCTCGCAGGGCTTCGGCTTAAGCCGGAGCGAGTATGGTGGAGTATGAGAGAGTCCCTCGACGATCTAGGGTTTATACATGCTGAGGAGGGTTAAGCCGGCGTCTAGGGTTTAGCTAGGCGGCGGCGGCGGTTTTCCCTAGGGCCGGCGGCGGCTATGGAGGCGGCGGCGGCTTGGTACTAGGGTTTTGAGGAGAGGATCTTGTGTGTCTAGGAGGGGAGCCCTGCCCCTCCTTTTATAGGTGGAGGGCTGCCAGGAGGGAGTCCTCCCCACTGGCTTGGTGCATCAAGGTGGGGAGGAGGGACTCCTCCCCAACTCGATTTCCTCCTCCTTTTCCACTTCCCAAAAATAGCCGTTTGACTTTCAAACTAGCCGTTTGACTTTTCAATCTAGGTTTTGAATAAACCCTCTATTTTGTTCAGCGATGACACCGAGTACATAATACAATCATACCAACTAGATATAACACATTCATGTACCCTTCCCCTCCGGAGTGCCGGACATTTCGGAACCTTCTAGAACATTCCCGATGAAAACATCGGAACCATTCTCCAACTCCGAAACGGGACTTTCCTTATATGAATCTTATTCTCCGGACCATTCCGGATCTCCTCGTGATATCCCGAATCCCATTCGAGACCCCGAACAACATTTGGACTCTTTCTCATCATTCCAGAACTACTCAAACAACGTCAAATCCTTAAGTGTGTCTCCCTACGGTTCGTGAATTATGCGGGCATGATCGAGACACTTCTCCGATCAATAACCAATAGAGGAATATGGAAATTCATATGGCTCCCACATATTTCTACGATTACTTTGCGATTGAATGAACCACTTACATACGATACCAATTTCCCTTTGTCTCACGATAGTTTACTTATCCGAGGTTATGATCGCTTGTATCTTCGCATACCTAGTTCAACCTCATCGATAAGTACTATTTTCTCGTTCGTGATATGTGATCCTCAGAGCCAGTCACATGCTTGCAAGCCAATTGGATGACATTTCACCGAGAGGGCCTAGAGTATATCTATCCGTCATATGGATGGACAAATCCCAGTCTTGATCCATGTGTTTCAACCAATACTTTCCGAACACTCAATGCCACCTTTATATCCACCCGCTATGGTGTGGTGTTTGATGTCATCAAAGCATCCATCCCAGAAAGGTGATATGCATGATCTCATGGTCGAAGGAATTAGGTTACTATGTATCAGAAAGCATATAGCAATTGAACTATTAAAATGACTTGATCTTTATGCTACGCTTATCTATAGGAGTATGTCCACCATATCATTCTCCTAACGATATGATCTTGTTGTTAATAATATCTCAATGTTCATGATAGGGAAACCACAATCATCTATTAACCAACAAGCTAGTATTATATAGAGGCTTTACTAGGGACTTCAAATTAAGTTTACAAATCACACAAGTATTAATGTTTCCTTGTTTATACTATTATAGCATGAATGTAAACATTTATCATAAACACAAAGATATAATAATAACTACTCCCTCCGTTTCAAAATATAAGATGTTTTAGATTTGTAAAGAAAATGAATCTAGACTTATTTTAGTATGTAGGTTCACTTAATTTTGGGGTGAATCTAAACACTAAAAGAAGTCTAGATTCATTTTCTTTACAAACCTAAAACGTCTTATATTTTGAAACGGAGGGAGTATATTTATTATTGCCTCTAGGGCATATCTCCAACACCGCCTACGGCGCTGGAAAAGGGGAAGGGGCCACTAATTGCTGCTGACGATGATCGCGCAAAGGTCATGCCTCCTCCGCCTAACCCAGTGCATCAGCCGTAGGAACTCGGCACCGGTCCAAGCAACAACAACACCGCAAACTTGCCGCCTCCAGCATCCACGTCGGCAACAACCCATGTTACTCCAGCTGATAGAGTGATGTATGGAAATCTTCTCGTCGAGCCACTAACCGTTGATCATATCCGGAACGTGACCCAGCTTGACGAGAAGCGCCAGCAGCTGCTGGAGGAGGTGCAAGCCATCGCGGAGCAAGGCTCTAAACTAGATCGAGATCTGGTCAACACGCAGATGTCCATAGAGAAAGCTAGAGCAATGGAGGCCGAGTACAAGACTCTGCTGCAGCAGCAGAAGGCTAAGAAAGCTCCGGCTCACGTCATCAACGATCCTGGTGTACGGCGTAACCTAGGATGGGATCCCTCGAAGCCGACATTGATAGTGAAGGCAAGCAGGTGATGCCCACCCCACTCCTTAACCTCGCCGTCGCCAAGACCCTTCTGGAGCATGATAGATCGCCTGAGGCTGTAGAATAGGTCTATGACCTAGTGGCCAAGGCGGTAAAGCAGCAGGAAAAGGCCACCTCTCAGAGGCTTGAGTCTGACCCAGCGCTCTACCGATCTAGCCAGTAGAAACCGCCAAGGTACAGATCTCCTCAAGATGTCGGATCACAGACGTGTTCATCAGAACGAAGATGGAGGGATGCGCACAACAGGAAGGATGCTATCCCTATATCCTCCGACCACAAAGAAAAAGCCCGACCTCGCCGCCCATCGCCACTGCCCCAATCCCCCCGACATCAGGAAGATTACAAGGCTCACCATCGTAAGGATATGCCCCCTCCAAAGCAGTGTGGTATCGTCATCCGCGACAACGCGGCACAGACCCGTCATGATGAAGAGCGCCACCAAGGACACAAGAGCAGGTCACACCACGACCCTCCGCGTCCGACAAGCAACCATGACAGACGTGAGGCGTCGCAGCAAGAAGGCTAACCCACCGCCACCTCCGCCTCCATCGCCGCCAAGCAGTCACCATGGCGGAAGAGGCTCACGTCGTTCACGCAGCCCATCCCTTGTTGACAACAAGAAGAAGAACCCGAAGCCATACGATGCACGTTTGCGGATCGATAAGATCCACGAAGCTCGGGAAGTACCATACCTAGGACCACATTGCTTTGGACCTGCAATATGGTCCGCAACTTACCCCAAAGGTTTCCGGATTGACAAGATCATCAAGCCCTATGACGACACCGCCAAGCCTGCCACATGGTTGCAGGACTACGGCAACGCGATGGAGATTGCCGGAGGAAACCCCAACGTCGCCGTTAAGTACCTCCCGTTAATGTTGGCGGGTACGGCCCATCAATGGATCGACGACCTGCCGGAGAAATCTATCTACAACTGGCTGGATATGCAAGAAGCATTCACCAAGAACTTTGAGGGTACATACAAGCGTCCCTGCACTGTGGGCGATCTACAGCGATGCGTGCAAGAGGAAGACGAGACATCTCGTGCCTACCTCTCCCGCTGACTGGACATGAAGAATTCGCGCAGAGTGCACGCCGCACCGCTATGGCCGCCTTCATTGATGGGTTGGAAAGGGGCACGTTACTCCGACATAAGCTAAAGCGCTTGCAGGACAATCATCATCTTGACTTGAATCAGATGATTCAGTTAGCTAGTGAGTTCGTAGCTGCCGACGACGATGCTCGTGGCTCTTTGCCGGCAACGGCCGTTCCAACTCAAGCTCGGAGGAACAACAGTACAAAGCGGAAAACCGCTCCAGAAGAAAAGGAATCTACCGACATGGTCGCTATGACTTTTGCAGGACGAGGAGAAGGCGGACAACGTGGCCGAGGAAGGGGAGCAGGCCGCAGGCAGTAACGAGGAAGTGAAACCAACTCGGCGCCGCTCCGCGTTCCCCAAACATACGAGGAGTACCACGATATGCCGTGGCTCGTACACCTCGATGTCAACGGCAAGACCACCCATACCAATCGACACTGCAAGTTTGTCAATGACCTCAAGGAAGACCCGGAGTCCGGCTACAAGCAAAGTCGGAAGAACAGACCGCGAGGCAAGGGCAAGGGGAAGAAGGAAGAGAAGTCCAAGGATTCAAGTGACATGGACGAGGACGTTGACCCCAAGCACGCCGCCAAGAGCGACGACAAGGGCAAGAACCCCTTCGCAAAGAAGGCCCCAGTCTACCACACTTTCCTTGGCACCCCCACCGTCCGACAACAGAAGACCTCTCCAAGGATCCCGATGGCCACTCTCCCCAGTTCCCAATACCTGCTGGTCGGAGGTTCCAATCACTTGGGACAGACGACCACCACCAGACCTTGTGCCCACGGAGAACTAGTACGCCATGGTCATCAACCCATTGATTGACGGTGGAGTTCACCAAGTGCATGGTGGATAGTGGAAGCAAGATCAACATCATGTACCGGATACACCGCAAAAGATGAACTTGACGGAGGCAAACCTAAGATGGACCAACACCGTGTTCCATGGTTCCCGTTCCCCGGGAGGCTCGCCCCCCTGGTGCATTACGCGCTGTAGCGTAGGCGACGTTAATAATTACCGCCAAGAGCGCATGACCTTGAGGTGGTCCCTTCAAGAGCGTGTACCATGTCATATTCACGCCGACATATTCCACACGCTCATGGCTGCCATGCTTCTTCTACAACAAACTCAAGATACCCGGACCAACAAAGGTCATCACCGTATTCGAAGCTTTACTAAGGCAAGGGATCGCGAGATCAACGGCGTAAGTCAGCCTGTCCTTCTATAGCGAAGAATTCAAGGAGATCCAGAGCAAGGTCAATGACTCAGAGATGCCCGCATCGAAGAAGCAGATCTCCGACTCCGCTCTTGCGTTCAAGGCCGCCATCGAGACCAAGCCGGTGGAACTTGTGGTAGGCGATGCCTCCAAGACCGTCGCCATTGGGACGAACCTGGATCCCAAATGGGAAAGCGCGCTCGTCGTGTTCCTCCATGAGAATAGGGACATCTTTGCCTGGCAACCTGCCGACATGAAAGGTGTACCTAGGGAACTTGCCGAGCACAGCTTAAACATAGATCCAAAATGTAAACCAGTGAAACAACCTCTATGACGCTTCGGAGATGAGAAGAGACGCGCCATTGGCAAAGAGATAGCTAGGTTACTTAAGGCTGGGTTTATCCTAGAAGTCCTTCACACCCGATGGGTGGCCAATCCTGTACTTGTCCCCAAAAAGGGAACCAATGAATTAAGAATGTGCGTTGATTACACCGGCTTGAACAAAGCATGTCCCAAAGATCCGTTTGCTTTGCCTCGCATTGACCAAGTCATTGACTCGACGGCTGGCTCGAACTTTGTGTTTTCTCGATGCATACTCAGATACCACCAGATCAAGATGAGTAAGTCGACCAATTGGCCACTTCGCTCACTACTCCATACAAAGACGCTTTGTTATGTCACAATGCCCTTCGGCTGAAAACGCAGTGCTACCTACCAAATGGGACAATGCAACGTTGCCTTCATGACCAAATTGGTCGGAATGTTCACGCCTACGTGGACGATATCGCGGCGATGTCTAAAAAGTCAAACGACTTAATCTCCGACTTAAAAGAAACCTTTGATAATCTCCGGAAATACAACATGATGCTCAACCCTAAGAAGGGCGTCTTCGGGGTTCCAGCCGGCAAATTGTTGGGCTTCATCGTTTCCCAACACGGAATCAAAGTCAACCCGGAGAAAATCAAGGCCATCTTAAACATAAACCGTCCAACATGCCTAAAGGACATTCAACGACTAACAGGTTGTGTTGCAGCAGTTAGTCGGTTCGTCAGCCGACTTGGAGAGAAGGCTTTGTCATTGCATGTTGTCAAGAAGGCGGACAAATTCACATGGATGTATCAAGATGCAACATTGAAGCAGCTCAAGGAGATTCTTTCTCGCCCATCCTTGCAAAGACCAACCCGTGAGCCTGTTAATTTACATGGCGGCAACCAACCGGGTTATCAGCATCGTCGTCGTGGTAGAGCGGAAAGAACCAGGCTACGAGAACGGAGTTCAACGACTAGTTTACTATGTAAGCGAGGTCTTGACGGAGTCCAAGCAGCGTTACCCGCACTACCAAAAGATAGCTTATGGAGTATTCCTCGCTTCTCGGAAGCTGAGGCATTACTTTCAGGAGCACCCAATCACAGTAGTGAGCAAGACTCCACCGTCCGACATTATCAATAACAGCGATGCTACAGGAAGGGTCGCGAAGTGGGGCATTGAGCTTGCCGCCTTCGAGATCACCTACAAGAGACGCGACGCTATCAAGTCACAAGCTCTGGCGGATTTTATTGCGGATTGGACGGAGATGCCAGATGTTACTCCGTTGCCAGAACCAGAGTACTGGTTGATGCACTTTGACGGATCAAAGTTTCTCAACAGCTCGGGGGCTGGTGTACTGCTACAGTCACCAAAAAGAGATAAGTTGCACTACGTTCTGCAGATCCACTTCGAGGCTACAAACAACATGGCGGTGTATGAAGCATTCATTCACAGACTACGTGTAGCCAAGGATATTGGCATCAAGCGCATAATTTGTTGTGGAGATTCCAACTTGGTTGCCCAGCAGGTGGCTGGCACCTGGAATGCGTGGAACCCCATGATGACGGCATATCGCGACGAAGTGGACGAGATAGCCAAGAGCTTCTTGGGATACGAAGTCAAGTATGTGCCTAGGGAGCAAAACGAGGCCGATCTATCGTCTAAACTTGGATCTGCGCAAGCAAATTTCGCCAGAGTTTTCCTAGAGCATCTACGCACCATCTGTGAAGGGCGCCGACATCGACGATCCGGATAGAGCTAATTCTTTTCCAACATGGTGACAAAGATCCTCCGCTTGACAAAACCGTTCATGGAGTATCTCGAACACGGAACTTTGCCCGACGACGAGGTCGAAAGACGGCAAATAGTACGACAAGCAAAGGGTTATACCATAATCAATGGGCAACTCTATAAAAGGAGCACTACTGGCGTATACTTAAAGTGGGTTTCCTAGCTAGAAGGTATGGAAATCCTGCGCGAGATCCATCTCGGAGATTGCGGGCATCACGCCACTCCTCGATCATTGGTAGCGAAAGCATTCCGACAAGGATTCTACTGGCTCACCGCGAAGGCGGACGCCGACAAGCTGGTTGAGACATGCACGGGATGCCAGTATTATGCCCGACAACCACATGTTCCTACTGAAGAATTGCGAATAATACCAATAACTTGGCCGTTTGCAGTCTGGGGGCTAGACATGGTGGGACCGTTACAGACGGCACCGTGTGGATTTACGCATCTGCTGGTAGCAGTTGACCAATTTACCAAATGGATAGAAGCTAAACCCATTAGAAAGCTTGATGGGGCAACTGCCCTCAGGTTTGTCCGGGATCTAGTGGTGAGATTTGGTCTCCCACATAGCATCATCACCGACAACGGAAGCAACTTGTCACTCGGAGAAGTGGAGGCATACTGCTGGGACAAAGGCATCCGACTTGACCTTGCATCTGTGGCACACCCACAATCCAATGGTCAAGTTGAGCGAGCCAATGGATTGATTCTGCAGGGAATCAAGCCACGTCTTGAGGCACCACTACACAGAGCAGCTGGAGCCTGGGCGGAAGAATTGCCATCTGTGTTGTGGAGTTTATGAACCAGACCCAACAGATCCACCGGCTACACCCTTACTTCATGGTATATGGAGCAGAATCCATCCTACCTTCCGACATCCTCCACGACGCACCAAGAGTTGCCGCCTACGACGAAGATGATTCTGAAGAATCCAGACGCCTAGATGTGGACCTTCTCGAGGAGGAGCGTGTTTTGGCTTGCCAAAGATCCGCCATCTACCAGCAGAAGCTACGCAGCTACCATAGTCGCCGTGTTCGGCATCGCTCATTTAAAGAGGTGGATTTAGTACTCCGACTTAAGCAGAAGAAGTCACACAAATTATCCCCGCCATGGGAAGGACCGTTCATCATAAGCAAGGCGCTGCTCAATGGGTCTTACTACTTGTCGACAATCGTGAACTCAAGGATAGACCCAACGAGGATCATAAGCGTAAGCGACGTGACCCAGATGATGACTACCCGGAGCTTGATCGGCCATGGAACAGAGCACAGCTACGTCCTTTCTACACTTAGCATTTTTTATCTAATTGTGTACTTCTTATATGATCAATGAAATAAATCTCTTTGGTTCACTCATATTGCTGAGTCTTTTACCTCCTTTAGTGTTCATTTTTGGATCATATAAAACCTTTATGCACAAGTCTTGCGATTGCATTTGTGAAAATTCTACCTACGGGCGTTAGCTTAAGTTTTCTGGTGTACACGTTCTTTGTTGTTTTTAGGTGGATTTTGGAGTAGTGACTTTCGGCACTTATTGTCGGCGATTTTGTGCTCAGGTTATTGACGGTGCCATTGGGCATCGTCACCTAAGCGCATGGTTCCGACAACGAGTCTTCCGACTCACGAAAAGTCAAGCATAAGAACCAGAGTAATGGATAAGCCAGCACTTGCTTAAAAAATATATACATGCTGAAACTTAATTCTGAAGTAGCAGGATATGACAACCATTGTTTTCCGCCTTAAGATGACATCAACAAGTTTTTTCCTGCGCACACTCCAGAGGTGAAACAGAAATTACAAAGTATTTTTCATTCTTTGGGCTCATGAGACTTGAAGCGCGATCATCGCCAAATGAGAATCACCCTCGGCGCCGTGATGAGACTGAGGAGTCCTGGTTGACGTTGTCGATGAAGTTCCTGGGCACGAAGACGTCAACGTCCACCAACTCGGCAACCCTGGTGTCATAACCCGCGAGTGATGACAGGATGGCTTCGTGATCGATCTCCTTGTCGTCATCATCCACGTCGGGGATACCAGATGTCACCATGTCGATGCTGGCATCTTCATAGTGTGCCTTCACCATAGACAGCGCCATCCTTGCACCAGCCCGTGCGCATGAAGCTTTCTAGCTCGCGACACGCTCGGGGTCTCGGCGCAGAATCTCCGAGTACTTCGTCACGGAGTCCGAGGCCTTGATATAAATATGGAGGGGCTTGGCAATCTACTTGGCTTGGGCGATGGCGGTATTGATGAATTTGCCGGCAAGAAACATGCATTCCTTGTCCAAAGGAGGCGAGCGGGTTAAACCCATGGGCGCTGAAAATTCCGACAAGGATTGCATGAGTTCAATAAATTCTAAGTATCCAGACTACAGAACTACAAGGCGGAGGACACTTACTGAAGATGCTGGCCTTAGCCTTCCAGACGGTGTCCGCCAAGGATTCCTTCTCTTGTTGGAGGAGCTTAAACGCCTCGTTATGGTGAAGGTTTTGCTCATCAGTAGCTTGCTTCTGATCCTTTAGGATCGCAAGCTCCTCCTTCAAGCGATTGATCTCCGCGAAGGCGGAATCCTGCAAGGCTTTCATGGAATCTTCGTGCATCTTCAACATCTCCTTCCTCTCCTCCTTCAGGATCTTGTTCTCGCTGTCCAGCTACTGGATGTGCTTGGACTGCTTGACAATGTCCTTGGCCTTGGAAACAAGTTCTGCAAGTCGGAGAAAACAAAGTACACATTGAATACTCGGAGATTATGGGCACAAAAATAAGACGAAAATGCGCAAAAAGAAAACAGACTCTTGTTTTTGATGATCTGTTCCTTCAAGATGGCAGTTTTACCCTTTTCGGCTTCAAGATCTGCGTGCATCTTCTGGTACTTGTCGTTGGCCATGCCTCGCCGAGCATTCTCATTCTGTGGAAACAAATACAAAGTTAAGTCGTTGTTTAGTCTGCTTGGAGCCCTTAGTCGGAGATTTTCCATCTAGGCGCTGGAGGCTACAGCGGAAGTTTTTTAACTTAGCAATATGCTTAGCTTTTCTTTAAAGCATCTAGTCGGAGCTACTTCAGTTCTCGATTAAAATCTGGGGGGCTACAGTATAAAGTTTTAGCTTAGAAAATGCTTAGCTTTTCTTTAAGCATCTAGTCGAAACTAATTCAGTTACAACTAGAAGCTTGGGGGCTACAGCATTGAAAATTATGAACACTATGTATGCTACTCTTAAAGCATCTAGTCGGAATAATTCATTACATCTAAATTCTTAGGGGCTACAGTGAGAGTTTTTTCTAACTTAGTCACTCTTAGAGCATATAGATGCAAAACCTATGGTTTTCCATCTACATCCTCGGGGGCTACAGTGGTATATTCATACGAAATGCAAAAGGTAAAGTAAAACTTACAAGTGCAATGATCTTGAGGTTTGTAGCGCTCTCGGCTAGCAGCTTGCCAAAGGAAATGCTACTTCATTGCAAGATGTCTGCTTGTCGGAGTAGCTCCTCAAGACCGCATGTCGGAGATGATGGCACTCCTCCAGGAACCATAGTTGTGTTACTCGACATGAGCGCCGGGTAAAATATCTTCGGGAACTCGAAGGGTTTCTGGGGAGTAGGGGAGCCGCCTTCGTCAGAGGTACCAGCTCCCACAACCGCCTTGCCTCTACCAATGGCATCTGTAACACCCTCAGAATCGGACCTATGCAAATTTGGGCAAAATTCACCAAACCCGCATAGAAACGATTCAAAGGTGCCCACCAGGCACTTTCGTGCGGGTGGAAAACGAAGTAATAACATCACACAACAGGCCTCGATGGGACCCACAGAACAGATATATATATGACTCAAGAGTCAAGAATCTGAATATAATATACAAAGATCCAAATCACCTTGAAAGCGATAGAGCGTCCGATACGGACAAGATGCAAATGGGGCTAAGAGCCCCAAGAATAACCAATGGCGTCCATAACCTGCCTGGCCAAGCCGGAAGGGTAACCACCGCTAACGGCGCCGATCTCAAAACCGCTTAACAAAAAGGGTGCCACAAAGGGCAAAGCGAAAACAAAGAAGGAGCGTCGATTGAGGCGATGCAGCGAGGCTAGAATTCGGCGGTCCTCGCCTACATAGGTATGGTGGATCAAGCGGCGGAAGATGCACTAAACAACCTATAGAGACTCGATACAAGACGGTTATTAGAGGGGTGAAAATGACCTATCCAGATCCAACACGGGCTAGCACCAAACAAACCCATCTGGCGTTTCCCTCGAGACCAAACGAGGAAGTCAACCGAGGAACTCACACGGTTGGCGCTTTATTTATTCAGTTATAGTTGCGGCACTTTACTAGTCAGGTTTAGATAATCGTCCTGATAAAATAAGCAGTGGGCACTTTTGATTAACCATTCCGTTATAGTGGCAGTACTTACTAATCAGATACAGATAGCATGAGATAAACCCAAACCCAGCAGTTGTTGGTACTTTTATTCAGCCATTTCGTTGTAGTTGCAATACTTACTAGTCAGATACAATGTCGCAAGCGACAACCAAACAAGCAATTGTGGGCAGTATTAATTAGCCATTCCATTATAGTGAAGCTGATTACTAGTCATTATAAGTCAAATTTATAGCAGTAAACTTTAGTTATGCTTGTCTATGATCAAGAAACATGCTCCAAGTCGTCCATATCCGGACACGGCTTTGAAAGTTTTACCGGCGGGTGCACCAATAGCAACACACGCCGATCAACCTCGGAAAAACCAAATCAAAACCCAACGAGGCTTTCACGGTGAACAATCACAGGATTCAGAAATATTTGAGGCCACCCTTGAGTATACCATAGCAGTAAGCAAGCTCGAGATGGACTCAAGGTTTGCGTCGATGGTCAGAACGATGACAGAGTCCCCAATCGGGCTGCCGATACCGCGAAAACATCCCGCTTACCTAATGATCAAGGTGCTCCTCGCACAAACGTAAATAAAGCAGTAGCATGGCATAAGTACAGGATCGTAAATAAAACCTCAAACTAGTTTGTGGCCCCAAGAAATAAGAATGAATCAAGCTCTGGCTCAGGGGGGTCCCATATACCTCCCGGATGTGGATAGCGCGATAAATCAAGGAACAGGTATCAAGTACTCGGGGTCTTACGGGACACAAGTGGGCGTTCGGAAAACAAATATTATCTATCACCCACCGATGCCTCTGCTTATTTCAATTTTAGTTGTTAAACAGAAATTAAAGTGACGATAAGTAAAACTAGAACCATCTCCAACATCAACATGCGGCAATACATCAGCAACTGTGGCATTTGACGATACACATCAGCACTTGAGCAAGCAACTATGACGCGCAAGTCCAACTAGCTACCAAACAACAGGTAATAGGATGTGTCCAAGGCAATATAGGGCTGCAAGGGAATATCACAGGTACGGAAACTAAAGCATCGCAACACAGATAGCAAAAGATCAACAGGAGGGAATAAAGACTATAAAAGTAAGATAGGTAGAAAAGGGGGAGATGCTCGCCTGAAAACATTGTCGAAGGTTCAACCGAAGATCGGGCGAAGCTCACATCAACTCAACGGCCTTATCCGCGAAGAAGCAAAACACTAGAAGAAACACCGGATGCAATATTTAATACTACGGCAAAAGATCGGCATGATGCATGTATGATGGATGACATGGCAAAGGTGCGATGCAATTATGTCATATTAAGCGGAACCGGGGTCCCGACAATTAATTAGATGGTGCAAGTTATTTAGATCCCCGCAATTTAAATGTTGTTTAACAATGAAAGATTATAGTATGGATTCGCTACTCAAGTTTAAATGAGGCCAATATAAGGCTAGATTTGCCCGCATATGGGCCCCATACTTAATTATTAGGTGAATCGGCATAAGGCCCCCAAACCAATGCTATGCATGCGGAAATGACAATTTAATATGCAAACAAGTTGTTATTCTGCATTTATAAAATAGGGTATCGAGGGAAAAGGGTCACACATTTAGGGGTCTCGACGATCTTGTTTAGGGTTCCGGTGTACGGGGTCGGTCTCAGGGTTCGACGGAGCTGGGGTTTCGGGGTCGTTCTCGAACTCCGGGGGTTAGGGTCTTGGCGTTCCGGGAAGCCGGACTTGGTTCGGCGTCAGGGGCGCATCGGGTCCTTCCGGGCGGTGTCGTTCTTGTCGCCACGAAGATCTTGTCGGCTCCGTGTCATCGAGTCGGTCTTGTCGTTACACCGCGGAGAACTGGTCGTCGGCGCACTCAGGTTTTCGGGGTTCGGTCTTCGGATCGTGGGATCGGAGATCTTGGCGCGGCTCCGGTTCAGGGTGCCGAGGTCGAGAAGGGGAACTTGACATCCATGTGGCGACCTTGGTGATCCGTGACGAGGCCCACGGGGACAGGGTCACGGTGAACTTGGCGTTCCGTTTAACGACCTTGGCGTCCTTGTCGGAGTTCCCGGGTGACGCTGTCGGTCTTGGTTTAGGGCGCCGGTGATCCTTGGTGATTCCAGGCGAAGGTCTCGACGATCTAGATCGGTCCCCGGTTCCCGTGTGGTGGACTTGGTGTGCCGTGGTTCCCTTGTCGACCGCAGAACCAAACAGAGGCGATCCTTGGGGACAACTTCGCTGTGAGGCGGCTCAGGAGCGCCGCCCTCGGCTTCTGCGTGAGCGAGCACAGAACCTTTGCTGACGGACATGAAACGGGCGGGTCGGCGAGGAAGGTTGTGGCGGCTTCTCGGGCGGCGGGCTCGGACCTGCCGGGACGAGCTTGACGGGACGGCGGAGCGAGCCGGGCGGGCGGCGGCAGGGGGCCCGGGCCCGCGAGGCGCGGGCGGCGGGCGGCCAGAGGTAGAGTGGCCGAGGAGAGCGAGGCGGCGTCTTGGGCGGGCTTGCGCGGGCGGCGGGCCTTCGCCGGGC
The DNA here is from genome assembly GCA_030063025.1 of Avena longiglumis. NCBI lineage: Eukaryota > Viridiplantae > Streptophyta > Magnoliopsida > Poales > Poaceae > Avena > Avena longiglumis. The sequence continues at coordinate 128,256,217 of CP125976.1, forward strand.
GCAGAGCAGCTCCAGCGGCTCGGGAAGGAAGGTCGTGGTGGCGGCGCGAGGGCATGGAGGGAGGTGAGGCGGAGGCGGGAAGGCACCGGACGGCGGGCGGCGGCTGCTACCGGGGAGGATCCGGCGCGTGGGACGGCCAGAGAGAGGTCGACAGCGGGGTGGGGGCGCGGCCTTGGCCGCGACGCTGACGCTGGCGCCGGGCGAGGCGAGGAGGTTGATGGCGGCAGGCGTTGGGGTAGGCAGGTGGAGCTTTGGGAAGAAGCAGGAGGGGCTGTGCGGTGGGCAGTGGGACCGGCCCGTGAGGTGTGGTTGGGGTTGGTGGGGTGTGGGGGAGAGAGGTGAGGGAAGAGAGAGGGTGTTGGGGCTTGGGTGACGTGGCGGGTTTTGATTGGTTGAGGTGGAAGGTTGAGAGGAGGTGGCATGTTGATTGGGGAGTGATGTGGCTGGATGTGGGTAGAGTATTAGGTAGAAGTAGGATTTAGATGGGCGGTGTAGTTGGACCGATTGTAAAATCTGGGCGGTCGTTGGGTCGCTTGGCCGCTCATTGCCGCTAAAATTAATAATTTTATTTATTCTTAATTATCTTTTGCAACTAATTTTGACAAACAAAATATTGAACAACCGGGTTTGGCGTTTGAATAATTGTCGGGCGTTTAGAAAACAAAAGCGGGCTTTGCGAAAATAGTTTTGGCAAACAATGCATGATGATGATGATGCAATGCACAAATTCAACGCGATTTTCTAGTAGTGGTTTTGCGGGATGCCACAATTCGACACCACTAACAAGGGATCTCGCCCTCGAGATCCGCCTCATGGTACCGAAGGAAGGTCGGCGTTCTCCGTCTTCTCGCTTTGTGTAGATCCTCGCGACACCACTAACGAGGTTCCTTCTTCATCTGAAAACGCGACACCACCAACAAAGGGTCGTTGTTCACGATCGCTGAGTGAACACTCCGGGAACAAAAGGTCGAAGATAGAGGCATCGCAGATAAAGCCACCTAACTTCCGTGGACGGAGTAAATTGCTGGATCCGATTCGACGTACAAGAAGCGAATGATAAGAGCGTGGTAGGGTAGCTCCATCCCACACTCATAACATTACTCGCACGAATAAGCGGATTAAGCATCCAACTCTCGGAGTTAGATCAAGATCTCGACAAGCGAGGCTCGGAAACAAGGGAGTGTTGCCCGGAAATCGTATGAAAGACACCTCGATTAGGTTTCGGTGGTTCCATTGGCATGAACAACACATGCTCAAGGTTAACTAACTTCACCAAAGCTCGTCCTTCTCATATGTTTTCACGACATCGATATCCAGCAAGGAGCACATATGGATAAAGAGCTCAAGGACGTAAGATTGGAGGAAGGGTACAACGGGTTGCAGATTGATGATCGTAGCACTGCGTTACAAAAGGGAAAGCGAAACCTCAAGGTACGCGGAAACCCAACCACGAGAAATCTTGGACTCGAAGAGAGAAGAGAGCGGATTCAAAACACGTGAGGTAAGAGGAGAACAGCGGAGGGTAAGGAGTAAAATCAGACCTATTCGAACTATCCAACCGATTTTGCAAAATAGTTTTGACACTCTACTTGACCGTTAGCTAGGTTATCCTACAGGCTGGACTTGTGGGTATCTGGCTATGAGCTCGATACCACTCTGTAACACCCTCGAGAATCGGACCTATGCAAATTTGGGCAAAATTCACCAAACCCATAGAAACGATTCAAAGGTGCACCGAGCACTTTCGCGGGTGGAAAAGCAGTAATAACATCACACAACAGGCCTCGATGGGACCCACGAGCAGATATATATACAATGACTCAAGAGTCAAGAATCTGATATAATATACAAAGATCCAAATCACCTTGAAAGCGATAGGCGTCCGACTACGGACAAGATGCAAATGGGGCTAAGAGCCTCAAGAATAACCAATGGCGTCCATAACCTGCCCGCCAAGCCGGAAGGGTAACCCCGCTTGGCGTCGATCTCAAAACACCTTAACAAAAGGGGTGCCGACAAAGGGCAAAGCAGAAAACAAAGAAGGAGCGTCGATCACGAGGCCGACACGGCGAGGCTAGAATTCGGCGGTCCTCGCCTACATAGGTATGGTGGACTGAAGCGGCAGCGGCAGCATGCACTAAACAACCTATAGAGACTCGATACAACTGACGGTTATTAGAGAGGGGTGAGAATGACCTATCCGGATCCAACCTGGGGCTAGCACCAAACAAACCCATCCTGGCGTTTCCCCCTCGAGACCAAACGAGGAAGTCAACCGAGGAACTCACACAGTTGGCAGTTTTATTTATTCAGTTATAGTTGCGGCACTTTACTAGTCAGGTTTAGATAATCGTCCTGATAAAATAAGCAGTGGGCACTTTTGATTAACCATTCCGTTATAGCGGCAGTACTTACTAATCAGATACAGATAGCATGAGATAAACCCAAACCCAGCAGTTGTTGGTACTTTTATTCAGCCATTTCGTTGTAGTTGCAATACTTACTAGTCAGATACAATGTCGCAAGCGACAACCAAACAAGCAATTGTGGGCAGTATTAATTAGCCATTCCATTATAGTGAAGCTGATTACTAGTCATTATAAGTCAAATTTATAGCAGTAAACTTTAGTTATGCTTGTCTATGATCAAGAAACTGTGCTCCAAGTCGTCCATATCCGCGGACACGGCTTTCAGAAAGTTTTACCGGCGGTGCACCAATAGCAACACACGCCGATCAACCTCGGAAAAACCAAATCAAAACCCAACGAGGCTTTCATTGAACAATCACAGGATTGAAATATTTGAGGCCACCCTTGAGTATACCCGCAATGGAGTAAGCAAGCTCGAGACGGACTCAAGGTTTGCGTCGATGGTCAGAACGACAAGTCCCCAATCGGGACCTGCCGATACCGCGAAAACATCCCGCTTACCTAAGCAAGATGCAGTGCTCCTCGCACAATCGTAAATAAAGCAGTAGCATGGCATAAGTACAGGATCGTAAATAAAACCTCAAACTAGTTTGTGGCCCCAAGAAATAAGAATGAATCAAGCTCTGGCTCAGGGGGGTCCCATATACCTCCCGGATGTGGATATAGCGATAAATCAAGGAACAGGTATCAAGTACTCGGGGTCTTACGGGACACAAGTGGGCGTTCGGAAAACAAATATTATCTATCACCCACCGATGCCTCTGCTTATTTCAATTTTAGTTGTTAAACAGAAATTAAAGTGACGATAAGTAAAACTAGAACCATCTCCAACATCAACATGCGGCAATACATCAGCAACTGTGGCATTTGACGATACACATCAGCACTTGAGCAAGCAACTATGACGCGCAAGTCCAACTAGCTACCAAACAACAGGTAATAGGATGTGTCCAAGGCAATATAGGGCTGCAAGGGAATATCACAGGTACGGAAACTAAAGCATCGCAACACAGATAGCAAAAGATCAACAGGAGGAATAAAGACTATAAAAGTAAGATAGGTAGAAAGGGGAGATGCTACCGAAAACATTGTCGAAGGTTCAACCAAGATCGGTAAGCTCACATCAACTCAACGGCCTTATCCGAAGAAGCAAAACACTAGAAGAAACACCGGATGCAATATTTAATACTACGGCAAAAGATCGGCATGATGCATGTATGATGGATGACATGGCAAAGGTGCGATGCAATTATGTCATATTAAGCGGAACCGGGGTCCCGACAATTAATTAGATGGTGCAAGTTATTTAGATCCCCGCAATTTAAATGTTGTTTAACAATGAAAGATTATAGTATGGATTCGCTACTCAAGTTTAAATGAGGCCAATATAAGGCTAGATTTGCCCGCATATGGGCCCCATACTTAATTATTAGGTGAATCGGCATAAGGCCCCCAAACCAATGCTATGCATGCGGAAATGACAATTTAATATGCAAACAAGTTGTTATTATGCATTTATAAAATAGGGTATCGAGGGAAAAGGGTCACACATTTAGGGGTCTCGACGATCTTGTTTAGGGTTCCGTGTAATGGGTCGGTCTCGTGGTTCGGATTTGGGGTTTGAGGTTCGAACTCGGGGTTAGGGTCTTGCCCGGAAGCCGGACTTGTTCGGCGTCGGTATCGGGTCCTTCCGGGGCGGTGTCGTTCTTGTCGCCACGAAGATCTTGTCGGCTCCGTGTCATCGAGTCGGTCTTGTCGTTACACCGCGGAGAACTGGTCGTCGGCGCACTCAGGTTTTCGGGGTTCGGTCTTGGATCGTGGGATCGGAGATCTTGGCGGCTCGGTTCGTGGTGCGAGGTCGAAGAACTTGACATCCATGTGGCGACCTTGGTGATCCGTGACGGCCCAGGACAGTCACGGTGAACTTGGCGTTCGCTTAACGACCTTGGCGTCCTTGTCGGAGTTCCCGGGTGACGCTGTCGGTCTTGGTTTAGGGCGCCGGTGATCCTTGGTGATTCCAGGCGAAGGTCTCGACGATCTAGATCGGTCCCCGGTTCCCGTGTGGTGGACTTGGTGTGCCGTGGTTCCCTTTCGACACGCAGTAACCAAACAGAGCGATCCCTTGACGAGGACAACTCGTCGTGAGGCGGCCTCGTGGCGGCGGCCCTCACGGCTTCTTGCGTGAGCGAGCACGAGGCCGCTGGCGACGGACATGGAAACGGGCGGTCGGCGAGGAAGGCGCGGCGGCTTCTGGCGGGCGGGGGCCGGACTGCAGGGGACGGAGCAGCGAGGGGCGGACGCCGTGAGGCGGGCAGCGGCGAGGGGCCCGGGCGCGAGGCGGCGGGCGGCCAGAGGTAGAGTGCTGAGGAGGCGGGGGCGGGGAACTGCGAGGCGAGGCGTGCCGGGCAGACTTGGCGCGGCGGAGGCCTTCAGGCGAGTCGCGGACGGCTCCCGGCGGGCTCGGGGAAGGAAGGTCGTCAGCGGTGGCGGCGAGGGCCGCGGAGGGAGGTGGCGGGCGGGGAAGGCACCGGCGACGGGGCGGGCGAAGCTCAGGCGCGGCTGCTCGGGGAGGATCCGGGCGCGCGTGGGGACCAGAGTAGGTCGACGGCGGTGGGGGCGCGAGGTAGCGCGGCTTGGCAAGACGCCGGCGCAAGGGCTGGCGAGAGGTTGATGGCGGCCGCGGGGCGTTGGGGTAACGGGGCAGGTGGAGCTTTGGGGAAGAAGCACAGGGGAGGGGGCCTGCTGCGGGTGGGCCAGGTGGGACCGGCCGGCAGGGTGTGGTTCTGGGGTTGGTGGGGTGAGTGACTGGGAGAGAGAGGTGAGGGAAGAGAGAGAGGGGTGTTGGGGGCTTGGGTGACGTGGCGGGTTTTGATTGGTTGAGGTGGAAGGTTGAGAGGAGGTGGCATGTTCTGATTGGGGGGAGTGATGTGGCCAGGATGTGTGGGTAGAGTATTAGGTAGAAGTAGGATTTAGATGGGGCGGTGTAGTTGGACCGATTGTAAAATCTGGGGCGGTCGTTCGGGTCGCTTCGGCCCGTTCGACTGCCCCGCTAAAATAATTAATAATTTTATTTATTCTTAATTATCTTTTGCAACTAATTTTTGACAAACAAAATATTCGGAACAACCGGGGTTTGGCGTTTGAATAATTGTCGGGGCGTTTTAGAAAACAAAAGCGGGCTTTGCGAAATAGTTTTGGCAAACAATGCATGATGATGATGATGCAATGCACAAATTCAACGCGATTTTCTAGTAGTGGTTTTGCGGGATGCCACAGCATCCTTAGCTGGAGCTTCAGCCATTTGAAGAGCAGCGCTCTCCTGCGTCGCCTGCTCGCCGACAATAGCTAGTTCGGTAGAGGCGCCAGAATCCACTTCCATGGCGGAAGGGCCTGGTGCCTCCTGAACTTGGGAGCTTGTCGGAGCGGAGGAGGGCTTGACGACAGGAGTAGCAGGGGCGATGGCGGGGGAGGAGTCGCGATGCAGCATATCTTTGATATTTCTGGAAGCCCCAAGAGTCTTGGAGGACTTCTTGAGGCTGGTTGTGGCTTTCTTCCTGAAACATGCAAAATGCATAAGTACAGGAATAAGACAGATAAATGAGACAACGTCGGAGAATGAGAGGCTTACACTAGGGGGGGGGAGCTTTGGCAAACATCCCGGTGGCTTTCTTCTTTTTCGCATCCAGGGCGGCAGTACTCTTTTTGGAGGCTCCACCCTCCGTCTTCTTTTTCTTGCCTCCGTCAGCAGCGTCAGAGGTGGAGCTCTTCCGCTTTCACGCCAACGGGGCATCGTCGTTGGACATGACCGTGACTTCCTTCATCTTTGGATCGTAGATTTGGGCAGCCAGGTTGTCCTCATCTAGATCGCTAAGCTGTTAAGTAAGAAATCACCGTGTTAGATAAGATGGCACTAGCAAGACGGAGAAACTGGAGCAATGTCATACACGGAAAATAAATACCTACCTTTGGGCATTTTCCGTCTACGTACATGTCGCATGTGATGGTGAAGCCGCGCTTCTTATCCTTAACCTTGACGATGTCCTTCAAACGGAGCTTGACGGACTCGCTCGAGAAGTTATCCACGGAGATCCGAAGGGAATCCTTTCGATCGCCCGTGTACTCGTGTATAAACTTGGCGGTCTGCGGGGTTGGATTACGATGAACCAGCACATGGCTAGGTCCAAGCCGGTCAAACCCGCCTCTATGAACCACTCGATCCGCCTTATTGCGCGAGAAGCGTTGAGGTCGGAGGGAAGGGAGGCATGGGATCTCCATGTGGAAACTTCAGCGGCGGCTCCATCCACGAAGTCCGGGTACGTCACTTCTCGGCCTGCCAAAGAAATGTCGGGGACGTAGAAGTACGTGCACTGCCAGTTTTTCCATGACTCGTGGCCGACGATGTCGGGGAACCGCCGGCCAGGTCGGATCTTGAAGCTTGTGGTGCCTAAGTTCCTAAGCTCCTCCCTACTATGTCCGGCTTCACGTTTGACGGTGAAGAAGTACACGAACAAGTCTAGCCTAGGCTTAATCCCTAGGTAACCCTCACAAAGTGCCGCGAAGTTGCTAAGCACTAAGATACTATTGGGGGAGAGGTTATGGGGTTGGACTTTGAAGTGGTTCAAGACGGACAGAAAGAAGTGGGGGATGGGCAGAGAAACGCCACTGCATCGGTGAGCCTTGAGGTACACCTTTTCTCTGGATTGGGGAGAAGGTGTCACCTCGCCAGCCGGCGCCGCCCGCCAGGCAAGCCCCTCCGTCGCGGGGAGGTAGCCTTCGGCGACCATCTCTTGGATGTCACGGCCGCTGATGTCCGAGCCGCCCAGTCGCCCTTGTGCGAGTCTGGCCCCTCTTCCAGAGGCTCGAGCGCCGCCAGATTGTGGTCACCGCCGGTGGTTTCAATCACCGCCGACGCAGGGATGACCAGGCCCTTTGGGGGCACGACGATGGAGCTCGCCGGCTTCGCCGTGGCTTCGCTCGACGCCGCCATCGACGGGGATGAGCTGCTGTTGGCCATGGAGGACTGGAAGGATGCGACTGGTGCAGAGAGGGGCTAGGGTTTCTTCGAGGTTTTCCGCGGAGAGATCGAGGAGGCATGCGGCTGGAGGAAGAAGATGATGACGCGAGAGAATGGAGTGAAAAAGTAGCAAGTGTCCCACGGTTACTATTTATCTTACTACGCGTCAAGATTCGTGCAGCTAATCGGACGGTTGCCGCGTAGACGACGTGTTCGTGAACGTGCGCGGTAATTTCGCCACGTCTCCAACCACGCCGCCAACGGTTCGTATCGCTTGCGCGGGAAAATCGGATATGATTGCGTTCTCTGCATGTGTGAGTTACGAGGCATCGCTGACCTACAGCCTACGTCGTCATAACTGACATGGTAGATGAGCCGTCCCGTCAAAGATTCCGGCATGGACGGATTTAATCCGACTACGGAAGAGTACGATGGAAGATTCAGCATTTCTCCGGCTTACTCATAGAACACGGAGAAACCTTTGCAGGGTTCTTCGGGAGGACTACAAGATATTGCTTGACGATTTGCCGACATCCATCTAGACGGAGCATTCCACGGGAAGAGGCAAGACGGCGCAAGATCTCGGAGTTCTCCGGGCTACTTATTGAGGGGGGATATACTATATGGGTATCCTCATAGCATATCTCTTATCCGACTAACGGGTGGCCCATAGTCGGTAGCATGGCTCGTGGCTGCTGGGCGCCCGATTAGGTGGATCGAAGGAGACCCATGCCGGATAAAGGAAGGCTACGGTGGAGTCACCAGCGTCCCCGAAGCCTTGGAGTACAAGATACACAAGACTAGTGATAGACGGTGTAGGACTCTGTAACCTGTCCGGCTAGGACTTTTCCCTATAACCCTAGGACCTGGCGACTATATAAGTCGGGCCTATGGGAACCTTTAGGGCACGGTAACTTAGATAATCTCATACAACCTCGCACAGCGAACCTATCTCTGTAACTTGGCGTATTGCCCTTATAGTGATTTATAGCTGGAGTAGGATTCCGCCACCGTTGTGGGATCTGAACCTGGGTAAGCTGTGTAACCTCATACCTGTCAACCGTCCGCCTTACCCCACGTCTCTAAACACGCACTGTGAGGACCCCTCCATGGCGTACTCGTCGGCAATACCACGACAGTTGGCGCCCACCGTGGGGCAAGAGGCGCTTCAGGCTCTTCAGCGGGCGAGGACCAAGATCTTCACGGGAATCAGCGAAACCGTAGCCATCGGCCGTGTTCTCTTCTCCGGCAACGTTCCGATCGCCCCCCTGACGAGTTCTGGATCCCGGCGAAGACGAACCCTACGCGGTGTTCGATCGTTCCTATCGAAGACATCCACCTCTTCATCGGCGAAACCGACTCGGGCACTATTTTCCTGGGATTACTCACTCATGGATGAGGGAAACATCGGTGGTTGATGGAGATGCGTTGGTGATGACGATGTCGATGATCCTCTCCAAATTCCCCATCCCGATAGGGTGCTAGAACGGATTTTCTAGATCCGAATCTTGGTTCATGGTGGCGGCGGCGGAGCGAAACTCTTTCTAGAATACTATCGAACCCCCCTCGTTTTTTAGGTCGAAAGGCAACTTATAGGCGCAGAGGGAGGCCGAGGGGGTGCCTGCACCCCCAGGCGCGGCCAGTGGTGGGCCCGCGCCTGGCATGGGTGTGGGCCCCCAGGCTCCTTCTCCGTCTCGTCTTCTGGCTCCGTGGATCTTCTGGTGAAATATAATTTTTGGCATATTTTCCGGGATTTTTCCTGATAGTTCATTTTCTGCACAAAAACAAGACACCAAGGTAATTCTGCTAAAAACAGGGTTAGTCCATGTTAGTTGTATCCAAATCACACAATTTTAGAGGAGAAACAATACCAAAGTGTTCGAGAAAGTAGATATGTTTTGGACGTATCAGTTATATATTACGAAGTTTTGAAGCATAAGGAAGGTATTGATACGAAAACGAGGCAGAGACGGAGCTCGGGGGGCTCACACCGTCCAGGCACGGCCAGCTGGGGCCCATGCCTAGGGTGGGTGTAGCCACCCCGGACTCCGTTTCCTCCTCTATTTTGTTTCGTAACCTTCTGTATATAATAAAAACATCAAAAATATAAAAATATCAAGCTTTCACGAACCTTCTTCTTTCACCACTTTTACCTATTCAAAGTCAAACTCTACAGACTCCTTTCCTCCTTCTCCTGGAAATTCCTTTCTTCACAAGGTAATACACAAACTTCAAGGGCAACATTAGTGTAAGCAAAAACAATAAATCTTTAGGTTCACACTTCAACTGAAATCCATCAAAACATAGGCTTGTGTAAGAGGCAAATGCAAATGATGGCAGAAATCTGTCAAAACAGACCAGCAGGTAAAGATTGATTTTTTCTAAAAACTTCTGTTGGTCAAATCAAAAAGTCCAATACTAATGAAAGTTGGGTAACAACTTGGAGAACAAGCTCAGAAAAATATAGCTCCAGTCGACGTACTGAGCTCCCTCATGAATTTTTACAATGGAGCACAAAAATCTTTCCCAGGACAACCACTTTTCACAACTCCTCTACTTCCCAAATGTAGTAGAACTTGACACAAAAACCAAAACAAAAAGGGGTAAGGAGCGGTTATTACAGAGGTAATAACTGCCAAGACTCAACCATACTCTTGGGTTATCTCCCAACAATTACTTTTCTTTAATGCCTTTAAGTTAGGCTTGAAAGTTTCAAAGATGCTCACAAATGAGATAAATATTTGAAGTGAAAGAGAGCATAAATAAGCAAATAACCAACACATTTGAGTCTAACCCACTTCCTCTGCATGGGGGTATCATGAGAAAACAAATTGTTGAAACAAAAAGCCACTAGCATAGGAAGATAAAACAAATGCAACTTCAAAGCTTTCAACATAAAACGGGGAAACTTAACATTATCGAGATGCATAAAACCATGTTTCCCTCTCTTATAATAACTTTCAGTAGCACTTTCAATAAAGTTGACAATATAACTATCATTGGCAAAAACTTTATCATTAGAATTAGCATACTTACAGTCACCAAAAAGAGGTCCAAGGTCATAAACTGGATCAATAGAAGCAAGTTGTTCCATCCTGAAATCTTCATTTGGCAAGCTATTTTCACAAGGAGCTTTAGCAAATTTGGAAAATTTAAACTCGTAAGAATCTCCATCAAACTTAGTTAAAACTTTTTCCTTTTTACAATCCATAATTGAAGGGTTTCGCAGCATAGTAAATCAAAAAAATTCTACGGATGCGAAGAAGAAAGCCAAGATCTAATCTAGGAGATGCAATCAAAGAGAGAGATAGATGAGATATTCATACCCTTGAAGAAATCGCACAGCGGAAACGTTCAAAAGAACGTGGTTGATGTAGTCGTACTCGCCGTCTCCTCCTCGCGATCCGATCTGATCCTACGCCACAAGTGGCGGCGCCTCCGAGAGATGCACACATACAGTACCGCAACGTCTCCTCCTTCCTTGGTCCAGCAAGTAGGGTGGAGAGATGGATTGGATCTGCAGCACGATGGCGTGGTGCTATGGTGGAGAGTTTCTGCGGCAGGGCTTCGGCTACGCGCAGTCGGGAGAGAGAGAGGTGGAGGGGCAGCAGGACGGCGGCTAGGGTTGGAGGAGTGGGGAGGAGGCTGCGCCCCTGCCCTCCTTATATAGGGGGCTGGCTGCCCCCCTTGACCCCTCCTCCAAGCCCTAGGGCGGCGGCCCAAGGGGTGGAGTGGGGGGCAAGTCTTCCCCCCTCTTCTAGAAGGTCCCCCTAGGGCTGGCCGACTGGGCCTTAGGGGCCTTGTGCCCCTGGCCCAAAGTGGCCAGGGCACTTCCCGTTAGGACCACGCAGGCCTCCGACAAGTGGGACCACGTTGGTCCCACTACGGAACCTTCTAGAACCTTCCGGTACAATACCAATAAACTCCGAAACGATTCCGAAATCCAAAAACTGCTTTCCTTTATATGAATATTATTCTCTGGACCATTCCGGAACCTCTCGTGATGTCCTGGATCTCATCCGAGACTCCGACCAAAAACTCATAAACCAATCATCCATTCTATCATAGCGTCGATGCACGTTAAGTGTGTGACCCTACGGGTTCGAGAATATGCAGACATGATCTTCTATCAATAATCAACAGCGGGATCTGGAAACCCATATTGACTCCCACACATTCATCGATGATCATATCGGATGAACCACGATGCCAGGATTCAATTAATCCCATATATGTATTCCCTTCGTCATGCGATATTTTACTTGCCCGATATTTGATCGTTGGTATCGGCATACCTAGTTAAATCTCGTTCATAGCAAGTACTTTACTCGTTCCGTAATCCGATATCACTTTGTGATTAAATCCTTAACCACGTGCTTGCAAGCGGTGTTGATATCGACACGAGTGGGCTCAGTATATCTCTCCGACTGGGAGGACAAATTCCATCTCGATACATACAACCCAACAAGTACTTTCCGATCACCGAGACACCTTTATGATCACCTCACATAGGATGACGTTTGATGACCTCAAATCTTTATTTCGATACTGGGAGTTGTATTATCTCATGGTCTAAGGAATACAATACTTGACATAGGAAAGCTTCGCTCGCAAAGATGAACACGATGACACGATCTAATTGCTCTGCTTAATTTGGGTCTGTCCATCATATCATTCTCCTAATGACATGATCTCATTATTAATCGACAACTCATGTCTATGGTTAAGAAACCTTAACCATCATTAATCAATGAGCTAGTCCATAGAGGCGTACTAGGGACACGGTGTTGTTCATAAACCACACAAGTATCAAAGTTTCCGCTTAATACAATTCTAGCATGGAATATAAACTTTATCACGAACAAGAATTATAATAATAACATCTTTATTATTGCCTCTAGGGCATAATTCCAACAGTCTCCCACTTGCACTAGAGTCAATAATCTAGTTTACATCTGGCAACAATCTAACACCCATGGCATTAAGGTGCTGATCATGTTTTGCTCGTGGAAGAGGTTTACTCAACGGATCTGCGACATTCAGATATGTATGTACTTTGCTAATCTTCAGATCTCCATCTGCTATATAATCTCGGATTATATGAAAACGGCGGTTGATGTGCTTGGTCTTTGGATGATATCTTGGTTCCTTAGCCAGTGCTATGGCGCCAGTGTTGTCGCACAATATCTCTAGTGGGTCCAAGGAACTTGGAACCACACCAAGCTCAGTGATGAAGTTCCTGATCCAAACTCCTTCACTTGACGCTCAAGCAGCCATGTATTATTCCATTTGTAGATCCCGCGATCACGCTTTGCTTGCAGCTTCTCCAGCTCACAGCTCCACCATTCAAAATATAAACGTATCCTGTCTGAGATTTAGAATCATCCGGGTCGGTGTCGAAACTAGCGTCAACGTAACCTTTTACGACGAGCTAATCATGACCTCCATAGACCAAGACCATTTCTTTAGTCCTATTTAAATACTTTAGGATGTTCTTTATGGCTGTCTAGTGTTCCACTCCTGGATCACTTTGGTATCTGCTCGTCAAACCAAGAGCATTGGACACATCTGGTCTAGTACATAGCATGGCATACATCAGAGAACCTATGGCCGAGACATATGGCACTTTCCTCATAGTATCTCTATCTTTTGCCGTAGCTGGACACTGAGCCTTGCTCAATATCTTACCTGACAACATAGGCAATGAACCTTTCTTTGCTTTATCCATTCTGAACCTTTTCAAAACTTTGTCTAGATATGTACTTTGTCTTAAAGCTATTAGGCGTCTTTGTCTATCTCTATAGATTTTGATGCCTAATATATAAGCAGCTTCTCCTAGGTCTTTGATTGAAAAACATTTATTCAAATAACTCTTCACATCGTTAAGCATACCAATGTCATTTCAAATAATCAATATGTCATCCACATATAGTACTAAAAATGTCACCGAGTTCCCACTCACTTTCTTGTAGATACAAGCTTCGTAGCAATTTGGAACAAATCCAAAACTCTTGATCACTTGATCAAAACGAAGGTTCCAACTCCGAGATGCTTGCTTTAGTCCATAAATGGAACGCTGAAGTTTGCACACCTTATTAGCATCCTTAGGATCGACAAAACCTTCGGGCTGCATCATATACAGCTCTTCATCAGTGTTGCCATTGAGGAACGCGGTCTTGACATCCATCTGCCATATTTCATAATCATGAAATGCAGCAATTGCTAATAAAATCCGAATGGACTTAAACATCGCTACGGGAGAGAAAGTCTCATCGTAGTCAACACCTTGAACTTGCCGAAACCCTTTTGCGACAAGTCGAGCTTTATAGACAGTAACACTACCATCCGCGTCCATTTCCTTCTTGAAAATCCATTTGCACTCAGCGGCCTTACGGTCGCTAGGAGGGTCCACCAAAGTCCATACTTAGTTTTCGCTCATGGATCCCAATTCGGATTTCATGGCCTCTAGCCATTTCTCAGAGTCTGGGCTCATCATTGCTTCCTCATAGTTCGCAGGTTCACTGTTGTCTACCAACCAGACGGTTAAGACAGGGTTGCCGTACCATTTAGGAGTGGCACGTGACCTTGTCGACCTGCAAAGTTCAGTAGTAGCATCATTCGAAGTTTCATGATCCTCGTCATTAGCTTTCTCTCTTGTTGGTGCAGACGGCACTGGAATAATTTTAGGTGCTGCGCTACTCTCCAACTCGAGAGAAGGTTCAATAACCTCGTCTAGCTCTACCTTCCTCCCACTCACTTCTTTCGAGAGAAACTCCTTCTCAAGAAAGGATCCGTTCTTTGCAACAAACACTTTGCCTTCGGATCTATGGTAGAAGGTATAACCAATCGTTTCCTTAGGGTATCCTATGAAGACGCATTTCTTCGCTTTGGGTTCGAGCTTGTCCGGCATCAACTTCTTGACGTAAGCTTCGCATCCCCAAACTTTAAGAAACGACAACTTAGGTTTAGCACCAAACCATAGTTCATACCGTGTCGTCTCAACGGATTTAGATGGTGCCCTATTTAAAGTGAATGCAGCGGTTTCTAATGCATAACCCCAAAATGATAACGGAAAATCTGTAAGAGACATCATTGATCGCACCATATCTAATAGAGTTCGATTCTGGCGTTCAGACACACCATTGCGCTGTGGTGTTCCAGGTGGCGTGAGTTGCGAAACGATTCCACTTGCTTTAAGATGCGTGAGAAAATCATAACTCAAATATTCACCTCCACGATCGGATCGTAGAAATTTAATTTTCCTGTTACGATGGTTTTCCACTTCATTCTGAAATTCTTTGAACTTTTCAAACGTTTCAGATTTATGTTTCATCAAATAGATATACCCATATCTACTTAAGTCATCAGTAAAAGTGAGAAAATAGCGATATCCACCGCGCGTCGAAACACTCATTGGTCCGCATACATCGGTATGTATGATTTCCAATAAGTCCGTTGCTCGCTCCATTATTCCGGAGAACGGGGTTTTGATCATCTTGCCCATGAGGCACGACTCGCACGTGTCAAATGATTCAAAATCAAGACACTCGAAAAGTCCATTAGAATGGAGTTTCTTCATGCGTTTTACACCAATATGACCTAGACGACAATGCCACAAATAAGTTGGATTATCACTATCTACTTTGCATCTCTTAGCCTCAATGTTATGGATGTGTGTTTCATTGCATTCGAGATTCAGAAGAAATAAACCATTCACAACAGGTGCATGACCATAAAAGATGTTATTCATATAAATATAACAACCATTATTCTCTGATTTAAATGAATAACTGTCTTTCAATAAACACGATCTAGATATAATGTTCATGCTCAACGCAGGCACATAATAATACTTATTAAGGTTTAAAACTAATCCCGAAGGTAAAACTAAGGAGAGCGTGCCGACGGCCATCACATCAACTTTTGATCCATTGCCAACGCGCATCGTCACCTCATCCCTTGCTAGCCGCCGTCTATTCCGTAGCTCCTGTTTCGAGTAACAAATATTAGCAAATGAACCAGTATCATATACCCAGGCACTACAACGAGCGCAAGTAAGGTAAACAGAAATAACATGTATATCAAATATACCTTTAATGGTGCCAGCCTTCTTGTCCGCTAAGTACTTGGGACAGTTGCACTTCCAGTGAACCTTGTCCTTGCAATAGAAGCACTCAGTGTCCGGCTTAGGTCCAGACTTGAGCTTCTTCTCAGCAAGGGCAACGCGCTTGCCGCTTCCTTTCTTGAAGGATTTCTTTGCACCCTTACCTTTCTTAAATCTAGGGGTCTTGTTGACCATCAACACATGATTATCTTTCTTGATATCCACCTCCGCAGCTTTCAGCTTAGCGAAGAGCTCAAAGGATCGATCGGGAACCAATTTTATTGTGAGTAACTACAAAACCTTTGTAGCTAGGAGGGAGTGATTGCAGAACTCTGTCAATCTTGAGCTCTTCTGGAATCTTGCAGTCCAGTTGCTCAATACATTGGGTGTAGCCCGACATCTTAATGGCGTGCTCACTAACGGAACTCCCTTCCTCCATCTTGCAGTTAAAGAACTTCTCAGAGATCTCATATCTCTCAGAACGAGCCTGAGTCTGAAACATGCTTTTCAGTTCCTCAAGAATCTCAAAGGGCCCGGCAAACTCCTCAAAACGATTTTGAAGTTCCGGTTCCATAGAAAACAACATGGTACTCTTAATCACTCCATAATCATCTTTATGGATCGATAAACTACTTTTTCATCACCAAGCGCATCAATAGCGTGGGCGTCACCTAGCGCTTTCTCAAGTACATAGTCTTTTGTCCGCCAAATGAGAATGATTCTCGATCAGGAACCAGTTGGTGAAGTTAGACCCATTGTTTTAAGCTTTTCTTTCTCAGCAAAAACGTTGAAGTTGAAGTTGGACTTAGCCATTTGATCTACAAAATTTGCAAATACAATTTAGACTATGTTCATGATAACTAGTTCAATTTAATCAAATTACTAGATGACCTCCCACTAAATTCAACATCCCTCAAGTTGTTTAGTGAACACGATCCAAATTCACCACACCTAATCCGATCTTCACGAGAAGAGATGTGGTTTCAATGGTGGACAACAAAGTGTCGATCATATCATTCATATGACTCATGTTTAACCTTTCGGTTCGTGTGTTCCGAGGCCATCTCTGTACATGCTAGGCTCGTCAAGTCAAACCCAAGTATTTCCGCGTGTGCAAAACTGGCTTGCACCCGTTGTATGTGAATGTAGAGTTTATAGCACCCGATCATCACGAGGTGCTTGAAAACGACGAACTTTCGCAACGGTGCATACATGGGGAGAACACAATTTTATCTTTATCTTTAAGTGAGGAATCATCTTATAATGATACCGTCGCGATCTAAGCATAATAAGATACATAAAAGGATAAACGTCACATGCATATAATTTTATGTGACATGGTATAGCCAATCTCCGCGAAAAGATCTCCATCTTGTGCGCGCCAGCTCGATCTCCATCACTCCACCATGATTGCCTCCACCACGAATAGCAACTACAACTATTGCTAACTACTTAGCGATAAAGTAAAGCTATTACATGGCGTATAAGAAGTTGACACGCAGGTCATACACAATTATAAAGACAACCATACGGCTCCTGCCGGTTGTGAACTCATCGACATGCAAGTCGTGAAATATTACAAAACATGATCATTGCATACATCTCAATTCATACACATCAAGTCTTGGGCCATACCATATCACAAAACACTCCCTGCAAGAACAAGTTAGATGCCTCTACTTTGTTGTTGCATGTTTTACGTGGCTTATGGGAGTAACAAGCAAAGAACGATTCTTACCTACGGAAAGCCACAACGGTGATATTATGGTTGCTAATATCCGTTGTAAATCCCATGACTACTATAGTGAGAGAAAGTGGCATCCACCAACCGCATGTGTGGAACAAGCCACACGTCAAGTGCGGAGCCGGTCTCGCGAACGAGGTCGCGTAAAGTTGGCCTGGACCGCTTCGATCTCACTATGACGCGCCATAAGAAATACACAACAAGAGTCTTGCAATAGAAAACATCAACACCCACAACAAGCATGTTGCGTTCTACTCGTGAAACACATCTACGCATAGATCTAGCTCTAATACCACTGAAGGGTTTCACAACATAGTAAATCAAAAAAATTCTATGGATGCGAACAAGAAAGCCAAGATCTAATCTAGGAGATGCAATCAACGAGATAGATAGATGAGATCTTCATACCCTTGAAGAAATCGCACAGCGGAAACGTTCAACAGAACGTGGTTGATGTAGTCGTACTCGCCGTCTCCTCCTCGCGATACGATCCGATCCTACGCCGCAAGTGGAGGCGCCTCCGAGAGATGCAAACGTACGGTACCGAAACGTCTCCTCCTTCCTTAGTCCAGCAAGTAGGGTGGAGAGATGGATTGGATCTACAGCACGACGCCGTGGTGCTATGGTGGAGAGTTTCTGCGGCAGGGCTTCGCCTACGCGCAGTCGGGAGAGAGAGAGGTGGAGGGGCAGCAGGACGGCGGCTAGGGTTGGAGGAGTGGGGGGAGGTTGCGCCCCTGCCCTCCTTATATAGGGTTCTGGCCGGCCCCCCTTGACCCCTCCTCCAAGCCCTAGGGCGGCGGCCCAAGGGGTGGAGTGGGGGGCAAGTCTTCCCCCCCTCTTCTAGAAGGTCCCCCTAGGGTTTCCCCTAGGGCTGGCCGGCTGGGACTTAGGGGCCTTGTGCCCCTGGCCCAAAGTGGCCAGGGCACTTCCCCTTAGGCCCACGCAGGCCTCCGACAAGTGGGCCCACGTTGGTCCCACTCCGGAACCTTCTAGAACCTTCCGGTACAATACCAATAAACTCCGAAACAATTCCGAAATCCAAAAACTGCTTTCCTTTATATGAATCTTATTCTCCAGACCATTCCGGAACCTCTCGTGATGTCCTGGATCTCATCCGAGACTCCGAACAAAAACTCATAAACCAATCATCCATTCTATCCTAGCGTCGATGCACGTTAAGTGTGTGACCCTACGGGTTCGAGAATATGCAGACATGATCTTCTATCAATAATCAACAGCGGGATCTGGAAACCCATATTGACTCCCACACATTCATCGATGATCATATCGGATGAACCACGATGCCAGGATTCAATTAATCCCATATGTATTCCCTTTGTCACGTGATATTTTACTTGCCCGAGATTCAATCGTTGGTATCGGCATACCTAGTTCAATCTCGTTCACAGCAAGTACTTTACTCGTTCCATAATACGATATCACTTTGTGATTAACTCCTTAACCACGTGCTTGCAAGCGGTGTTGATATCGATTACCGAGTGGGCCTGAAGTATATATCTCCGACTCGGGAGGGAAAAATTCCATCTCGATACATACAACCCAACAAGTACTTTCCGATCACCTGAGAGACACCTTTATGATCACCCTCACATAGGATGACGTTTGATGACCTCAAAGCTTTCTTCCGATACCAGGGAGTTGTATTATCTCATGGTCTAAGGAATACAATACTTGACATAGTAAAAAGCTTCGCAAAGATGAACACGATGACACGATCTAATTGCTCTGCTTAATTTGGGTCTGTCCATCATATCATTCTCCTAATGACATGATCTCATTATTAATCAACAACTCATTTCTATGGTTAGTAAACCTTAACCATCATTAATCAATGAGCTAGTCCATAGAGGCGTACTAGGGACACAATGTTGTTCATAAACCACAAAACTATCAAAGTTTCCGCTTAATACAATTATAGCATGGAATATAAACTTTATCATGAACAAGAATTATAATAATAACATCTTTATTATTGACTTTAGGGCATAATTAAAACAATAATAGCTCCACAAGTGTTCAAGAAAGGTCTACCAAAAATGATAGGGCAAGTTTTACTAGCTGCTAAATTAAGTACTGGAAAATCAGCACGATACTTAATCTTGCCACAGAGAACCTCCACATCTCTTTACCAATGGGGCAAATGATTTCCTTATTTTCAAGGTGAATAACCACATCAATTTACTCAAGCTCACAAGGACCAATTTCATTCATAATCTCCCTGTAAATCTCATAAGGAATAGCACTAGAACTAGCACCAATATCACATAAACCATAGTAGCAATGATCACCAATTTTAACAGAAAACGCGGGAATACTAGCTTTTCTAGCCTTACTAGGATGAGATATAATATTAGAAGCGTCTTCACAGAAGACAATATGGTCATCCTCTATATTTCTAGTGACAGGGTCTTTCACAATAGCTACCACAGGTTCAATATTCAATTGCTCATCAGGCTCCATAGTTTTCTTAGTACCTTTTTTATTTGCCCTAATAATCATAGAATACTCCTTTACCTTAGCTGGAAAAGGTATTTTCTCAACATAAGGTTCATGCACAATATGATTAGTAGTACAAACTTCAGTACTTCTAACAGGAACACGACTAACAACATCTTTATAAGGTGCATGGTACTTATTCCACTTCTTCTTGGGAATTTCTATGTAAGAGGCAAAGGCCTTAAAATAGTTGGCAATACTGTCGGGGGGTTGACCTCGGGTAGGTCAAAGACGGGGAAAGACAAAGGTACAATCCCCGCCTGGTTTCCGAGTTACGGTCTAGGTTGGCCGAATCATGGATAAGTCGGCCGAGGCTTGGCTAGAAGCCCGTATATGTATTAAGGCGTAACCCGGCCGAGTTACTACGAGGGTCGGCCGGGTTAGCCCAAGTAATCTCGATGCAGGTGAAGGACAAGCCGAGTTACGCGAGGTAAGGTAAGGCCGAATGATACGAAGCTTGCAGGAGAAGGAGAAACCCAAGGTCAAACTCTAGCTGCAGGCTAGAAGGAATCTGAGCGGAGCCAAGCACAAGAGACAAAGATGCAGAGCGTCAGAGGGGCAGAAGGAGGTCACGGAGGTGACAGTCCTGAAGCCCGAGGCACGAAGGAGGGGTCCTCTGGAACCTTGCCGTTGTTAGAAGGGCGACAGGGAAAGGAGGCCGCCGAACTACTATTTTGGGACAAGCATATTCCTCGAATATGCTTGCCCGTCGACTAAAGGCACCCAAGGCTCTCCTTTATAAGGGGATGCTTGGACCCCGAGGGGATCGGGTCATTCTGCACCGTTAGGCTGGTGAGATTCATCTTTTCTCCTATACAGACTCGAGGAGCACTTGTAGCCCAAGAGAAGAGAAATAAAGATCTTGGTCCTAACCTCTTGAGTATAGAATCAGTTGCATCTTCCTCCCTGCATCCCACTAGCATCCATTGGCCCCATACTTTAGCCTACCCATGGCATTCGCTGCCACCACCACGGCAGTTGGCGCCATGGGCCAACAGCTAAGCTGGATTTATGATCCGGACGGAAACTTCATCAACAGGCGGTAGCGTTGTTTCGGCTTGGTCCAGATTTAGTCTGCGACTATGTCGTTGACAATGCAGGAAGCTTCGGGAAAACTCCCCGCAATGGTGTCTTCATCGACTGGCGAGCACAAGGTTTACGTCGCCGACATCACCGCATTTATCCCCACCAGGTTGTTGTTGCAGGAGAGCCACCTAACGCAGCAAGCCGTCCATCAAAGTACATCCGCGGGCAGCCGAGGTGATGGTCGCTGCAGAGCACAAGCTAGAGCAGAGCCGGGTCAAGCAGAACTCCAGCGCACAAGGCGCACTCCAAGCGACCGCGCACAACCCACCGAGGTAATCCCGCCGATGACAAACCCGACGAACTACATGACACCACCCCAAAGGAACCAAGAGTGAGAGGGCCACCTGTAAAGGCAGAGAATATTCTTCAGCGACCATAGAAAACTTGACTACACCTAGCGCCGATACTTGATCCGCAAATGCTCGAGAGTTAGAAGAAACCAGCAAAAGGTGCCGGTAGAGGCCAAAAGTATCGACCCTTTCTGGGAGTCCTGAACAGGACCACGAGAGAATATGCAAAAGCTAATAAGTTGATATCGCACTGAGCGGACGAATTAAGATTAAGAGGGAAGAACCTCATGGATGACATTAACAAAGAGCATGAAGCTCACCAGGCGAATTAGGTGATTTGGGTTTGCCGAGGTACACTCGACGAAGAACACGAGCGGCAAATGCCGCACATTGGAGTTAGAGGTTGACCGGGAAGCCCGCGAAACAACAAGAAAGAGTGAATGAGCTGCGCATCGCGAACCAGCAAAATGAGGAAATACTCGAACAAACCCGGCAAGGCCAGGGCCTCATGGATGGTTCATTCGCAGGGCAGCGCGCCTTATCCGCGGCAAGATCTTCACCGGAAACAACGTCAAGAGACAAAGCGGTAACCTCGGGGAAGAGGAACAAGCAAATTGTTCCATATGATCCGCAATGGCTGGAAAGGCAAACGAGAATAGAGGCAATGCAAGCCGAGGTAACAGTGGGAGAGAAACCACGTCTGGTGGAAAAGACGGAGGCCGAGGCAATGGAGATCTCGGCAGAGAGAACCAGAGGTAATCATGAAAACCAGACCGGCAAGTAAGGAGAGAGATGCTCAACCCGCAACCAAGGCATGAACCTCGGCAGGAAAGAGAAGCGAGGCCAGCTCGCCACAATCAAATGAATGGAAGGTACAATGATGGTTATTCCGAGGTGGAATACGCAATCCAGGGTGGAAATAACCACTATGGGATGCGTGATGTAATCCTCGCATGCAGATTTGCCGACAAGTGATGCAAGAGAAGCTGGACCGCTATACCGGTCCGAGTTGTTGGAAGAACAGGGTCCACCAAGTCCGACATGTTTTGGACCACGGATCATGGGCGAACCACCAGTGCCGAACTTTCAGTTAGCAAGAGGCACAAAAACATACAATGGAAGTACCAAGCCACAAGACTGGTTGATTGACTATGCCACCGCTATGAAGATAGCGGTGGGAACTTAAGATGGGCAATGCGATATGTCCCACAAATGTTGGAAGGACCATTAGGGTATGGCTGAATAATCTACCACCGGGCAAGATCAATCGTTGGTTAGATTTCAAGAAATGTTCACAACAACTTTACCAAAGACATACAAGAGGCCAAACAGGCACAGTTAGCCATGTGCAAGCAGAGGCCAAATGAAACGGATAGAGAGTTTTTGACTCGATGGTGCAACCTGAGAAACTCATGTGAAGGGGTTATCGAATCACAAGCAATAGCTTGGTTCGCACAAAAGTTGCCGTTATGCCATGTTGTGGCAACGCTTGCAAAGAGATATGCCAACCACCTTTGGCAGAGACTATCAGAATAGCAGACTCCTATCCATTAGGCGACCCAACCCAACCGGAATTAATGTCGGCAGATCATCGCGAGCAACATGACCATTATGCAAGAGAATTGGCCGGGTCATCCAGGCGCGATTTCAGAGGAAGAAGAAGAGAAGAGAGGCCGGATTATAGATATGTCATGGAGCAACTCAGAAGAAGAATGGACCTCGAAGTGGACACCAAGGAATGAAGGAAAAAGCAAAAGAAGCAATGGCATGAAAGGTCAAATACACGCTCAATCCATGTTAGATCACTGTGCAAATTTCACACATCAAACCCATCTAGACCAGCCAATCATACGACCCGCCAATGTGCATGGATGAAAAATGCAATGGGGAACCCCACAGGAGTTCAGGCGCCCCATCAAGTACATCAGCAGCATCAACCATAGTTAACTGGAGCAAATACACAGAATCGATGTTACTGGCCTCCCCGAGGTATGATAACTCGGATCGGAGAGATGCAGTACATCAAGTAATGAACCGGGTCCAGGATGGAAGGACGAATCCGGCAAATACTGGACGTAATGATTACAGAGAACATCACCAGTCTTATTGCGTGTTCACAACGGAACAGCAAGACAAGCAGAGTGTGCAGCGCCGGCATATGGAAGTAAATGCGGTTATGCTGGTAGTACCAAGATATATGCCATGGTCTGATCAGGAGGTGACCTGGAGCATAAAGGACCACCCCAGAATAATGCCGAGTCCAGGATCATATGCACTCGTGTTGGATCCGACATTCGTTGGACCAAGCATAATGTGAAATTTTCAAAATTACTCATTGACAATGGAAGCAGTATCAACATCATGTACAAAGATAACATGCATAAACTCGGAATATCGCAGAACATGCTGCAATCCACGAGAACCACTTTCCATGGGATAGTGTCGGGTCTTTCATGCGAGCCCATCGGTAAAATCCGAGTGGACGTATTATTCGGTACAAGAGATAATTGCAGAGCAGAAAATTTAGAATTTGAAGTGGTGGATCTGGAAAGTTGTTATCATGCTCTACTCGGACGGCCCGCACTGGCCAAATTCATGAGCAGCTGTCATATAAGTTATTTGAAGATGAAGTTACCCGGACCACAAGGGGTGATAACAGTTGCAGGAGATTATAAGAAGTCAATGGAGTGTGCTTCAGCCGGGTCAAATTTGGCCGAGTCATTGGTTATAGCAAGAGAAAAAAGAAGGATTCAAGAAGTAGCAGCCCTCGCTCGGGGCCGCAAAGAACATGCCTACGCCAACCACATGGCAGTGTCTCTTTTCAGCGACTAAAGAGACGAAGAAATTTCAGATTGATGAGCAGTTCCCAGAGCTGCATCTATTACTATTGGTGTAGGCTGGATGCTAAATAGGAAGCGAGCTCACCAATTTCCTCCGTGAGAATCGGGACATATTTGCATGGTCAACTCAAGATCTGCAAGGTGTTCCAGGGAGTTGGTGAGCACTCTTGAACGTAAGGCCGTGAGCAAGGCCGGTGAAGCAACCTCTCCGCCGCCCCAAGACAGGAGAAAAGTAATAGGAGATGAAATAGCTCCTCGCGGCCGGGTTCATCATGGAGGTGCTGTACCCGGATTGGTTATCGAATCCGGTGCTAGTAGAAAAGAAGAAAGATGATCCCTATGTAGCCATTGTATGGCGAATGTGTATCGATTACACCAACCTGAACAAGGCGTGTCCAAAAGATCCTTTTCCATTGCCTAGAATAGACCAAGTCATTGACTCGACCCGGTTGTGAGCTATTATCGTTTGTAGATGCGTGATTCGGTTTCCACCAGATACTAAATCCGCCGATCAAATAAAGATGCATTTATTACCCGACAGGCTTATTGTTATCGCACAATGCCATTTGGCTGCGAAATGCAGAGCGACATATCGAGATGCATGCAAAAATGCCATGATCAAATAGGAAAAATGTACAAGTATATGTAGATGACGTGGTCATCAAAACTAAGGAAAGCAAAACATTACTAGAAGATATACGGCAGACTTTTGCGAACCTAAGAAGGTTCCGAATGAAGCTTAATCCCGAGAAGTGCACATGTGGCGTGCAATGAGGAAAATTACTCGGTTTCTTGTGTCTAGCCGAGGTATCGAGGCTAATCCAACAAAGATAAAAGCAGAGAAAGAATGGAATTGCCTAAATGTCCGAGCGATGTACAAAAATTCATGGGCCTCGCTTAGTCGATTTTTATGTAGGCTAGGAGAGAAGGCACTGCCGCTCTATCAGCTGATGAAAAAATCGGATAAATTCATTTGGACTCCACAAGCAGACCTCGCATTTCGTGAGTTGAAAAAGATGTTGGTTACGGCACCCATTTTGGCTTCTCCATTATCAAAAGAGCCTATGTTACTCTATGTAGCGGCTACCATGAGTAGTGAGTATCAGAATCGTAGTGGAACGACTTGAAGATGGTAAGTCGATCTGAGGCCGTGTATTATCTAAGTGAGGTGTTATCCACTTCAAAGCAGAATTACCCGCATTATCAGAAGATGGCTTATGGAGTATATATGTCGGCAAAAAAGCTTAAACATTACTTCGAAGAGCACCCCATCAAAGTAATCTGTGAGGCACCCATAGCCGACATATTGAGCAACAAAGACGCAAGTGGCTGAATAGCAAAATGGGCGATCGAGCTATCGCCATACGCTCCACAATTTGATAGAAGAGATGCAATCAAATCTCAGTCCGCCGACTTTCTCGTGGATCGGGCCGAGGTGCAGTATGAGACACCATTGCCAGATCCAAATTACTGGACTATGCATTTCGATGGTTCCAAACTAAGGAATGGTTTGGGAGCGGGAATAGTGTTAACCTCACCTAAGAAAGACCAATTGAAATATGTGTTACAAATACATTTTGTCAACAATGTAGCCGAATATGAAGCGCTAGTCCATGGATTGAAAGTAGCAAAAGAAATTGGCATACGCCTTAATCTTATGCTATGGTGTCTCGGATCTAGTAGTGCAATCAAAAGCCTGGGATGCATTAGATGCTAATATGGCTTTATACAGATTTCATGTGCAAAAAATCAGTGGATACTTTGAAGGATGTGAATTTCACCACATACCTCGGGCAGAAAATGATGCCGCCGACACATTGTCAAAATTAGGGTCAACCCGGCAATCAATTCCTCCAGGGATTGCCCTGGAGCACCTCAGGAAACCATCAATAATCCCATCACCAGAATCCGAATCTATCTTTATCCCAGCAAATTCTGCAGAAGATCACACGCCAATGGAGGTAGATCCACAGTATAACTCGGAACCCCCCAAGAGGAGGACAGCCGAGGTAAGCGCAATCATAGGAAAGGCCGAAATATATATGTCGGCAGAGAACATGGAGATAGACAGTGAGATCACATCAGAAAAAGTAACACCGTTATGGGCGCAACCCATATTTTCTTACCTAAAAGACGCGATATTGCCGAGTAATGAGGTATTAGCTAGACAAACCGTAAGGAGAGCAAAAGCTTATACAATCATAAACAATGAGCTGTATAAAAGGAGCGTCACAAATGTGTTGCAGAAGTGTGTAAGTTCGACAGAAGGTCAGGAGATCCTTCTAGACATACATCAAGGAGAATGTGGGCACCATGCCTCATCTCGTGCCTTAGTAGCCAAGGCATCCAGGCATGGATTTTATTGGCCGACGGCATTGAAAGAAGCAAAGGAATTAGTTAAGAAATGCAACGGATGTCAGAGATACGCAACCAAAATACACATGCCATCGGCCGAGTTAAAAACAATACCAATCACTTGGCCATTTTCTGTAAGGGGTTTAGATATGGTGGGACCATTCAAGCCAGCATGAGGAGGAATGACCCACATATTGGTTATGGTGGACAAGTTCACAAAATGGATTGAGGTGAAAACAATAAAAAAGTGCGATGGGTCCACGGCAGTGAAATTTCTCAAGGATATTATATTAAGATATGGGTATCCGCACAGTATTATTACAGATAATGGCACAAACTTTGCAGAAGGAGCTTTCACCAGATTTTGCCGAGAGAAGCACATAAGACTAGATATTGCCTCTATGGCTCACCCAGCATCCAATGGGCAAGTGGAAAGGTCTAATGGACTGGTATTAACAGGAATAAAACCACGACTCGTCGAACCATTGCAAAGGTCGGCAGGATGTTGGATTGAGGAACTCCCAGTCGTACTGTGGAGCCTCAGGACTACTCCAAATAGATCAACAGGTTATACACCATTCTTCTTGGTTTACGGAGCAGAGGCCGTATTCCAAATAGACATAATATATGACTCGCCAAGAGTTACCAAGATACAACCTCGAGATAAACGAGATAGCTCGGCAAGATGTCAGAGACCTTAGAAGAAGCCGAGAGTTGACATTGTCACGATCAGCTATTTATCAGCAGAACCTGCGACGATATCACAGCAAGAAGGTGAATCCAAGAGTATTCAAAGAGGGAGATTTAGTCCTCCGACTGGTACAACGTACGGCCGGCATGCACAAGTTGTCACCTCCATGGGAGGGACCATTCATTGTGAGCAAAGCGTTGCACAACGACGCCTATTATCTAGTCGACGTCCAGTCTCCCGGAAAGAACAGGACGGACAAAGCCGGCGAAGAAACGAAGCGTCCATGGAATGTAGCTTTACTTCGACCATTTTACTCATAACATTGTATCTCAAGGTCAATATCCAATGACGTATTTGAACCTCGGCGCCCAGAGCAGTGACTCGGGGACTGCCATATGTTATCTCAATTTGATGTCATGTATTTGAACCTCGCCAGAGCGATGACTCGTGGACTGCCATATGTTATCTCAATTTGATGTCATGTATTTGAACCTCGGCCCAGAAAAGGACTCGGGACTACCATATGTTATCTCAATTTGATGTTATGTATTTGAACCTCGCGCCTGCAGCAAAGTGACTGGGACCGCCATATGTTATCTCAATTTGATGTCATGTATTTGAACCTCGGCCAGAGCAAAGGACTCGGGGACTGCCATATGTTATCTCAATTTGATGTTATGTATTTGAACCTCGGCGCCCAGAGCAGTGACTCGGGGACTGCCATATGTTATCTCAATTTGATGTCATGTATTTGAACCTCGCACCTGAGCAAAGACTCGGGGACTGCCATATGTTATATCTATTTCGTGTTATGTATTTGAACCTCGGCGCCCAGAGCGGTGACTCGGGGACTGCCATATGTTATATCTATCTCATGTTATGTATTTAAACCTCGGCGCCCAGAGCGGTGACTCGGGGACTGCCATATGCTATATCAATTTCATATTAAATATTTAAACCTCGGCATCCAAAACAGCGACTCGGGGACTGCCATACGCTGCCTCAGTCTTACGCTGAGCGCACCCGTATTAGTCTTGTACTACTTCTGAAATTTGATTTACATATCGAGGTTTCGTACAATAAACAATAATTCAGCGATTACCATATATTGTCACAACAAGTAGTCAATCCTGCTCGTAGAACACATATCAATATTATATTCAGAGCTCACGCCTGGATAAATCATAAAAGATAAAGGCGAAAGTAAATCCTAAAAGGTCAGGAAATAGAGGGCCAACAAAGTAAGAATTCGGGCGGACACCCACTTAACCAAATGGTAACAACTACAAGCGTATATGTCACAGCAGTACACAGCAAAAGGAAGTTTGAATCATACAGAGAGTGAACAAATGCTTCGCCTACATCATACGCCCGGCATGCCAGGGATCAGAAATAACTTAGGCGTTGTTCGTTGGGGAGGCAGCGACTTGGTCAGGTGCGGGGCACTCCGACGTAGGAAGAACTTCGGCTGAGGTTGCCTCGCCCTCCGCGGACCCAGGTGCAACTTCAGCGGAAGCCCGAGGTTGCTCAGGAGCATCAGTCCGAGCGGTAGAATGCCCGGTACCTTTGGAGGAGGACCGCGATCACCGCGGTTGTCCGAGCTTGAACTGAGCCGATGTGGCCGATTCATCCTCACCTTCCCCTTGCTCAGCCGAGTTATTATCCGAGGCATCCTCAACTACAACCTCCTCATCCGGGCCTAGGAGAAAACTCGGCCCTTCATTCCAAGTGTGCACGTCGGCATACTCGACGAGTTGGAAGGCGCGAGCTTGCCGAAGAGTAACAAAAGTGGGATCCTCAACCCAGCGGGAACTAGTGCGCAAGTTTCTCAGGATGTCAAGAGAGATGTCTTCATACCATGACATAATAACAGTAAGGGCCATATCGGCACCAGCACGCCCAGCGGATTCCCTCCAAAGACTTAATTGCCTCTCAGATGCCATTAGTCTTTTCACCAGTAATTTGACCTCGTTGATATCAGGAGTCCCCGAGGTATTCGGCCAAAGTACATGGTAAGCTCGGATAGCGGCTTGCACCAAGTCCCGGCCCATAATCTTCATCGGACCAACTGCGGCACCAACGTCAACCAAGTAATCCTCCATTGAATACTCCGAGTCAACGGTAACAGGGTCACCTCGGCGCACGCGAGCTGCAAGAACAGCTTTAGAGCTCACAGGCTTGGCTTCGGGAAAATGATATGCACAAAGCATGAACGTGTCAGGTGGTAGCGAGAACAAAAAAGAAAAATATAATTCGGCCGTGCTAAGTAGCTTACGATGAATGTATCTCATCATTATCTGAAGGTCTTTGGCCCAATCGACCTTGCTCTTCTCAAAACGAGCAATTTCCTCGCTCAAACCCTGGGTTTTCAGTTCGACAGCCTCGAGGAGTTCTTTGTTCTTCTGCAGCTCCAAAGTCAGCCGATTCTTCTCCTCGGAAAATTCTTGGTCGACCTTTTCTAGTTCGGACTTCTGAGAGAGCTTAAGGATATCCAATTCGCTCAGAGGGCGAGCTATTTCATCATCTTTTTCTTGTAATTGCGCCGAATGAATAGCGCTTTTGCTCTAAAAATGCAGCATCACGTCGTGCATGGGCATGCAATCTTGCGATCTTAAAGGTTTGCAACTCGCTTTACCAGAGCCAAACGCGATAAGGAAGCTTAGCACACATGTTAAAAGAGAAAAGATGTAAGATAAAAGGGAAACTAACCTTCAAAGCTCTTGACCTTCTTCTCAAGGCGAATATTGAGGTTATTAATGTTACCTGTTTACCAAGAAAGTAAGCGGCATCTCGGACAAGTAAATAAGAACGTTGAAAGTAACGAAGAGGAACCATCGACGTCGCTTTCTTTACCGGGAAGGATTTTCTCATACTTTTCCACCACGGCGAAAAAAGCAACCTCCGGAACTCGGCATCCTCCGATCATGTGCAACCCGAGCAATGGGAAAAACGGTAAATGGATATTCAAAAATCAGATCCGAGTCAAGCAGGACTTAACTCGATCTAGGTGGTGGATATTCAAAGCAATCGATCCGTCAAGCGCGGGACTTAACTCAGATCTAGGTGGCTGGATATTCAAAGCTAAATCAGATCCGAGTCAAGCAGGACTTAATCCAGATCTAGGTGGCTGGATATTCAAAGCTAAATCAGATCCGAGTCAAGCAGGATTTAACTCAGATCTAGGTGGCTGGATATTCAAAGCTGAATCAGATCCGAGTCAAGCAGGACTTAACTCCGACCTAGGTGGCTGGATATTCGAAGCTAAAGCACATCCGAATCAAGCAGAACTTAATCCGGATCTAGGTGGCTGGATATTCAAAGCTAAAGCACATCCGAGTCAAGCAAAACTTAACTCGGATCTAAATGGCCGGATTCCCGAACCCTAGAAATAAAATTAAGTCAAAGATCATTAAACTTCCAAGTATATAACAAGTTATTTCCTTGCAAGTTTCGGGGACTAGAGCATATAGTAACATCTGAGGAATAATTTAAAACTCAGAGAAACAGTAATTACCTCATTCATCTTGTTGGTATCAACGATGAACTTGGCAGCATGGTCAAAACGTCACCGATGTCGAAAAGTTGAAAGGGCTGGTTCATAGGATTACCCTCAAACCGATCATGGCGTTCCAATTATTGGCATACTCCACCAAGACCGAGGCTATTCCACCGCTGTCCGAGTTAAGACCTTACCCCGACAGTTGTTCGACCACGGCGGTCATGAGGCTCTTATGAAGAGCAAGCCGAGTGCCGGCCGAGGCAACGGGGCTTTAGTAGGCGAGCTCCCTTTACGCACGTCGGCAATACTCGGCTAATAAGAGCCGACAAGACCTTTCTGAGAAGAGGAAGTCTTGGCGGCAACAGCTTTTCTCGCCTTAGAGGAGGCATCAGCAGGAAGTGACGCCTCGGAAGTGGGGACGGCGTCTTTAGGAGCAGCAGGGGTTATGGTCGCAGAAGGCGCCGAGATAACAACCTTTTCGGCCGAGGCTGGAATGGCTGTAGAAACTGCCGGAGTAGATAGAGGCTCAGTAGCAGCGCTGGGACCCATAGAAGGGGCGGCGGGTTCGACAAAAACCTCGGAGGGCCGATTCGAATCCATGTCAATGGAAGGGGTCTCAGGCACGTCGCGACGAAGAGGCAACGTATTCGGAGCTGGAGGAGAAGCAGGACGAATAGGACTAGGAATCCCGGTATCATCAACGGGCGGAGTGTTGGAGATATGCCCTAGAGGCAATAATAAATGTAGTTATTATTATATCTTTGTGTTTATGGTAAATGTTTACATTCATGCTATAATAGTATTAACAAGGAAACATTGATACTTGTGTGATTTGTAAACTTAATTTGAAGTCCCTAGTATAGCCTCTATACTTCACTAGCTTATTGGTTGATTAATGATTGTGGTTTCCCTATCATGAACATTGAGATGTTATCAACAACAAGATCATATCGTTAGGAGAATGATATGGTGGACATACTCCTATAGACAAGCGTAGAATAAAGATCAAGTCGTTTCAATAGTTCAATTGCTATATGCTTTATGATACATAGTAACCTAATTCCTTCGACCATGAGATCATGCATATCACCTTTACCGGATGGATGCTTTGATGACATCAAACACCACACCGTAACTGGGTGGCTATAAAGGTGGCATTGAGTGTTCGGAAAGTATTGGTTGAAACACATGGATCAAGAGTGGGATTTGTCCATCCATATGATGGATAGATATACTCGGCCTCTCGGTGGAATGTCATCCAATTAGCTTGCAAGCATGTGACTGGCTCACAAGGGATCACATATCACGGGAACGAGAAAAGAGTACTTATCGGTAACGAGGTTGAACTAGGTATGCAGAGATACGGACGATCATAACCTCGGATAAGTAAACTGTCGTGAGACAAAGGGAAATTGGTATCGTATGTAAGTGGTTCATTCGATCGCAAAGTAATCATAGAAATATGTGGGAGCCATATGAATTTCCAGATTCCTCTATTGGTTATTGTTCGGAGAAGTGTCTCGATCATGTCCGCATAATTCACGAACCATAGAGAGACACACTTAAGGATTCGATGTTGTTTGAGTAGTTATGGTATTATGAGAAAGAGACCGAATGTTGTTTGGAGTCTCGGATGGGATCCGGGATGTCACGAGGTGATCCGGAATGGTCCGGAGAATAAGATTCATATAAGGAAAGTCCCGTTTCGGAGTTCGGGAATGATTCCGGTGTTTTCATCGAGAATGTTCTAGAAGGTTCCGGAATGTCCGACCACAGGAGGGAAGGGGTACATGAATGTGTCATTGCATATTGGAATGATTGCATCATGTACTAAGTGTTCTCGCTATTCCAAATAAAGGATTAAATTGCATCCCAAACTGAAAGTCAAACGCCGCTTGAAAGTCAAACGGCTAAAACAGAAAGTGAGGAAAGAGGAAAGAGGGCAAAACCGAGTTGGGGAATCCTCCTCCAACCGGGCCCACCTCCAAGACGAGTTGAGGGAGGACTCCCTCCTCCATCCCCTTGGCGCGCCGGCCTCCACCTATAAAAGGAGGGCGGGGCCTCCTCTAGACACACAAGTTCCTATCCTCTAATCTAAACCCTAGCCAAAGCCTCCGGTTTAGAGCCGTTTTGGTTTAGAGCTTCTAATTGCCCTAGCCTTGGTTTAGAGCCTTCTAATTGGTGTGTCTAATCCCTAGACCACTAATAGCTCTCATACTCCACCATACCGCTCCGGCTTAAGACGAAGCCCTGGGATCTCCCTCTACTTAGACCACCGTTGTTACGGAATCGCGACGAGAGTGCTACAACCTCCGCTCGCTGGAACAAGGAGAGGAAGGTCTTCGTCGAATCGAACGTGTGACCGATCATGGAGCGCACGAACGCATGGAAGGATCGTCTACACGATCTTGAGATCGGGAAGAGTACGACTACATCACCCACGAGAATCTGCTC
The DNA here is from genome assembly GCA_030063025.1 of Avena longiglumis. Classification (NCBI taxonomy): domain Eukaryota; kingdom Viridiplantae; phylum Streptophyta; class Magnoliopsida; order Poales; family Poaceae; genus Avena; species Avena longiglumis. Next base: position 128,289,240 of record CP125976.1, read on the forward strand.
TCGTTAAACACTTTGGAATCTTCGAGGGTAAGTTATTCCATCGACTCGTTGCTACAATCTAGTAGATAGATCTTGGCTTGCTTGTTTGTATGCGATAGAAAATTTTTGTTTTCCATGCTACGAAACCCTACACGGAGGAGACGGCTGCCGAATCGGGCGACTAGTCATGCTAGGACCGCCGGGTTTAACAAAAAGCGGATCACTGCAAAAATAAGAAAGAAGAATCACAAGATGAAAAATGAAGAGAGAAACAAGAAATATAAGCAAAAGGAACTCCGGCGACCCGGGCATAGTCTTGCGCTGGGAGGGTTGAGCGGATTTCTTCATTGGGAACGCTTCGAGGCACTAGTAAGAGCCCAGCGTTTCGGCACGAGGCTCAAGGTCGAATAGGCTCGACCGGCCGGATTAGCTAGGAAAGTAGAAGCCGGAAATGCATAAGAAATAGGCATGGCGGCAACTACCTCAAGAATTTGGACCTCATCCGAATCACCTTCCTCCTCGCGCCAAGTCTTGCCACGAGCTCGAGCTGGGCAGGATCCGACTTAGGGACGAACTCCTGAGTCCGCTCACCAAGATCCGGGTGCTGTCCGGGCCACGGAGCAGAACATCGGCGTACATTTTCATTTACGCTCTGCGAACCTCGCAAGACAAGAAAAAGAGAGTTAGATAAACCCGTATAAAACAATGGAATAGCAGAGCGTTGTTGATTAAGCTCACCTCGGAGGCGGATGATCGCGGTGAACGGTTTTAATCCCCAAGCCCAATCTCGCATCTCTGTCTTAAAGATAGCTCGGACGCGCTTATAGATAAGGTAGTTGTCCAGCCCACGTCGAGACTCGATTAGGGTCAAGGGACCACTCATGTAGCACAGCCAGAGTCCGCTCGAATGGGCGATCCGCTACTAATGAAAGTAGCCATCAGGTCTTCGCCGCATAACCCGCACGGATCAACTCTTTAAGCGAATCTCAAAAGCCTCGCCAAGGCATGAGTTTTCCTCGGATTGTAGAGCCAGTTCACTTTAGAAGGCGGACCAATTGAGAATGCAGGGAGCCGAATCTTGTCCTCTGCTCCTCTGTTCTTGACATAAAAGAACGATTTGTGCCACTTCTTGCACGACTCTAACCCGGTGACACGAGGAAATACGGACTTCCTCCGAGGTGTAATAGACGCTGCCCCACATTGGGTAAGCGACTTCTCGGAAGGATGCAGAGATTTGTCAGCGACTACGTTGGAGCGAATCTGGAAGAACTTCGACCAGACGTGCATTGACGGCCACAGGCCGAAGTATCCCTCCGATGCGGAGATGAAAGCAGAAAGAGAAGCAATAGCGTTCGCAGGAAGATGATGCGGCTGAAGGCCGAAGTAGTCGAGGAATTCTCTAGCGAAATCGCTAAGAGGGAGACCGAAGCCACGCGCGAAGTGCGACATAAAAACCACATACTCGCCCTCCCTAACATCCGGAGAGGACTCGCTGTCGGGTAAGCAGCAAGAGACCTTGGCGGGAATTCTTCGAGTTCGGATAAGCCACTCTATCTCACGGCGTGTAACAGAAGAGCCCTGCCACGAGCCTCGCTCGGGCCCAGAGCCAGCGTCGTCATCCTCTACCAGAGCGCCGCTAAACGAACTAGACATGAGTGCGCCGAAAAGATCGCCGGAAGAAAAACTGGCGGAGGAGGGGAGTTTAGAGCTGCAAGGCCCCGTCGGGACTTTGCACGAGAACAATGGCAAAGAACCAGAGGAACCGCCGCACGAGCACAAAATCGAAACAGAGGAGTATAGGGAAAAATCCAGCAGCGCGACCGGAGAGGACTCGCCGGCGACGGAGCCGAAGCCGCAGAGCGCAGGCGAGGCAGAGAGAACGGCGCGGCGGAGTCCTCGCCGACGGTGGCTCGTGAGTGGCCTTGGCGGAGCTGCGAGAGGAAGCGCAAGCGGAAGGAAGGAGGAGGACGGAGACGAGCGAGAAGGGGAAAAGTAAATTCCCAAACGCCGTCCCCCTCTTTATAATCGAGCCACGAACCAGGTAGTGGGATCGTGGGTGTAGCGGTTGACCGTGTAGATCGTGGGTGCGACACGAACGCACGACGATGAGTGGAGCCACACCAGCGGCCACACAGGAAGGAGGAACGTTACGATCCCCCAGGGGAACGGCACGTAGGCGCAGCGGCGGCCAGCAGTACAAAGTTAATCAGAGCCTGTCGAAGAATCTTGTAGAGGGACCAAAAAACTAGAAGAGCGATGATGGGGGTGACACGTAGGACAAAGTGTACGAGAGAAGGAACAAGGATACCCCGGACGAGGAAGAGATAACTCGGAAACAAAACTGAAAAATAAGATGAAGCTGATACGACCCGTCCGAAGCTATCGACAGGGCCACAAGCTTCGGGGACTAATGTCGGGGGGTTGACCTCGGGTAGGTCAAAGACGGGGAAAGACAAAGGTACAATCCCCGCCTGGTTTCCGAGTTACGGTCTAGGTTGGCCGAATCATGGATAAGTCGGCCGAGGTACGAAGGCGAGAAGCCCGTATATGTGTATTAAGGCGTAACCCGGCCGAGTTACTACGAGGGTCGGCCGGGTTAGCCCAAGTAATCTTGATGCAGGTGAAGGACAAGCCGAGTTACGCGAGGTAAGGTAAGGCCGAATGATACGAAGCTTGCAGGAGAAGGAGAAACCCAATGTCAAACTCTAGCTGCAGGCTAGAAGGAATCTGAGCGGAGCCAAGCACAAGAGACAAAGATGCAGAGCGTCAGAGGGGCAGAAGGAGGTCACGGAGGTGACAGTCCTGAAGCCCGAGGCACGAAGGAGGGGTCCTCTGGAACCTTGCCGTTGTTAGAAGGGCGACAGGTAAAGGAGGCCACCGAACTACTATTTTGGGACAAGCATATTCCTCGAATATGCTTGCCCCGTCAGCCCTAAAGGCACCCAAGGCTCTCCTTTATAAGGGGAGGCTTGGACCCTGAGGGGGTATCGGTTCATTCTGGTACCGTTAGGCTGGTGAGATTCATCTTTTCTCCCTGTATACAGCTCGAGGAGCACTTGTAGCCCAAGAGAAGAGAAATAAAGATCTTGGTCCTAACCTCTTGAGTGTAGAATCAGTTGCATCTTCCCTCCCCAGATCCCACTAGCATCCATTGGCCCCATACTTTAGCCTACCCATGGCATCTGCCGTGCCACCACCACGACAAATACTTTGGGAATCAAGACCAAACTCATTACTAATATCACGGAAGTCGTCAGTTCCCATAAAGGATTTAATGCATTCATAATCATAGTTTATACCTGAGTTTCTTCCTTTGTCTTCTCCCAAGCTTCAATGTTCTCTTGAATACGGTCTAGTAGATCCCATTTAGGGCGTGTTCGGAAACTATCTAGCTTCTAGAAATCCTTAGATATGGCTCCACGATACCAATTCCAGCTTCCCATTCAGAGCTAAAAAAACGTTCGGCACAGCTTCTCTGATATCGGGTGAGCTGGCAGCCCATGTATAACAGATTCGGCCCATTCCAACGCTAGATGGACCAGCATCTTGCAGCCCAAGTCGATGGAGTCCACCCTACCTCCTACTTAGAAATATTACGTTCCAGAAAAACAGTACACCAGCGGTTGTGCTCAACGGAGGATCATGCCCACGGCCACCAATTGCTGAAATTGGAAGAGACGATCGATTAGAAAGAAGGAGGGGATCCTTCCCATGTGAGGAATTGAATCATGCTTCATAGTGGACGTCAAATCGAGCCGATTTGGGTTCATTCCTTTATTTTTGGGAACAAAAATCAATATGCCCAAGATTGAGGAAGACGATGCCAACCAGAAAACCGCTAAGAAACCATCATTTGCCACTGTCGCCGTTGCTGCTTGGCGTGCGGAACTCAAGGCACAGCCTGAGAAGAGGTGGCCTTGGGTCCGAGATGCAGGCGGCAGCTGGATGTGGGGAAGGGCAGGGTCGGGAGGAGTCTGGAGCTGAGGAAGAGGATGCGAACTCGTGCTTGCCGATGGAGAGGCCTCCGGCAGCGACGCGGGTGAGCTCGAGCAGAGGCGGTGGCAAGGTCACGGGCTCCATTTCTCCACGAAAGTGAGGGCTCGTGTGGGTTCACCAGGGAGTCGTGGTCGATGGGGATTATGGAGAAGGGCAAAAGGGTTCTTTTTACTAGGCGGTGGAAAAATCTTGTAAATAGTCACCGCTCCGGGTTTTGCCGATCCAGGAATCCCTAGATGTGGTGCTCTGCATTTTATAAAGGAAATTGGCTTGGCTTCTCGGATCTGACTCCATGGAGCTGGGGCGTTCGGTGCTGCTCCGCGGTGGATTTTTGGGAAGTTGGAAGCTAGGGAGTTGCCGAACACGCCCTTAGCTTCTTCCTTCATACGTGTGAATGATCCAGCATAAGAAGCATCTAGTAAATATTTATCATGAAGAGAAATCCTAGCATAAAAATTATTGATAATAATATTGTTAGGGATTTCATGAATAGGACATTTAAGCATTAGTAACTTCAATCTCCCCCAAGCTTGGGCTGTACTCTCCATCACGAGGCCAAAAGTTATATATCATATTTCTATCCTTATGAATCTCACTGGGAGGATAGAATTTAGAATAAAAGAGAGATGCCATTTCCTCCCATTCCATGGATTGCCCATTCTTCAGCAGCTTATACCATTCTTCAGCTCTCACTTTCAAGGATATATAGAGTAACTTCTTCTTCACCTGTTCAGTTGTGATACCTGCACACTTAAACAACCTGCATAATTCATGGAATAAAAGCAAATGATCACCAGGATGAACAGTTCCATCCCTAAAATAATAATTATCCATAACACGATCAAAAATACTTGTAGGTATCTTAAAAGGATCTATCTCAACAAGTGGTGGTTCATCTACTACCCTAACAGTGATAGTAGTTTTCCCAAACAGAAAACCAAGTGGGTTATCCATATTGGAAACAAAGTAACAAACAGAAACAAAAAGCAATACTCATAGTAGAAGTTTTCTTTACCAGTTCCACTCTTCAATAGCTCTTCACTCCCCAACAATGGCGCCAGAAAATAGTCTTGATGACCCACAAGTATAGGGGGTGTATCGCAATACTTTTGATAAATAGGAGTATCGATCCCAACAAGGAGCAGAAGGTGTTGAGTAGTGGTATGGAGCAGGAAATCACTGTAAATACTTAGCAAACGGATTTTTAGGGGTTTTCTGATAAAGCAACAAAACAAGGTGCAAGTAATAAAGAGAACTAACAAGTGCAGCAAGTGCCCAATCCTTTCTTAGCAAAGGACAAGACGGTGGAAATACTTATAAGAACCAAACATTCTCGAGGACACATGAGAATTCTGTCAAGTGCTTTCGCTTCAAATAGCTGAGTACTCTTCTTTGGTGTTGTAAGTGTTGTGTGGGTGAACCTGTGCTAATGTACCGACCTTACTTGGACTAATACATACTTGTGATTAAACCCCCTGCAAGCATCCGCAACTACAGGAAATTAATTAAGATATAAACCTAACCACAGCCTTAAACTCTAAGATCCTACACTCCCTTGTGCAAAGGTGTCCTAACGGGGGTTCGGGTTTCTGTCACTCCGGCAACCCCACAATTAGTACCCAAATACACAATTCATTCCCTAGTCCCATAAATGGTGAAGTATCATGTAGTCGATGTTCATATGACACCACTAGAAGAATAGCACCACAACTTAAATACTAAACCATTAAATAATAACTCAACACAAATCCACTACTAACAACATGACTTCTCCCATGTCCTCAAGAACTAGACGAACTACTCACAAGACATCACATGGATCAAGATCAAAGATGATATGGTGATGGATAACAATATGAACATAAACAACAATCCAATGGTTCCACTCACAAGCATCAACTACAATAGTAATCAACACCGGGAAAGTTTCCCCTAAGAACTATGCAAGATCCAACATGATTGTTACAGCGGGATGGAGTGGTGATGATGGTGCTGGTGGAGATGATGGTGTGGATGATGATGATGATCCCGATGAAGCCTAGCTTGATGAAGGTGTTGATGGCGACGATCTCCCCTCTCCAGGAAGGAATTTACCCGGTATAAATCTGTCTACCGGAGAGCTCTTTCTCTCTCGGTGTTTTCTGCCCCGCAGATGCGGCGGAAATCTTTCTGTGGTACCTCCCCTAGTGTTAGGGTTTCGAGATGAAGTTATAGGCGAGAGGGCGGAGTCGGAGGCCGGCCAGGTGGGCCACACCTGCCCTAGGCGCGGCCCAGGAGGAACCCGCGCCTAGGCGGGTGTGGGCCCCCTGTGGCCCAGCTACGCCTCCCTTCTGGCTTGCTTCGTCTTCTGGGAAAATATAATTTTCCAATATTTTTATGGTATTTTTCTGATCTTCGCGAAATTGCATCAAAACACCTCTTTTTCCATCAGAAACCTGACTCCGGCAGTCCGTCCTCCAAGAATCATCCAACATACTAAAACAGAGGAAAAGACATAAATAACACCTCATAATAAGACATATATCAATAAATAGAGCCAAATTATGATATAGAATGGTGATGCAAATTGGAGGTATCACGGGCGCCACAGCTAGTCGCGTCGTCCCCGTCTTCGGTGAGTACGGCTACGTCGCTATCTTCTTCGGCTTCCTTTCTCTTCTCTAGTAGCTGCCGCTACCACTATCAGGCCTAGCCCAGAACATACACCTGGATGTCGTGGATTCAGCCCCTTTGTTCATTCTAGGTTGTATATCGATTAGATTATATACGCAGAGAAATGTCAAGTCAAATATGTTGGAACTCCCGCTCGTTAGGCCTTGTTTACTTCTCTGGTATTTTTATCCCCAAAAGATGTGGGGATATGCAGGGATTTGGTGTTCATCTAATACTCTAAAATCCCCTTCTCCAAAAATACTCTCCCAGGATGGAGAGTTTTTATTCTAGCCAGAAATACAATAGTGTGGAGGGGATTTGTGGGGATATTCTGGGATTATCCCCTCCAAACCCGGCCTAGTAAACAGCCTATCGGGGAAATTCCGGGATACGAAATAATGTATTCCCATCCCCTCAAATACCCTAGAAGTAAACAAGGCTTTAGGGTTTTAGTCCTCCTGCTGGTGATCCGGCGGCGAGTCCCTGTGTTCCGTCGTTTTCAGATAGAATACGTCCCTGCCACCAAGTCCCCTCTCCCCTCCCTGCTTGCCCCGCGATCCGTCTTACAGGAAGGCCTCGTTCAACCTGCCCAGTTCATGTGCGGTTTTAGCTTTGAGAGTTAGGGTTGTTTTGTTTTCTGCAGCCATGGCATATTCGCCTTTGCCTATAAGCGCTGCGGATGTAAGATTAATGGAGTCAAACATTATCCTATCCAAAAAAAACGCCTCGCGTCCCTCGTCGCCTCCCGCGGGCGACGGATACGCGCCCTTCCTCGCCGTCCCATCGCTCCCCTCGTCCTCCCCTCCCCCTGCCGCCGCCGGAGCAAAGCCCGTGGGTGGTGCTGCCGGCGGCGGGACTGCTTCTCCTTGGTGCATGAGGGCCCGCACGGGACTGGTCTTGCAGGAGGCGGCGCGTCCAGCAGGCAGAGCTCAGGGCGGGTGACGAGCATGGCTGCGCGGCGGCGATGTGCTGTGGTGAGGCACGGATGGCTGCGGCGGCTGCTGGGGGGCGGCGCGGCAGGCTGTGGTTCGAGCCGCTGTGGCCCAGATCTAGGCCCATCTAGGCTCGATCTGGGCTTGCAGGACTTCGACCGCTGGGCCCAGCTGCGGCTGGCCTGGTCTCCTTCGGGAGGCAGCGGTACCACACTCATTCCCTGGCCGATTTGCTCCGCTCGAGAGGGCCGTCTCGGCGGCGCTCCGGCGAGATACAGGTGGCGGCGAGGCGGCGGGTGCTGCCAGTTGGTGGTGTAGGCGGCAGTCACGGGGACCTCGATCTGGGCCAGGACAGGCTAGGGCGGGTCCTGTTGCGCCGACTCTGGTTGGACTCAGGTAGAGATCGTGACGAGGGTGGCGGCACTGACGCCATTTGTGCTGCAGCAAGGCGGCGGGAGCTTCACGGGCTTGCCCGGCCGGACCTAGGACGCAGAACATGAGGGTAGCGGCGGCAGGCCTATGTGCTACAGCGCGGGGGCGAGGACTTTACGGATCCTTCCGGGGTCCGGGCGGGCCACTGGCCTGGTGTGTCCTTACTATCAGGTGCGGCCGGCACCCTCCCTTGCGGTGGAGGATGCCCTCTAGATGGCTATGCGGTTACCGCCCTCCGTCTCCCAGTGGCTAGGTATGCTCTCGTTGTTGCTTCCGGACGGCTACCGTCTTTGGCGGTGGAGGCTATTCCCTCCCACGGGGCTGCTATACCGCCGATCCTTTCTACCGTCTCTCCTTTCGGTCTGGCCGACCTCACATTGTTTGCCACGGAGAGACGACGGTGGTGCCTCAAGACCGTGGTGGTGCATGTTGGTGGGTGGCAAGCTTGGTGGTGCGCTTCGGACTGTCCGGGTGGTGGGTTCTAGGGGTCAGGAGAAATCCCTGTCGGCATTGTCAGCATCGACACGGTGACGTCTGCGGGTGCCACCTTCACCGTGTAGGGCGTCGGGTGTACTCCCTCCCACTCCCCTCCGGGTACCGGGAGAAATCCTAGGAGATATCCGGGCAGCAGCGTCGTTGTCGTCGCACCCCTTCTTAAAGGTGCTACTTGGTACACGGCGATTTGTAGGCATAGGAGTGTGGTGGGAATTCTCCGGAGGGCGCAACGGTTGCGAGCCATCATCGCTTTTGTCGATCCGGCGCTATTGACATTTCGATCTTTTTTCTTTCTCTTGTTTTTCCTTTTGGGTTTTTGTTGTGCTGTCTGCCCCAGCAGTGGTCTCATGGTTGTTCCGGTTTGTCCCTTGGGCGTTGTACTGTCTGGCCAGCAGCGGTCTCATCTATGTGTTTTATTTATAAAACAGAACGAAAGCATATTTCAAGAGACGCGTAAGAGTTGTCGAGGAGCCTGGGAAGATTCCATCTAACAAGAGTGGGAATCAGGATGAACCCCTTGTTGACGTGGGCGTGGGATCCATGTCGCAAGGCGGAGCAAGTATAGATTCAATGTTTGATCGCCTGTTAATTGGTGAAGATGAGTTTGACGATTTTGCATTGGTGTGCCTGCCTTTCACCAAATTTGTTGATCAAAATTAACAAATTTGGTGAAAGTTATTCTTAAACTATGTGTATGTCTAATAAACCGAACCGAAGGAAGTAAAAGGAACGACCTAAACGTTACCCAAGCAACCATACTGAAACCAACGAGCGAGGTTAATTGTGTGGTGCAACGGGCGTACGTTACTGGACTCATCAATCTTGGCATAAATTCGTCGCAACCTGTGAGCCACCGACCAGAGACCGCTTCTTGGGATCGATCTTCTTCCAACTGCCAAACTGCCCTTGGCCGCGCGCGCGCGCGCACCGCCCGGTCAACCTCGGCGACCGCTCCGCTCTCCCACGATCTCCCTCCCCACTACTCCACTACTACCGCCCCGCCCGGCCGCGCGCGCCTGACGCCCCGGCACGTCTTGGCCTATATAACCGCGCGCACTGCCTCTCCCCTACGCACGTCCCACGAAGCCAGCCAGCCACGAGCCACCCCGTCTCTTCAAGGCCGCACCTGACGCCCCGGCAGGTAGAAGAGCGTCGCCGCCATCGCCATGGGGCTCCAACTCGAGGAATGCAGCGGTGAGGACGACGCGCGCCGGGACATCGGCGCCGAGAAGGAGCAGGCCGTCGAAGGCTGCCACACCCCGAGGCGCGGCGCGCAAGTGGCCGGCGCGGGGACGATCGGGGAGTGCCCGCCGGCGCCCAGGAAGCGGCGGCCCGTGGCGTCGGCGTCCGCGCTCGTCGCGCGGCGGTCCAGGGGATTCTACGCCGGGGCCGACTTGGAGGCCTTCTTCGCAGCACACGACCTCTAGAGATCATCAGACTCTGCGTGTCTGCATGCAGTTGGAGCCTTGGAGAGTGACCGTGCATGCAGGACGATCGATACCGCCGTATCGGTAGGACTGTAGGAGTTGTGGTTTTCTGTCTCTGGGACCGTCTTGTGCTGGTTTTCATTAATTATTTAGTCGTTGTACAGAGTAAGTCCTAAACATTATCTGTGTATGTAACGGTAGTGATCGTGCAGCTGATGTGATAGCTTCCGATTCTTGCATGTAACTGGTTGTTTTGTTGGGATCTGCACTGGGCGTGTAGGGAGTTCCGTTCTTTCTTTTCTCAGTTATAGTTTTGTTGTTGAGAGCAGTGTGTTTTATCCCATATTTGTTCTATTATCATGGAAGAAATAAAGAGGGAATTGTCTCTAGGAGCATTGGTTGCTCACAAGCCGTATTTGATGACACGATGTGTATGCTTATGCGAGTTCTGATCATTGCAAATCGATGGTAATCTGGACCTTTGTTTTTATTACCCCAAAGAGTAAGATTCATGTTGTTTGACCAAATGGTTCTCCAAGCTGCGTTTCGTTGTCTGCATCCATTGCATGCATTTCCTAGAACTGGCTCGTGGGAGTCTGGTTCGGCTAGGCCAGGTTGAAGACAATGTTCTGCAATCAATTTTTGTTGTCTGCATTGCATGATATGCCAATTTAGCACATTTTTTTTTGCCTACAAGCACCAGATATTTTGGCCGGGAAAATGGAAACAACGGCTGTTTGGATGCCTGCATGAGGGTGTTTTAGCCACTTTTTTTTTCAAATATGGTGGTGTTACAACCTCATTGCTACACACTCACCACAAGAAATGACTAAACTAAAACAACACATGCACTAGCAATAGTAGAGACCATACTTAAGAACAAGTCACTAATTTAAGTATCAATTTCAACCCATGCTTCCCTCATAATACTATTTACATTAAAGTATATACACATTGATACAAAAGGCTGGTTCGGTTTGAAACAACCCTAAGAAAAATTTAGTATGAAACAACACGAATGCTTATTTTAGGGTTCAAGCCCCTAACTCAAAAGATAAAGTCCATCCTTGTTGATGACTAGTCGTGGTGAGCACAGACCCTGACAGCTATGAGAAGGTGTCTAACTAGTGTTGGAATTTGGTGAGTTTTGGCCTCTAGCCCATTAGACAAATTCTGAAATTCTCTTTGGCTCACTTGTGCATGACAACATATGGCTGTGCTAGTGCTAATAAAGTTTAGTCCCACATTGCTAGTTGAAGGGGAGTTGGACCACCTTATATAGTAGAGTGTTGCACCACTCACTAAGGTGTAACAAGGAGAGAAGCCCTCACGCACTCCTCCTCCGACGCCGCCTCGCCTCGTCACAAGGGCAAGAAGTTCTTGGGAATCTCGCCGAGCCGAGCTTTATTTTGCTGGTTAGGAAAACTAATTATGGATCATTAACGGACGCGTTAATTACAGCCGTTTCCAGTTTTTATGGACGTGGGTTGTGTCACGCGTCGACCCTCCAGAACCTTGCGCCGCCGCTTTCGTCTTCCCCATCCCGGCTTGCGGTGTGCACCGCAGATCGGGACAGTAGTGTAGGGTTTCGTAGCATGGAAAACAAAAATTTTCTATCGCATACAAACAAACAAGCCAAGATCTATCTACGAGATTGTAGCAACGAGTCGATGGAATAACTTACCCTCGAAGATTCCAAAGTATTTAACGAGAGCGGATTCTCGTGGGTGATGTAGTCGTACTCTTCCCGATCTCAAGATCGCGTAGACGATCCTTCCAAGGCCATGCTCCGCAGCGCCCGCAATCGGTCACCGTTCGGTACTCGACGAAGACCTTCCTCTCCCTTGTTCCAAAGCAATGGAGGTTGTAGCACTCTCCTCATGATTCCAAGACAAGCGTGGTACCAAAGTAGAGGGAGATCCCAGGCTTCGCCTTAAGCCGGAGCGAGTATGGTGGAGTATGAGAGAGCTATTAGTGGTCTAGGTTTAGACACACCAATTAGAAGGCTCTAAACCAAGGCTAGGGCAATTAGAAGCTCTAAACCAAAACGGCTCTAAACCGGAGACTTTGGCTAGGGTTTAGATTAGAGGATAGGAACATGTGTGTCTAGAGGAGGGGCCCCGCCCTTTTATAGGTGGGAGGTGCGGGAGGGAGTCCTCCCAACTCGGCCTTGGGTGGTGCTGGCTTGGAGAGGAGGACTCCTCCCCAAGTCGGTTTCAACCTCCTCCTTCCTCTTTCCTCACTTTTCTGCTTTAGCTTTGACTTTCAAACTGGCCGTTTGACTTTTCAGTTTGGGATTCAATTTAATCCTTTATTTGGAACAGCGAGAACACTTAGTACATGATGCAATCATTCCAATATGCAATGACACATTCATGTACCCCTTCCCCTCTCGGAGTGTCGGACATTCCGGAACCTTCTAGAACATTCCCGATGAAAACACCGGAATCATTTCCGAACTCCTAAACGGGACTTTCCTTATATGAATCTTATTCTCCGGACCATTCCGGATCATCTCGTGATATCCCGGATCCCATCCGAGACTCCGAACAACATTCGGCCTCTTTCTCATAATACCATAACTACTCAAACAACGTTGAATCCTTAAGTGTGTCTCCCTACGGTTCGTGAATTATGCGGACATGATCGAGACACTTCTCCGAACAATAACCAATAGAGGAATCTGGAAATTCATATGGCTCCCACATATTTCTACGATTACTTTGCGATCGAATGAACCACTTACATACGATACCAATTTCCCATTGTCTCACGATAGTTTACTTATCCGAGGTTATGATCGTCGGTATCTCTGCATACCTAGTTCAACCTCGTTATCGATAAGTACTCTTTTCTCGTTCCCGTGATATGTGATCCCTTGTGAGCCAGTCACATGCTTGCAAGCAAATTGGATGACATTCCACCGAGAGGGCCCAGAGTATATCTATCCGTCATATGGATGGACAAATCCCACTCTTGATCCATGTGTCTCAACCAATACTTTCCGAACACTCAATGCCACCTTTATAGCCACCCAGTTACGGTGTGGTGTTTGATGTCATCAAAGCATCCATCCGGTAAAGGTGATATGCATGATCTCATGGTCGAAGGAATTAGGTTACTATGTATCAGAAAGCATATAGCAATTGAACTAATGAAATGACTTGATCTTTATGCTACGCTTATCTATAGGAGTATGTCCACCATATCATTCTCCTAATGATATGATCCTGTTGTTAATAACATCTCTATGTTCATGATCAGTAAACCATGATCATATATTAACCAACAAGCTAGTTTAACAAGAGGCTTTACTAGGGACTCTTATTTTAGTTTACAAATCACACAAGTATTAATGTTTCCTGTTAATACAATTATAGCATGGTATGTAAACATTTATCATAAGTGTGAAGATATGATAATAACCACTTTATTATTGCCTCTTGGGCATATCTCCAATAGTCTCCCACTTGCACTAGAGTCAATAATCTAGTTTCAAACCTTTGTGTATTCAACACCTATGGCTTTCGGTGTTGTATGTACACGATTGCTAGTGGTCAATCGATCTCCGGATCGACACTTCGTGTCCGTGTGTAATTGCATGTCTTTGCCTCACGCATCACTCATTCTCTAATGAGATGTCTTTGTATAAATTTGGTCTTTTCGTGTGACCTTTAGCTCTTTGGGGTTAAAACATGTTGATAATATTGTCGCACAATATATCTTCATAGTATTATCCTTGTGAACTACACCTAGTTTGATAACAAACTACTTGACACAAATGCCCTCTTTAGCTGCTATAATAGCTTATATACTTAGCCTTTTGTTGTAGTATCTGTCACAATGTCTTAACTTTGGAACTCATCCAAATCCATTATGGAACTCACTTTCCATTATATTGTGCCACCCTTAGTTTAGATTGAGATAAACTTAATTTGTACTTTGTGACAAAGCTAGTATCAATGTAGTACTTTTACAATGAACTAACCATCTATTTGTCACTTCTACAAATATTATACTCTTAGTTCTTCCAAAAGATCATAAGAATATCCTTACTATTGTCCAATGATCATCTTACGAATCATTCTGGTATATGCTCACAACATTTAGAGCATAGGACATATCTGGATTTGTACATATCATAGTATGATTGATATAAATACTCTTTGTGATTTCATACATCAAGTATAAATCTATACTTGATTATTTGTTTCACTTTACCAAATGTCAATACACTTGAATATATCATCAACATTGAACTCATTCAATCCTTTCTGTGCGACAAGAACCTCTTGTAGTTTCTATATTGAACTCATTCAATATCTTGTCTATGTACTACGCACAACCATATTAGCGTCTATTGATGCCAAATATTTGGGTTTTGCCTAAGTCTTTCATCGGGATGAAATTCTTAATATGTGTTAATAAAAGATACATCATTTCCAATCAACAATATGTCCTCCACATAATGTATTAGAATATGTCTTAGTGCTCCCACTTAATTTCTTGCAAATGCATGCATCTTCATTGTCTCTGATGAATTTAAACTCTTTTAACAGTTTCATCATAGTGAAGATTCCAACTCCGCTATGCTTACTTCAACCATTGAAGTTTGCATATGATTTTAGCATCCTTGAATTAACAAAACCCTTTGGACCGTGTCATGCACACGTCCTTGGTAACCATTCTATTAGAAGAACTTGTTTTGTTTATTCAACACATAACAAAATTATATGTCGTAGTTGCTACATTAATCCGTCTAGACTAAATATCGTTATAAAAGATCAAATCTTATCATAGTCAAACTTTGAACATTGTTGTGAACTCTTTCCCAACATGTCGACTATTTCATAGATGTGCAACATCCATGTCTATTTCTTTTATAGATCCAAACACAACTGTAAGGTCTTACACCTTTCTCGAGGGTCCTTCAAGTTCAAAACTTGATTTCTCGTGTATGGAACTATCACGGATTTTATGGCTTCAAGCCATTTGGCGGAGTCGAGGGCTCATCATCGCTTCTTTGCATGTAGTCGATCATTATTGTCAAATAATGATTTAACTCTCAAATCTTGGTATTTGATTGTTTACCCGACCTACTTGTTTTAATAGGAACTTAGATCTCCGTAACCACAATCTTTGAGGCACGTGAGCCATGAGCATTGTTGCCTCCGGAACACTTTTCTAAGCGCCAAGAACTTTGCACATATAGCTAAGGTTCTTTTAACCTTATCAAAGTTCTTTTGTCCTCCCACTTAACTTTTCACGAAAAATTCCTTCTCTAAGAAACTTGGCGTTCTAAGCGACAAACATTTTGTCTCCGATGTTATGGAGGAACAGTTATTGAAATAATATACAAAGACAGTTCATCCGACTTTGGTTGCAAACATCTTTCTTATGCATAGCATACCAATGTTTAAGAAAGGACAACTTGGGTTTTATCCCAAACCATAACTTTATATGGTGTCATTTCAGCGGATTATGATGGAGCTCTTTCAAGGAAAACGTAGTCTCTAAAGTTTTTAATCTTTAAAATATAATGGCAGTTTTATGAATTATACCTTTGATCTTACCATGTCAAACAAGGTTTAATTACATATCTCGAACGCTCCATACTCTTATGGTGTTTCGGGAAATGCAAATCCACGGAACGATTCCTTAAATCTTAGGTATTATGCTAAACTTGTAACTCAAATATCTTCCTTTATGATCTTATCATAAACTATTTATATTCTTGTTACAATGATTTTGCACTTCATCTTGAAAGTCTTTGAACTTTTCAAATATTTCACACTTCATCCTTATTAAGTAAATATTCATATATTCACTCAAATTTTCGGAGAAAGCATATGAAGTTGAAATCCATCGCTCTTGACTACACATAATGGATTTCGTACAACAATATGTACAAGTTCCAATAAGCTAGTCATTCGTTCCCTTTTGGCCTATGAACGAAGTTTTAATTATCTCTAGGAAAGTTTCACAAGCGTCATTTGATCAAAAATCAAAAGACTCCAAAATTCCATCCACATGGAGTTTCTTCATGTTTTCTTTCCAATATAATTTAAACGGCGATGTCACTTCCTAAGTGATCTTTCAATCAATTTGTCTTTCGACATCTTTAGCACTAGTTTTATGGATGTGATGTCTCCAACGAGATTTGCGAAACCATCTTTTATGGATTACGGCAATTATTTGAACAACCCTTTTGTTCTCATAATACCTGATAAAACAAATCTTTGAAGGCAAGTTTTGATGTTTAACGAGCAACACAATAACCCTTTATTTGTTCTCGATGAACATCATCACATATTCTTTTGCTAGTTACTTAGGCCATTGTAGTTCATGAATTGTGTTGTTTCGTATGACGATTCACACCAACAAATTCAGTATCAAATACTTGAGAACCACATTGTTTAATAAGCAAAGAATATAGCCATAACATGTATATCATCTATATACTTAAGCTGAACAATTCTAGTCTTTTACTTTCTGCCATATACTTATGAGATTTTCTTTTAATATTTCCTTTTTTGTTTGAAAGAATCTATCAACATCAATAGTGGAGTCATACATATGACACATATTCCAAAGCGTGTATAATTAAATACCAATGTCTTTGGACTTGCACTTTGAAGTAGATCACCATCATCAAATGTTTGGTGTTCTTCCAAATTCCTTTCTTTAGTAATCTCTTGGTGTAGTAAATATTTTACCTACATCAAATATTCACCTTTATTATGGAATTATCCATGATCAAGCTACTTTTAGCTTATAAAGATGAATCTTGAGTATAATGTTGCTATCCAAAACCTTTTGGTGGATTAGGACAACTAGTGTCTCCAACCCTTTGCAAATTCTCATCAAAATATGAGAACATGCTTTGCCATATTATACTCTATCATGTTGTAACCAAAACTTTGTTTCAGATATCACAATATCTTCCACACATCATGGTTTCTGAAACAACTCTTTCAGATCCTAGATAACCTTGATATTAAGAGAATCCTTTGAATATCAAGAATAATGGAGACAAACATGATACTTATATACTAACACTTGGAATTGTTACTCTTGATTTAATACTAATTATTAAACTTCATGGAGTAACCGGAACTTACTGAAAGTTTGCAATAGGACTTTTAAACTTTAGATTAACACTTCAAAACAATACGATACCGGTTAAGAAAGTAACTAACCAGAATTCTATAGTTCTATCATCTCAATTATAACTAAGCGCAAGGTGGTAGGCGGATGCCAATGACTACAACAACTATGCAAATTCACTTTGATTTAGTTTATGATAAATTGAGTTCTAATTAATAATTAAATTAATCTAGGTGAACTCCCACTCAAAACAATATCCCTCACATTGTTTTAGTGATCACACGAACCAAATCCACCACATCAAAACCGATCATCACGAGAGTTGATATAGCTTCAATGGCGAACAATCAACATGTTCATCATATCTACTATATGACTCATGCTCTACCTTTCAAATCTGTGTTCCGAGGCCATGTCGTACATGCTAGGCTCGTCAAGATCAAACCTTAGTTTTCGCATGAGCAAATGGCTTGCTCACGTTGTATACACTTGCAGAATCTAACACACCCGATCATCACGTGGTGCTTGAAACAACAAGCTTTAGCAACGGTGCTAACTAAGGGTGAACACTTTATGACTTGAAATTCATGTGCATGAGGGATCATCTTATAATGCTACCGCCGCTACTAAGCAATACAAGATGCATAAAGGATAAACATCACATGAAATTCATAATATGTGATATGATATGGCTTTCTTCTTTGTGCTTCCGATCTCCATCTTCAAGCACGAACATGATCTCCATCATCACCGCATTGCATCAAGGTCAATGACGTTGCTCCATGGTTGTCGCCCACCGTCTTCAACTATTACAACTACTTTGAATAGACACGCGGTCTTAACAGAAATTAAAGACAACCATATGGCTCACGCGGTTGCCAACTTATAATAAGGAACATTGCATACATCAAATATAATCACAATTATGGCCATATCACATCATCGCACACCCCTGCAAAACAAAGTTAGACGCCTACTTTCTTTGCATGTTTTACGTGGTTTGGGGCTTTCAATAAGAGTCGTTCTAACTCATTTAACATGAACCACAACATTGATACTAGTATTGTTAATCACCCATTGTAAATTGGATCTTAACTATGCTAGGAGAAAGCACCGCATAAAGCCACTTATGCAATACAAGTTGCATGTCAAGCGTGGAGCAAGTCTCATGAACGATGTCATGTAAGGTTAGCCCGGGCCGCTTCATCCCAACATACCGCAAGATGCAAAGTACACAAGAAGCAATCGACAATAAAAGCATCAACGCCCACAATGACCATTGTGTTCTACTCGCAACAGATCTACATATAGACACGGCTCGATACCCTTTGTAGGGTTTCGTAGCATGGAAAACAAAAATTTTCTATCGCATACAAACAAACAAGCCAAGATCTATCTACGAGATTGTAGCAACGAGTCTATGGAATAACTTACCCTCGAAGATTCCAAAGTATTTAACAAGAGCGGATTCTCGTGGGTGATGTAGTCGTACTCTTCCCGATCTCAAGATCGCAGACGATCCTTCCAAGGCCAAGGCTCCCAAGAGCGCTTCCGTGTCGGTCACACGTTCGATTTCGACGAAGACCTTCCTCTCCCTTGTTCCAAGAAAATGGAGGTTGTATCACTCTCCTCGCGATTCGGCAGACAACGGCGTGGTACCGGGAAGTAGAGGGAGATCATGAGGCTTCGCCTTAAGCCGGAGCGGTATGGTGGAGTATGAGAGAGCTATTAGTGGTCTAGGGTTTAGACACACCAATTAGAAGGCTCTAAACGAAGGCTAGGGCAATTAGAAGCTCTAAACCAAAACGGCTCTAAACCGGAGACTTTGGCTAGGGTTTAGATTAGAGGATAGGAACTTGTGTGTGTCTAGAGGAGGGCCCCGCCTCCTTTTATAGGTGGGAGGTGCGGCCAGGGAGGATTCCTCCCAACTCGACCTTGGTGGCGCCCGGCTTGGAGAGGAGGACTCCTCCCCAAGTCGGTTTCAACCTCCTCCTTCCTCTTTCCCTCACTTTCCTGTTTTAGCCGTTTGACTTTCAAACTGGCAGTTTGACTGTTCAGTTTGGGATTCAATTTAATCCTTTATTTGAAACAGCGAGAACACTTAGTACATGATGCAATCATTCCAATATACAATGACACATTCATGTACCCTTTCCCCTCTCAGAGTGCCGGACATTCCGGAACCTTCTAGAACATTCCCGATGAAAACACCGGAATCATTTCCGAACTCCGAAACGGGACTTTCCTTATATGAACCTTATTCTCCGGACCATTCCGGATCACCTCGTGATATCCCGGATCCCACCCGAGACTCCGAAAAACATTCGGTCTCTTTCTCATAATACCATAACTACTCAAACAACGTCGAATCCTTAAGTGTGTCTCCCTACGGTTCGTGAATTATGCGGACATGATCGAGACACTTCTCAACAATAACCAATAGAGGAATCTGGAAATTCATATGGCCACATATTTCTCACGATTACTTTATGATCGAATGAACCACTTACATACGATACCAATTTCCTTTGTCTCACGATAGTTTACTTATCCGAGGTTATGATCGGTATCTCTGCATACCTAGTTCAACCTCGTTATCGATAAGTACTCTTTTCGCTCCGTGATATGTGATCCCTTCAGAGCACCACATGCTTGCAAGCAAATTGGATGACATTCCACGAGAGGGCCCAGAGTATATCTATCCGTCATATGGATGGACAAATCCCACTCTTGATCCATGTGTCTCAACCAATACTTTCCGAACACTCAATGCCACCTTTATAGCCACCCGATTACGGTGGTGTTTGATGTCATCAAAGCATCCATCCGGTAAAGGTGATATGCATGATCTCATGGTCGAAGGAATTAGGTTACTATGTATCATAAAGCATATAGCAATTGAACTAATGAAATGACTTGATCTTTATGCTACGCTTATCTATAGGAGTATGTCCACCATATCATTCTCCTAATGATATGATCCTGTTGTTAATAACATCTCTATGTTCATGATCAGGAAACCATGATCATATATTAACCAACAAGCTAGTTTAACAAGAGGCTTTACTAGGGACTCTTATTTTAGTTTACAAATCACACAAGTATTAATGTTTCCTGTTAATACAAGAGTGTGGCATCCCGCAAAAACCACTACTAGAAAATCGCGTTGAATTTGTGCATTGCATCGTCATCATCATGCATTGTTTGCATAAAACTATGTTCGCAAGCCCGTTTTGTTTTTCTAAAACGCCCCATCTTATTCAAACACCGAAAATCTGGGTCGCCGGAATATTTTGTTTTGCGATTTCGGTTTGCAAAAATGTTGTTTGAAATAAATAAAAATATTACATTAATTTTTAGCGGGACAGTCGAACGGGCCGATTCGACCCGAACGACTGCCCCAGGTTTTAAATCGGTCCACCCCAACCAGCCCCTCTAAACCTACAGCTACCTAAAACTCTACCCCACCCCTACCTCCACATCACTCCACCCAATCAGTATGCGCCACCTCACCTCCTCCCTCTCCCTCAACCACTCACACTCTGCCAACTCAGCTGGCCCCACCCCACTCTCTCACCACCACACTCCCTCACAGCCACACAACACACCTGCCCACACGCGGTCACCCCCACGCACGCCACAGCCGCGCGCCTGGGCCCTCCCCCTGCCGCGGGTCCCGCCTGGGACCCACCACCCACCAACCGCGCATCTCCTTCTCCCTCCTCCCCTCTTCCTCGCGCATGCCATCCTCCTCCCTTCGCCCGCCCATGAGCTCACAGCCTCCCAGCCATCCTTCTCTACGCCACCGCAGCCCACCCCTTGACGACCTCCACCTCTCCCCCCCTCTGCGCCGCTCCTCTCCCTTCGCTGCCGCGCTCTCCGCCCCGCCCGCGCCGCCAACCCGCGGCCGCTTCTCCCTCCATGAGCCGCCGGCCGCATCCCGACCACGCTGCCCCGCCCGCCACCGGGCTTCCTCACCCGCAAGCTCCGCCCGGCGCTCGGCCACGAGCACGCCGCCAAGGCCGCCTGCAACCTCTCCGCAGCAACCGCCTCGCCGCTCGCCCGCGTCCTCGCTGGCGCCCGCCTGCCGGCCGTGCTTTCCTCGCGACCGCGCCCGCTCCTCCGCCCGCCTCTCGCCCGCCCTCCACCGCGCCTCTGAGCCGCCTCGGTCGTCCGGCTCGTCGCGACCACCGCGCCTCGGCCGCCCCGCTGCGCTGTCCTCGGCTTCGCCCGCCGGACCCGCTGCCGAGCCGCCTGCCTTCCGCCGCCCAGTGACTGGCGCTTAACCGCACGTCGCCGACCGCCTCATTGCGCCCGCCGATCTCTGCGCGGCCACGCTGTCCCGCCGCGCCGCCCGGCCGCCGCCGACGGTGCGCTTCGCCTCGCATGACCGACCTTCGTCGCCACTGAGCCCCTACGCCGTGGTCGCCGACGCCGACCGCCTCAATGGCCGTCTTGGGTCGGCCACGAGTCTGCCTCCGACGTGCGACTTTCGGTGTAGTACCAAATTGGTGCTAAGTTGTGGGTTGTCGGGACAAGAAGACGAAGACCTTTCGCATCGGCGGATGTCGAAAGATGAGCATGTTGGCGCCGACGAACCATCGACAAGACCTTCGACGTGCCCGAAAGTGCCTCTCCCGAGTCCGAGAGACCAACCTGGCGTCAAGTGCTTCACCGGCCCGCGAACCTGGCGCGTTTCCAAGTTCGCCATCCGATGGACAAGATCGCCATGTGTTGACAAGCGAAGGCTAACGGTGACCGTTTCCTTTCAAGGACTCCATCGACATCGAAACCGAGATACCCCAAGATCTACCACAGGGACGCCCCCGACGAGTTGCACAAGAACCTTGAACTTCGACACCCGACACGCTAAGATCTACCCTGACGCCAAGAACCGAACCGAGGACGCAAAGATCGCCACGAGAACGACAAGCACTTCACCCGAAGCCAAGACCGAACCGACTTGAGGACCCCAAGACCTTGGCGACTACAAGAACGACACCGACAAGCTTACCGCCGCCCGACACCAAACCAAGTCCGGCTTACCGGATTCAACAAGATCTACCCCCGATATCCGATAACGCTCCCGCCGAGACCGAACCGTCGAACCCTGGACCCTGAGACCGACCCCGAACCCCGGAACCCCAAGACCGTCGAGACCCCTAATGTGTGGACCTTTTCCTCGATACCCTATTTTATAAATGATATCAACTTGTTGCATATTAAATTGTCATCCTCGCATGCATATCATGGGTTTGGGGGCTTTATGCCGATTCACCTAATAATTAAATATGGGGCCCATATGCGGGCAAATCTAGCCTTATATTGGCCTCATTTAAACTTGTGTAGCGAACCAGTACTATAATCTTGCCTTGTTAAACAACATTTAAATTGCGGGGATCTAAATAACTTGCACCATCTAATTAATTGTCGGGACCCCGGTTCCACTTAATATGACCTAATTGCATCGCACCGTTGCCATGCCATACATCATACATGCATCATGCCGATCTTCCGCCGTTGAATTAAATATTGCATCCGGTGTTTCTTCTAGTGTTCTGCTTCTTCGCGGATAAGGCCGTTGAGTTGATGTGAGCTTCACCCCGATCTTCGGTTGAACCCTTCGACAATGTTTCGAGCGAGCATCTCCCCTTGCTACCTATCTTACTTTTATAGTCTTTATTCCCCTCCTGTTGATCTATTGCTATACGTATTTGCGATGCTTTAGTTTCGTGCACAGGATATACTGCAGCCCTAAATTGCCTTGGACACACCCTATTACATTGTTTGGTAGATAGTTGGACTTTGGCGTCGTAGTTGCTTGCTCAAGTGCTGATGTGTCGTCATATGCCGATTCTTGATGTATTGCCGCATGTTGATGTTGGAGATGATTCTAGCTTTACTTATCGTCACTTTAATTTTGCTTAACAACTAAAATTGAAATAAGCGAGCATCGGTGGGTGATAGAAAATATTTGGTTTCGACGCCCACTTGTGTCTGTAAGACCCAGTACTTGATACTGTTCCTTGTTTTATCGCGCTATCCACATCCGGAGGTATATGGGACCCCTGAGGCGAGCTTGATTAGTCTTATTTCTTGGGGCCACAAACTAGTTTGAGGTTTTATTTACGATCTGTACTTATGCCATGCTACTTTCGTATTTAAATTGTGCGAGGAGCACACCTTTGTCTTTATTAGGTAAGCAGTGTTTTCGGTATGTCGACAAGCCCAGCCACACTTCCGGGTTCCCGATCGTTTCTACCAGCGCAAAACCTTGAGCCCGTCTCGAGCTTGCTTACTCCATTGCGGGATCTACTCAATGGGTGGCCCCGAAATAATTCTGAATCCTGTGATTGTTCGGTCGTGAAAGCCTCGTTGGTTTTGTTTTGGTTTTTCCGAGGTTGATCGGCGTGTGTTGCTATTGGTGCACCGGCGGGTAAAACTTTCTCGAAAGCCGTGTCGCGGATATGGACGACTTGGAGCACGATCTCGATCATAGACAAGCATAACTAAAGTTTATTGCTGTAAATTTGACTTTATAATGACTAGTAATCAGCTTCACTATAATGGAGCGGCTAATTAATCGCCCACAATTGCTTGTTTGGCTTGTAACGCGATTATTACTGACTAGTAAGTATTGCAACTAGCGGAATGGCTGAATAAAAGTACCAACAAGCTGCTGGGTTTTGGGTTTATCTCATGCTATCTGTCGATTAGTAATTGTTGCAACTTCTAGCGGAATGGTTAACTAAAAGTACCCACTGCTTACTTTATCGAGATGATTATCTATACGACTAGTAATTGCTGCAGCGATAATCGAATAAATAAAGCGCCAACCGTGTGAGTTCCTCGGTTGACTTCCTCGTTGGTCTCGAGGAAATACGAGATGGGTTTGTTTGGTGTTAGCTTGGTTGGATCCGAATAGGTCTTTCTTACCTCTCTCGATTGCCGCCATTGAATCGAGTCTCTATAGGTTGTTTAGTGCATCTTTGCGCCGCGATCCACCATACCTATGTGGCGAGGACCGCGAATTCTAGCCTCGCCGTGTCTTGGCCTCGATCTTGACGCCTCTTTTTTCCTTTGCCCTTTGTCGGCACCCCTTTTGTTTAAGGAGTTTTGAGATCGGCGTCGTTAGCGGGGTTACCCTTCGGCTTGGCACAGGGGTTATGGGCGCCATTGGTTATTCTTCGGGCTCTTAGCCCCATTTGCATCTTGTCCGTGATCGGACGCCCATCGTTTTCAAGGTGATTTGGATCTTTGTATATTATATACGTATTCTTGACTCTTTGAGTCATTGTTATATATATCACATTACGTGGGTCCCATCGAGGACTGTTGTGTAATGTTATTGCCGTTTTCCACCCTTACGAAAGTGCTGGTGGGCACCTTTGAATCGTTTCTATGCGGTTTGGGGAAGTTTGCTCAAACTTGCATAGGTCCGATCTCGAGGTGTTCTGAGTGGTATCGAGCTCAGCGATTGCGATACCCACTGAAGTCGACTGTAGGGATAACCTAGCTAACTAGAGGTAGAGTGTCAAAACTATTTTGAAAATCGGTTGGATAGTTCGATTAGGTCTGACTTTACTCCTCTCCCTATACTCCTCTTACCTCTCGCGTTTTGAATCCGCTCTCATCTCTCTCTTGAGTCCAGGATTTCTCGTGGTTGGGTTTCGTCGTACCTTGAGGTTTCGCTTTCTCCCTTTGTAGCAGGTGCTACGATCATCAATCTGCGACTTTTACATTGTACCCTTCCTCCAATATTTTGTTCTTGAGCTCCTTATCCATATGTGTTCCTTCTTTGGATATCGTGTCGTTGAAAAACATATGAGAAGGGCGAGCTTTAGTGAAGTTGAGTTCACCTTGAGCATGTGTTGTTCATGCCAATGGAACCATCGCGAACCTAATCGGTGTGTCTTTCATCGATTTACATTTGTATCTTCCGTGTTTCCGATGTGATGACATCATCTCGCGATCCGGAGCGATGCGCATCACTCCTTTGTTCGAACCTCGTTTGTGAGATCTTGGTCTAAATCTCGAGTTGAGTCGCTGATTCTCCTACTCATGTATAGAGTTGATAGTTTGGAGTGCAGGATGGGTGATCACCCTACGGAAGCTCTTCTTTATTCGCGTACATCGACAGGTGGATCAATATAACTCTTCTCTCTTCTAATGGAAGTTAGAGGTGGCCTTATCGTTTGATACCTCTACCTTAGTCCTTTGTTCTGCAGGTGTACTCTCGACGATCGGGAACAACGACCCTTTGTTGGTGGTGTCGCGATTTCAAGATGGAGGAGGAACCCTCGTTAGTGGTGTCGCGAGGATCTACACAAAGCGAGAAGGCGGAAGCGCCGACCTTCCTTCCCGGTACCATGAGGCGGATCTCGAAAGATCCATTGTTAGTGGTGTCGGTGTGGCATCCATAAAAACCACTACTAGAAAATCGCGTTGAATTTGTGCATTGCATCGTCATCATCATGCATTGTTTGCATAAAACTATGTTCATAAGCCCGTTTGTTTTTTCTAAACGCCCATCTTATTCAAACACGAAAATGGGATTGCGGAATATTTTGTTTTGCGATTTCGGTTTGCAAAAATGTTGTTTGAAATAAATAAAAATATTACATTAATTTTTTAGCGGGATAATTCGCAGGCCGATTCGCACAGTGCGAGTTTCATCGGTCCACCCCAACCAGCCCTCTAAACCTGGCTACCTAAAACTCTACCCACCCCTACCTCCACATCACTCCACCCAATCAGTGTCGCCACCTCACCTCCTCCCTCTCCTCACCACTCACCTGCCAACTCAACTCAGTGGCCCCCCTCTCTCACCACTCTCACGGCCACACAACACCTGCCCACACGGTCACCCCCACCTTGCGCCACGGCCTTGCTGGCCCACCCCCACCTTTGAGACCCACACCCATCTCTCCGCATCTCCTCCTCTCCCTCTTCCGCCATGGCTGCTATCCTCCCTCGCCCCTTGTGATCGCGAGCTCCGCTCCCAGCAGCCATCCTTCTCGCCACCCACCACACCACCTTGTGACCTCCCTCCTCCCCTCTCCACTGCCGCCGCCCTCCTCTCCTCGCTGCCTTGCCTCAGCCCCATCGCCTCCCTCATGGCCGCATCTCCTCCATGACCGGCCGCATCTCCGCCTGCCCGCGCCGCCGCCCTAAGCTTCCTCACCCCCAAGCTCAGCCGCCTTCGGCAACCGACTTGAAACACGCCGCCCGCCCGCCCGAGCAACCCTCCCTCCGCAGCAAGCCTCCACGCGCTCGCCCGTCCTTTCGAGCCCGGCGTCCTCCGGCCCGTGCTTTCGCGCTGACCCAGCGCCGCTCCTCCGCCGCCCCTCTCCGTCGCCTCGCGCGCCTACTCCCGCGCCCGCGCTCCGGCTCGTCGCCGCGTCGCCTCCAGCGCCTCGGCCCTGCGCCTCCAGCCCCTGGCGTCCGCTTCGCCTCGCGGACTTCGCCGCACTTTTGCCGGCCGCCCGGCCAGCAACACGCCCGCTAACCGCCGCATCGCCCTCCGCCTCCTGCGCCGCCGCTGCCTCTGCCGCCAGCCTCTCCATCGCCACGCAGCCGGGCTCTCGCCCCGGTGCGCTTCGCCTCCTCGACCGCCAGGCCTTGACCTCGCCCGTGGTCGCCGACGGCCGCCTCGGCCGCGCGTGCGGCCGGTCTGCCTCCAGCCGCGACGGTGACTTTCGGTGTAGTACCAAGTGGTGCTAAGTTGTGGGTTGTCGGGACAGCAAGACCGAAGAAGACCTTCGCGACGGATGTCGAAGATGAGCATGTTGACGCCCGACGAACCATCGACAAGACCTTGACGCGTACACGGCGCCTCTCCCGAGTCGAGGAGCCGAACCTGGCGCGTCAAGTGCTTCACCGGGCCCGCGAACCACGGCGCCGTTCCCAAGTTCGCCATCCGATGGACAAGATCGCCATGTGTTGACAAGCGAAGGCTAACGGTGACCGTTTTCCTTTCAAGGACTCCATCGACGCCAAACCGAGATACCCCCAAGATCTACCATGAGGGCGCTTCGAGTTGCACAGAACCTTGAACTCGACACCCTCGACCGCCAAGATCTACCCTCGGGCCAAGAACCGAACCGAGGACGCAAAGATCGCCACGAGAACGACAAGCACTTCACCCGAAGCCAAAGACCGAACCGACTTGAGGACCCGACAAGACCTTAGCGACTACAAGAACGACACGACCGGGCTTCGTTTCGCCCCGACACAAACCAAGTCCGCCACGGATTCAACAAAGATCTACCCCGATATCCGATAACGCTCCGCCGAGACCGAACCGTCGAACCACGACCACGAGACCGACCCGAACCCGAACCCCAAGACCGTCGAGACCCCTAATGTGTGGACCTTTTCCTCGATACCCTATTTTATAAATGATATCAACTTGTTGCATATTAAATTGTCATCCTCGCATGCATATCATGGGTTTGGGGGCTTTATGCCGATTCACCTAATAATTAAATATGGGGCCCATATGCGGGCAAATCTAGCCTTATATTGGCCTCATTTAAACTTGTGTAGCGAACCAGTACTATAATCTTGCCTTGTTAAACAACATTTAAATTGCGGGGATCTAAATAACTTGCACCATCTAATTAATTGTCGGGACCCCGGTTCCACTTAATATGACCTAATTGCATCGCACCGTTGCCATGCCATACATCATACATGCATCATGCCGATCTTCCGCCGTTGAATTAAATATTGCATCCGGTGTTTCTTCTAGTGTTCTGCTTCTTCGCGGATAAGGCCGTTGAGTTGATGTGAGCTTCGCCCCGATCTTCGGTTGAACCCTTCGACAATGTTTTCAGGCGAGCATCTCCCCCTTGCTACCTATCTTACTTTTATAGTCTTTATTCCCTCCTGTTGATCTATTGCTATCTGTGTTGCGATGCTTTAGTTTCCGTACCTGGGATATACCGTGCAGCCCTAAATTGCCTTGGACACACCCTATTACCTGTTGTTTGGTAGATAGTTGGACTTGCGCATCGTAGTTGCTTGCTCAAGTGCTGATGTGTGTCGTCATATGCCTGATTCTTGATGTATTGCCGCATGTTGATGTTGGAGATGATTCTAGCTTTACTTATCGTCACTTTAATTTACGTTTAACAACTAAAATTGAAATAAGCAGAGGCATCGGTGGGTGATAGAAAATATTTGGTTTCGAGCCCACTTGTGTCTGTAAGACCCAGTACTTGATACTGTTCCTTGTTTTATCGGCGCTATCCACATCCGGAGGTATATGGGACCCCAGCGAGCTTGATTAGTCTTTATTTCTTGGGGCCACAAACTAGTTTGAGGTTTTATTTACGATCTGTACTTATGCCATGCTACTTTACGTATTTAAATTGTGCGAGAGCACCTTTGTCTTGTGTTAGGTAAGCGGAGTGTTTTCGCGGTATCGACAAGCCCAGCCACACTTTGGGTTCGATCGTTTACGACCAGCAAACCTTGAGCCCGTCTCGAGCTTACTCCGTTGCGGGGATCTACTCAATGGGTGGACCCTGAAATAATTCTGAATCCTGTGATTGTTCGATCGTGAAAGCCTCGTTGGGTTTTGTTTTGGTTTTCGAGGTTGATCGGCGTGTGTTGCTATTGGTGCACCCGGCGGGTAAAACTTTACGGCCGTGTCGCGGATATGGGCGACTTGGA
Source organism: Avena longiglumis (assembly GCA_030063025.1). Lineage (NCBI taxonomy): Eukaryota > Viridiplantae > Streptophyta > Magnoliopsida > Poales > Poaceae > Avena > Avena longiglumis. The sequence continues at coordinate 128,317,939 of CP125976.1, forward strand.
CCTGATATCTCGATCATAGACAAGCATAACTAAAGTTTATTGCTGTAAATTTGACTTTATAATGACTAGTAATCAGCTTCACTATAATGGAATGGCTAATTATCGCCCACAATTGCTTGTTTGGCTTGTCGCTTGCGACCATATGACTAGTAAGTATTGCAACTTCTAGCGGAATGGCTGAATAAAAGTACCAACAAGCTATTTGGGTTTTGGGTTTATCTCATGCTATCTGTATCGATTAGTAATTGTTGCAACTTCTAGCGGAATGGTTAACTAAAAGTACCCTTTGCTTACTTTATCGGATGATTATCTATACGACTAGTAATTAACTAGCGATAACTGAATAAATAAAGCGCCAGCCGTGTGAGGTTCCTCGGTTGACTTCCTCGTTTGGTCTCGAGGAAATACCGGGATGGGTTTGTTTGGTGTTAACCGGGTTGGATCCGAATAGGTCTTTCTTACCCCTCTCGATTGCCGCCGATTGAATCGAGTCTCTATAGGTTGTTTAGTGCATCTTTGCGCTTGATCCACCATACCTATGTGGCGAGGACGCCCGAATTCTAGCCTCGCCGTGTCTTGGCCTCGATCTTGGCGCTCCTTCTTTCCTTTGCCTTTGTCGGCACCCTTTTGTTAAGCGGGTTTTGAGATCGACGTCGTTAGCGGGGTTACCCTTCGGCTTGGCACAGGCGGGGTTATGGGCCATTGGTTATTCTTGGGGCTCTTAGCCCCATTTGCATCTTGTCCGTGGTGGACGCCCATCGTTTTCAAGGTGATTTGGATCTTTGTATATTATATCGTATTCTTGACTCTTTGAGTCATTTGTATATATCTCTACGTGGGTCCCATCGAGGACTTGTTGTGTAATGTTATTGCCGTTTTCCACCCGCGAAAGTGCTGGTGAGCACCTTTGAATCGTTTCTATGCGGGTTTGGCGAAGTTTGCTCAAACTTGCATAGGTCGGTCCGAGGTGTCTGAGTAGTATCGAGCTCGGCGGTTGCGATACCCAAGTCGACTGTAGGATAACCTAGCTAACGGCCGAGGTAGAGTGTCAAAACTATTTTTGAAAATCGGTTGGATAGTTCCGATTAGGTCTGACTTTACTCCTTACCCCTCTGCTATACTCCTCTTACCTCTACGCGTTTTGAATCCGCTCTCATCTCTCTCTTCGAGTCCAGGATTTCTCGTGGTTGGGTTTCCGTCGTACCTTCAGGGTTTCGCTTTCTCCCTTTTGTAACGGAGGTGCTACGATCATCAATTTGCGACTTGTCTGTTGTACCCTTCCTCCAATATTTTGTTCTTGAGCTCCTTATCCATATGTGTTCCTTGCTGGATATCAGTGTCGTTGAAAAACATATGAGAAGGACGAGCTTTGGTGAAGTTGGAGTTAACCTTGAGCATGTGTTGTTCATGCCAATGGAACCATCGCGGAACCTAATCAGTGTGTCTTTCATACGATTTCTGTATCTTCGGTGTTTCCGATGTGATGACATCATCTCGCCATCCGGCATCGTCCCAGTGCATCACTCCTTTGTTCCGAACCTCGTTTGTCGAGATCTTCAGTCTAAATCTCGAGAGTTGAGTCGCCTGATTCTCCTACTCATGTATAGAGTTGATAGTTTGGGTACGGGATGGACTGATCACCCTACCCGACTCTTACTGTTCGCTCTGTACATCGAACAGGTGGATCAATATAACTCTTCTCTCTTCTAATGGAAGTTAGAGGTGGCCTTATCGTTTGATACCTCTACCTTCGTCCTTTGTTCTCTGGAGTGTACTCTCGACGATCAGGAACAACGACCCTTTGTTGGTGGTGTCGCCGATTTCAAGATGGAGGAGGAACCCTCGTTAGTGGTGTCGCGAGGATCTACACAAAGCGAGAAGGCGAACGCCGACCTTCCTTCGGTACCATGAGGCGGATCTCGGGCGAGATCCATTGTTAGTGGTGTCGAATTGTGGCATCCCGCAAAAACCACTACTAGAAAATCGCGTTGAATTTGTGCATTGCATCATCATCATCATGCATTGTTTGCATAAAACTATGTTCGCAAGCCCGTTTTGTTTTTCTAAAACGCCCCATCTTATTCAAACACCGAAAATCTGGGTCGCCGGAATATTTTGTTTTGCCGATTTTGGTTTGCAAAAATGTTGTTTGAAATAAATAAAAATATTACATTAATTTTTAGCGGCGGGCAGTCAGGCAGGCCGATTCGACCAGGCAGTTGCCCAGGTTTTAAATCGGTCCACCCTGACCAGGCCCCTCTAAACCTCTGACTACCTAAAACTCTACCCCACCCCTACCTCCACATCCTCCACCCAATCGGTATCGCCACCTCACCTCCTCCTCTCCCTCAACCACTCACACTCACTTAACAATTTGGCCCCACCCGCTCTCTCACCTGCACTCCCTCACCCCACACAACACACCTGCAGTCACCCCTATGCGCCACGGCCCTCCCACCCTGGAACCATGGGACCATCACCCTCAGCCTTGCCTTCCTCCTGCAACCACCAGCGCTCCTCCTACGCCCATGCCATCCTTCTCGCCACCGCGCAGCCCGCCAGCCATGACCTCCCTCTCCACTGCGCGCCGCTTCCTCTCCGCGCCTTTCTGCGCCCCGCGCGCTCGGGCTTCGCCCGCCAAGCCTCAACCTGCGTGCTTCGGCCCCGCCACCACCGGAGCCGAGCCTCACCCAAGCTCCGCTGGCAACCCCCGCCGCGAGCACGCGCCCCGCCGCTCGGGTAACCTCCCTCGCAACGACTCCGCCGGCCAGGCCTCGCCAGCGTCCCTTTCGAGCCGGTGTGGCATCCATGATTAACCACTACTAAAATCGCGAATTTGTGCATTGCATCGTCATCATCATGCATTGTTTGCCAAAACTATTTCGCAAAACCAGATTTGTTTTCCATCGCCCCATCTTTATTCAAGCGGCTTAAACGGGTCCGGAATATTTTGTTTTGGCGCGGCGGTTTACCAAAGCAGTCAAAACAAATAAAATTATATATTATTTTAAAATTATAATATTATTATTTTTGTAGAGGCGATCGAGCCCGGCCAGCCCGAAACGACCACCCGTATAAAACAATCGGTCCAACACCTGCAGCCTTCTAATCCTATCCCACCTAAAATCCTACCCACCCTCTGTGGCCACATCACCACAGGCCATTCCCATCGTTGCCACCTCCCCGCCCTCTCCCTCATCCAATCCCCAACCTCCACCCCACTCCCGCTCTCCTCCTCCTCCACCACACAAACCCCACCCCAACACAACACCACACGCGCCACCCAGCCTGGCCACCACTTCGCCTCCACCCAACCGCCTGTACGCTCAGCCCATTCTCACTGCAGCCCGGCAGCCCGGCCCCACCTCCCCCACCTTTCACCCCTCAACACCCACCCCGCCTGACCCACGCCCTGGCCTCCTCCCCAGGACCCACAGACCAGGTCCCAGGCCACCGCTCCCCTGTGCTTCTTCCACCTCGCGCCCGCGTCTCCCAGCGTGGCCTCTTCGCCTCCTCCTCTGCTTCTCTTCCCCCACCGGCGGCCAAATCTCAGGTTCCCTTCCCGCCGCGGGCTGCCCCCTCAATCGAACCACGCAGCTCCCTTCCTTCCCTCTGCCTCCGCTCGCTCGCCGCGCTCCACCCATCTCTCCCGTCGTCGGCTACGCCGCCCGCCGGCCCTCACGCTCCCTCCACCTGCAGGCGCCACTTACACGCTCGTGACCGCCGCCTTGCCGCCCATAGCTCCCACGCTTGCCATACGCCACGCCCTGCGCGGCACCGCCCCTGCTGCCACTCGCCAGCGCCTGGTCCCAGCGCCCGCCCGGCGCCGCATCTCGCGCCCGCCGGTCCAGGCCCTCTCCTCCGCTTCTGCCGACCGTCCTCGGCAGCACCCGACCTCCGCCGCTGCGCTCGCGCCAAAGGCCGGCCGCCTCGCGTTCGCCCGGCAGCGCCACCCGCCTCCACCGCCTCCCGTTCGTCCCGACCCGAGCAGGCGGGCGGTCAGCCTCGCACCCCACTCGTCGGTAGCCTGCGCCGCTGCCTGCAGGCGTCCCGGCCACCTCCATGGCGGCTCCTCGTCGGCTCATGAGGAAGCTGGCGCGTCCTCGCGTTGCAGGTCCCCAGGTCAGCCATGCTTGTTCAGAAGCCCTACGTCAAGCTACTGCGCTACAATAAGTTCTCTTGTCGCGCTTTCGAGTTGGCACGATCTACAGATCTTGGATGAGACCAAAGTCACCGACATGGAACACGCCCGAGACACAGAGACCGACCTCACCGACACCATGATCTCCGCTGCAGAACCAAGTCCTTGGGTAGAACCGACCAAGATCCACCGGGCGCCAAGCCCAAGACCGATCCCGGCGAAGCCGAGAACCGACAAGAACCACGCCCGCGGATCGCGGGTTCGCCATCGTGGAAACCAAGGTCGTCGACATGGAACCGATGGGCGCCAAGTACTCCTTCTCGGATGCAATGCTCGAGAACCGGATGATGAACATCGGCGAGCGCCAAGTGCTTCGCTGACGCCAGAACCACCGAACCACCGCGGACCCGGCGAGATCACCATAGCGATAAGAACGGCACCGAGACCCCGGTGCGACAAGTGCTTCCTCCCGGAAGGCCAAGACCTACCCCGATACCCGAGAACGGAACCGTCGAACCCCGAACCCCGGAGCCCCCAAGGTCGTCGAGAACCCTAGATGTGTGATCCTCTTTCCGAGACCCTATTTTATAACATAATAACAACTTGATTGCATATTGAATTGTCTTACTCGCATGCATATCTGTGGTTTGGGGGCCTTCTGCCGATTCACCTAATAATTAAATATGGGGCCCATATGCGGGCAAATCTAGTCTCATATTGGCCTCATTTAAACAATAATAGCGAACGGTTCCACAATGGCATTGCTAAACAACATTTAATTGCGGGGGGATCTAAACAACTTGCACCATCTAATTAATTGTCGGGACGGTTCCGCTTAATCTTGACCTAATTGCATCGCTTGCTTTGCCATGCCATACATCATACATGCATCATGCCGATCTTACGCCGTGTATTAAATATTGCATCCGGTGTTTCTTCTAGTGTTTTGCTTCTTGGCGGATAAGGCCGTTGAGTTGATGTGAGCTCGCCCGATCTTCGGTCGAACCCTTCGACAATGTTTTCAGGCGAGCATCTCCCCCTTTCTACCTATCTTACTTTTATAGTCTTTATTCCCTCCTGTTGATCTATTGCTACCTGTGTTGCGATGCTTTAGTTTCCGTACATGATATCCGTGCAGCCCTATATTGCCTTGGACACACCCTATTACTGTTGTTTGGTAGATAGTTGGACTTGCGGCGTCGTAGTTGCTTGCTCAAGTCTTGATGTGTGTCGTCATATGCCACGATTCTTGATGTATTGCCGCATGTTGCTGATGGAGATGATTCTAGTTTTACTTATCGTCACTTTAATTCTGTTTAACAACTAAAATTGAATAGCGGAGGCATCGGTTGGGTGATAGAAAATATTTGGTTTCGAGCAGCCACTTGTGTCCGTAAGACCGAGTACTTGATTCTGTTCCTTGTTTTTCGCTATCCACATCCGAGGTATATGGGGCCCCCTGCGAGCTTGATTCCGAATCTTATTTCTTGGGGCCACAAACTAGTTTGAGTGTTTTACTATCCTACTTATGCCATGCTACTTTACGTATTTAAATTGTGCGAGCACCTTTGTCTTGTTAGGATGGGACGATTCCATGGTGTCGACAAGCCAGCCACACTTTCGGGTTCCCGGTCGTTCTGACCGTCTACCCAAACCTTGAGGTCGTCGAGTCGGTGGCCGTTGCGGGATCTACAAAGTGGCCCCTGAAATATTCTGAATCCTGTGATTGTTCGATGTGAAAGCCTCGTTGGGTTTTGATTTGGTTTTTCGAGCTGATCGGCGTGTGTTGCTATTGGTGCACCCGGCCGGGTAAAACTTTACGAAAGCCGTGTCGCGGATATGGACGACTTGGAGCCGCAGTTCTTGATCATAGACAAGCATAACTAAAGTTCTTTGCTGTAAATTTGACTTATAATGACTAATCAGCTTCACTATAATGGAATGGCTAATTAATACTGCCCACTTGTTTGTTTTGTTTGCGACAATTGTATTTAACTAGTAAGTATTACCTTCTAGCGGAATGGCTGAATAAAAGTACCAACAAGCTGCTGGGTTTTAGGGTTATCTCATGATAAATGTATCGACTAGTAAGTGTTGCCACTATCACGGAGCGGTTAACTAAAAGTGCCCTTACTTTTATCAGGATGATTACTTATACGACTAGTAATTGCTGCAGCGATAACGAATAAGTAAAGCGCCAGCGTGTGAGTTCTCGGTTGACTTCCTCGTTTGGTCTCGAGAAACACGGGATGGGTTTGTTTGGTGTTAGCTACAAGGTTGGATCGGTTAGGTCATTCTCATCCCTCTACGATATCCTTGATTGCATCCAGTCTCTATAGGTTGTTTAGAGCATCCGCTACCGCTTGATCCACCATACCTATGTGGCGAGGACCGAATTCTAGCCTCGCCGTGTCTTGGCCTCGATCTTGGCGCTCCTTCTTTGTTTCGCTTTGCCCTTTGTCGGCACCTTTTGTTAAGCAGGTTTTGAGATCGGCAAGTTAGCGAGTTACCCTTCCGGCTTGGCCTGGGCAGGGTTATGGACGCCATTGGTTATTCTTCAGGGCTCTTAGCCCCATTTGCATCTTGTCCGTAGCTGGACGCTATATCGTTCTTAAGGTGATTTGAATCTTTGTATATTATATCTGTATTCTTGACTCTTTGAGTCGCTGTTATATATATCTGTTCTGTGGGTCCCATCGAGGACTGTTGTGTAATGTTATTACTTCGTTTTCCACCATGCGAAAGTGCTGGTGGGCACCTTTGAATCGTTTCTATGGGTTTGGCGAATTTTGCTCAAACTTGCATAGGTCAGTCCCGAGGGTGTTACACCAGCGTCGCCTCCGGCCCGTGCTACTTCTTGTGACCGGCGCCCGCTCCTCCGCCGCCCCTCTCCCGTCGCCTCCGCGCGCCACATCCCTCTGGACGGCCGCCTCGAGCTCGTCCCGGCTCCGTCGCGGCGACCACCGCGCCTCTCCCGCCCCTGCAGCGTCCCTCAGGCGCTCGCCGCGGACCCATCGCCCGTCGAGCCGCCTTTGCCTTCCGGCCCAGCACGGCGCCCAACGCCGCGTCGCCGACTCCTCGGCTGCGGCCCGCCCGATCCTCTGCCGCGGCCACCTGCATCCCGCCCTTGGCGGCTCCGTCGCCGACAGTGCCGCCTCGCCTCGCGACCGACGCCGTCCGCCCGAGCCTCGCCGTGATGCGGCGTCGACCGCCTCCAGCCGTCTTGGAATTGGCCCAGCGAGTACGCCTCCGCGTGCGACTTTCCGGTGTAGTACCAAATTGGTGCTAAGTTGTGGGTTGTCGGGTTGACAAGACCGCAAGACCGCATCGGCAGGATGTGAAAGATGAGCATGTTGGCCCGGCGAACCATCGACAAGACCTTGACCAGCGTACCCAGCGCCTCTCCCGAGTCCGGACCAACCTGGCGTCAGTGCTTCACCCGGGCCCGCGAACCTGGCGCCGTTCCCAAGTTCGCCATCCGATGGACAAGATCGCCATGTGTTGACAAGCGAAGGCTAACGGTGGCCGTTTCCTTTCAAGGACTCCATCGACATCGAAACAGAGATACCCCAAGATCTACCAGGGGACGCCCCGGAGGTTGCACAAGAACCTTGAACTCGACACCCTCGACACGCCAAGATCTACCCTCGGATGCCAAGAACGGCCGGGAGGGCAAAGATCGCCACGAGCGACAAGCACTTCACCGAAGCCAAGAACCGACTTGAGGACCCGACAAGACCAGCGACTACAAGACGACCGACCGGAAGCACCGTTTCGCCCCGACACCAACCAAGTCCGACTTACGGATTCAACAAGATCTACCCCGATATCCGATAACGCTCCGCCGAGACGAGCAAATCGAACCTGGACCACGAGGCCACCCCGAACCGGAACCCCAAGACGTCGAGACCCCTAATGTGTGGACCTTTTCCTCGATACCCTATTTTATAAATGATATCAACTTGTTGCATATTAAATTGTCATCCTCGCATGCATATCATGGGTTTGGGGGCTTTATGCCGATTCACCTAATAATTAAATATGGGGCCCATATGCGGGCAAATCTAGCCTTATATTGGCCTCATTTAAACTTGTGTAGCGAACCAGTACTATAATCTTGCCTTGTTAAACAACATTTAAATTGCGGGATCTAAATAACACCATCTAATTAATTGGGGACCCGGTTCCACTTAATATGACCTAATTGCATGCTTTGCCATGCCATACATCATACATGCATCATCTTCTTCGCCGTTGAATTAAATATTGCATCCGGTGTTTCTTCTAGTGTTCTGCTTCTTCGCGGATAAGGCCGTTGAGTTGATGTGAGCTTCACCCCGATCGTCGGGTGAACCCGTCGACAATGGTTTCAGTCTGGCATCTCCCCCTTGCTACCTATCTTACTTTTATAGTCTTTATTCCCTCTGTTGATCTATTGCTATACGTGTTGCGATGCTTTAGTTTCCGTACCTGGGATATACCGTGCAGCCCTAAATTGCCTTGGACACACCCTATTACCTTGTTTGGTAGATAGTTGGACTTGCATCGTGGTTGCTTGCTCAAGTGCTGATGTGTGTAAGTCATATGCCTGATTGCTGATGTATTGCCGCATGTTGATGTTGGAGATGATTCTAGCTTTACTTATCGTCACTTTAATTTCTGTTTAACAACTAAAATTGAAATAGCGAGAGGCATCGGTGGGTGATAGAAAATATTTGGTTCCGAACGCCCACTTGTGTCGTAAGACCCAGTACTTGATACATGTTCCTTGTTTTATCGCTATCCACATCCGGAGGTATATGGGACCCCAGAGCGAGCTTGATTCCGTCTTATTTCTTGGGGCCACAAACTAGTTTGAGGTTTTATTTACGATCTGTACTTATGCCATGCTACTTTATTTAAATTGTGCGAGGAGCACCTTGTCTTAGGTAAGCGGAGTGTTTTAGCGGTATCGACAAGCCAGCCACACTTCCGGGTTCCTGTCGTTTCTGACCAGCGCAAACCTTGAGCCGTCCTGAACTTGCTTACTCCATTGCGGGATCTACTCAATGGGGTGGCCCCTGAAATAATTGAATCCTGTGATTGTTCGATCGTGAAAGCCTCGTTGGGTTTTGTTTTGGTTTTCGAGGTTGATCGGCGTGTATTGCTATTGGTGCACCCGGCGGGTAAAACTTTTACGAAAAGCCGTGTCCGCGGATATGGACGACTTGGAGCACAGTATCTCGATCATAGACAAGCATAACTAAAGTTTATTGCTGTAAATTTGACTTTATAATGACTAGTAATCAGCTTCACTATAATGGAATGGCTAATTAATACTGCCCACAATTGCTTGTTTGGCTTGTCGCTTGCGACCACTGTACCTGACTAGTAAGTATTGCAACTACAACGGAATGGCTGAATAAAAGTACCAACAACTGCTGGGTTTTGGGTTTATCTCATGCTATCTGTATCTGATTAGTAATTGTTGCAACTTCTAGCGGAATGGTTAACTAAAAGTACCCTTTACTTTATCGGGATGATTATCTATACGACTAGTAATTGCTGCCGCGATAACTGAATAAATAAAACGCCAACCGTGTGAGTTCCTCGGTTGACTTCCTCGTTTGGTCTCGAGAAATACGGGATGGGTTTGTTTGGTGTTAACCTCGGTTGGATCCGAATAGGTCTTTCTTACCCCTCTCGATTGCCGCCGGTTGAATCGAGTCTCTATAGGTTGTTTAGTGCATCTTTGCCTTTGTGATCCACCATACCTATGTGGCGAGACGCCAATTCTAGCCTCGAGTGTCTTGGCCTCGATCTTGGCGCTCCTTCTTTCCTTTGCCCTTTATCGGCACCCCTTTTGTTTAAGCAGGTTTTGAGATCGGCGTCGTTAGCAGGTTACCCTTAGGCTTGGCTTGGGCGGGTTATGGGCGCCATTGGTTATTCTTGAGGCTCTTAGCCCCATTTGCATCTTGTCCGTGGTCGGACGCCCATCGTTTTCAAGGTGATTTGGATCTTTGTATATTATATCTGTATTCTTGACTCTTTGAGTCATTTGTTATATATCTCATTACATGGGTCCCATCGAGGACTGTTGTGTAATGTTATTACTTCGTTTTCCACCCGCACGAAAGTGCCTGGTGGGCACCTTTGAATCGTTTCTATGCGGGTTTGGCGAAGTTTGCTCAAACTTGCATAGGTCCGATTCTGAGGGTGTTACAAAGAGATGGCACAAGAGAGCAGTTCTTTGTTTTAAAAACCTAAACTGGTATAGCGCCACTCTTGGCAAGCCTGAAGAAGATCTTTCTGCTAAGCAGGAAGCGACCTTTAAGAAAGCCGATACCATGTTTATGGAGGCTTTGTTCAGTGTTCTTGGGGACAACATTGTTGACCCGTATATGTCATTTGATAATGGCAAGGACGCGTGGGAAGCGCTCGAGGCCAAGTTTGGGGTCTCGGACGCTGGCAATGAGCTGTATGTCATGGAGCAATTCTATGACTACAGGATGGTTGATGAGCACTCCGTCGTTGAGCAAGCTCATGAGATACAATCGCTTGCTAAAGAACTTGAGCAGTTCAAGTGTTCCTTATCGAACAAATTTGTGGCTGGTGGCATTATTGCCAAGCTTCCTCCCTCGTGGAGAAACTTTGCTACTTCTCTGAAACATAAGAGACAAGAGTTTTCCGTTACAGATCTCATTGGTTCTCTTCATGTGGAAGAAAAGGAGAGAGCAAAGGACAAAACTGCTCGAGGATTTGAGGGTGGTTCTACTGCCAATTTAGTGTAGAGGAAAAACTCCCAATCCCACAAGTTCAAGAATAAGAACAAAACTGAAGGAAAGGGGAAGTTTGATGGCAAGAACAAGGCCACGCACTCAACCAACTTCATGAAGAAAAATGATAAGAGGAAAGGCTCTTGCCACGTCCGTGGTGATCCCAATCATTGGGCTCCTAGCTGCCCTAATCGCTTTGACAAGCGTCAACATGGGAACAGCGACAAGGCCGCTAATGTTGTAATTAGCGATACTGAGATGAAGGATGCTGGGTATGGTATTTTACCTACTATCCTTTCAGTATGTCATTCTCCTGATTGGTGGATAGACACGGGTGCTAATACACATGTATGTTCTGATATTTCCATGTTTTCCTCTTATTAAGTCTCAAGGACCTCTTCCGTGCTGATGGGAAACGGCTCACGTGCTTCTATTCATGGTGTTGGTTAAAGCCATGTTAGATACATCGGGTCTTTCCAAGGAATGGTGGGGAGAGGCGCTAATGACTGTGTGTCATGTCCTAAATCGTGTTCCTGTAAAGGATAAAACCATGACTCCATTTGAGGAATGGGAAAATAAAAGGCTTAAACTCTCTTACTTACGAACTTGGGGTTGTTTGGCGAAAGTCAATATTCCAATACCTAAGAAGCGAAAGCTTGTACCAAAAACCGTTGAATGTGTTTTTATATATATTTTATAGTAAAATCTGAGGTATCCGACATGCATGTTGGTACAATTATGGAGTCGAATGATGCGACTTTCTTTGAGGACATCTTTCCTATGAAAAGTATGTCTAGCTCATCAAATCAGGAGATGACTAGTTCATCTAGTTAGGAATTTTCTATAATTCCTGAACCCACTATGCTGATAGAACACTCTAATGATCCTGTAGAGGATGATAATGAAGCTCCCAAAAGGAGCAAGAGACAAAGGACTGCAAAGTCATTTGGTGATGATTTCATTGTGGATGATACTCCCACTTCTATTTTAGAAGCCTATGCATCTCAAGATCTTTGACTCTTGGAAGGAAGCTGTCAAGGCGAGATGGACTCCATCTTAGCTAATGATACTTGGGAAGTCACTGATCGTCCTTATGGGTGCAAACCTGTAGGATGTAAGTAGGTGTTCAAGAAAAAGCTTAGACCTGATGGTACTATTGAAAAGTATAAGGCGCGTCTTGTGGCTAAGGGTTATATCCAAAAGGAAGGTGAAGTCTTCTTCGATACCTACTCACATGTAGCTAGATTGACCACTATTCGAGTAATACTTTCCTTGGATGCCTCACATGGTCTTCTCGTTCATCAAATGGACGTTAAGACAGCTTTTCTAAATGGAGAGCTAGATGAGGAAATTTATATGGAGCAGCCTGACGGATTTGTAGTAGATGGTCAAGAAGGAAAGGTGTGTAAGTTAGTGAAGTCTTTGTATGGTCTTAAGCAAGCTCCTAAGCGTTGTACGAGAAGTTTTAAAGAACTTTAAGCAAGCTAAAGGCTTTGTTGTAAATAAGTACGGCAAATGTGTGTACTATCGCCATGGTGGGGCGAGGTTATTATGTGTCTCTATGTTGATGACATTTTGATATTCGGGACCAACCTCGCGTTATCGAGGAGGTCAAAGAGTTCTGTCCTCGCTGCTTTGAGATGAAGGACTTGGGAGTGGGTGATGAATCTTAAACATCAAGCTACTAAGGATGACAATGGTGGGATTACATTGCTTGATCTCACTATGTGGAAAAGATATTGAGTCTCTTGGTATAAAGGCGCAATTCTTTTCCAATGCCTTATAATCCGAAAGTGTGCTACTTGAAGAAGATCGAAGGACGCTAAAGATCAATTGAGATATTCTCAAATCATTGGCTCGCTCATGTATTTAGCTAAGCGCTACTAGACCTTACATCTCCTTTCTATGTATGCCGAGTCGTTGTGTCAAATCCTAGAGATGATCATTGGCATGCTCTTGAAAAGAGTTTTGTGCTATTTGAAAACCTTTGCGAGTTATGGTATTCACTATACTGGGTATCCACAAGTACTTGAGGGTTATAGTGATTCAAACTGGATATCCGATGTTGATGAGATTAAGGACACAAGTGGTTATTTGTTTACACTTGGTGGTGGTGTTGTTTCTGGAAGTCTTGCAAGCAGACCAAATTAACGAGGTCAACAATGGGCGAGAACTCATAGCATTAGACACAACCATGTTGAAGCGGTTGCAGACGTGAGCTCTTATGGACTTACGGTTGAAAAAACAATACGCCATCCTTATGGTGTGATAATCAAAGCGTGATAAATCAAGTAAACAAATCTAAGGATAATATGAAGTCATCAAGGCATGTGAAGGATATTGAAATTTGTCGAGCAGAAACTCCGGAGTTATTGCGTTGGATTATACCCAAACATCTAAGAACCTGACAGATCCCTTCACAAAGGGTTTATCACGCAATGTGATAGATAATGCATCAAGGGAGATTGACATGGTTATACCCTGCGGGTTCACGACATCAGCATACCTGGTCCAGCCCAAGGAAGGCCCACGAGAATATACGCGGCCCATGAAGATTTTCGGGTGGCCCAAGCCCAGGACATCTTCGGATCCTTGGAGAGCAAGACTAGAACAAAGATAGAATATTCAAAGGGGCAAACCCTAAACCTGTAACCGACTCGATCTGTGCCCGGGACCTGCCTACCTCTATATAAAGGCTAGGAGGGCATGACGAGGAGGACCTCTCATACCACCGCATACACACCAGCACACTAGATTACATCTGCGCACCCTTGTAACTTTCGGTTCGCTGTAATCAAAGCGAGAAGCGAGGGAGAGGTTTTCCCTCAGGGGCCTGAACACAGGTAAATCTACGTGTCCCTGGTTGCTTGTATGTTAACAAGCATTCCCATGATCTCGGCACCCCATCTTCTCCAAAACCCAAGTTCATAACAATGGGCATTGACAAGATTAAACCTGCGTCAATTGGTCGTACATACATATGGGAATCAGGCTTATGCGATCGTGGAAAGTCCCAACCAAAGCGATCTACAACTCCTCGGCGAGAGCCATCTCCTCTTGGTAGCTTCGAACTCACCGCCCACACTCGTACCCACCATGAAGGACTTCCATAAGCCCATAGGACTCGAGATCCTATTCGGGGCTTCGCCTTCCGGTGTGGACAGGCGGAACTCTCCGCCTCCCGAGGCGGGTGCCACGCCATCGATCAGCCCGCCTCGTGGGCTCCACATCCCATGCTTCATGCGGCGACATCAGCGGGCAGTCATCGGCGGCAAAGGTACGGCTCGTGATTCATCAGGCGATCTCCGTCGGATGAAGGGACCTACGGTTCCGGATCCGAAAGCTACGGCAGCAGGGATCCGACCTACGGACGCTACCAATGCACCACAATCATCCAAAGTGACGTGGAGCTACCTCCAGAGTCAGGTGCACACGCGCCGCCACCTAACCCGCAGGGTAGAAACGGAGGACAACCATCTCTCCCGCCCAACGATGATGACACTGATGCCAATCGGGTAATACACCTCAGCAAGGAAGGATGGAACCAAGCACCGAAGACGCCGCAGGTGAGCAAGCCAAGATCCTGCACCAGAGGTGCCTCAAGGGACCTCTTGATGGCGCATACCATCTGCTCCTCATCGAAGAGCACAAAAAGCGCGTGAAGATGCAAGATGTACTACAGCAGGCAAGCAAAGCGGCTTTGGAGTCCGAAGGTACGCCGAATGGCTCGCTCTCCACCATGGGCGGCTCCATCTCACACGGCAATCAAGCCAACAAGCATCGCTCTCGCACGGACAACATGGATCATGCTGCGCGTCGCGAGGTGACTCGAACCCTCAACACATCCTTCATGAAGATGGACGCCAACGACAACATCACCCCGAAGATGCAAGCGCGATAAGCAGCGGCTACAACATATCTTGTGTCCCATCCACCTCACGGTGGGGAAGCGAAGAGGCCATGCGGGACCGCGCTAGCGGACTCGGACTCATGAGACTGCGTTCACGAGGAAACTCCCTGCGGGCGAAAAGAAGGCTATGGTCAATTCAACCCATAGCGCGCACACCCTCACTGTTGAGGAAGAGCATGATCTACCTCGGCGATGCAAGAGTCCACGGCGCCCGCAACCATGACCACGGCGCTCGAGAAACCATAAAGCTCAGCGCCAAGATCGACAAGGCA